>JAMWET010000533.1:180000-192154 GCA_024036415.1 Prochilodus magdalenae | reverse complement strand
AAAATAAAAAGGTCCCACACTCTAATATGCGCTGGTCCGCCTTTAGCTTTGATCACGGCACGCATCCGCTGTGGCATCGTTTCCGCCAGCTTCTGGAATGTCACAACATTCACTTCTCCCCTGAGCTGGTCCTGATGATGGGAGATCTGGGAGAGTCTTCTCCAGAACATCCTAAAGACTCTCACTGGGGTCCATCTTAGAATGTGCCGTACCATCAGGGAAGAAGGATCCACAGATGGAGTAACCAGGTGGTTCAGGATGTTCAGGTGGTCTTTCCATTGTTGCCTCACTGACGAGGGGTTGTCTTCAGGCTACACAGCTGTTTAGTCCCGCCCCCTGGAGGTCCCTTCACACTGTGCGTGTGGGGACGCTCTTCCTCTCACTGTTAAACATCTCCCTCCCTCCACCATCTGATTCACCACACGGTTAAGAGATCGCCCAGCACCATCACTCAGGATTCATTCCCACCACGTTCCTTCCTGGAGGATGATGTTCCCCCCACCGTCCCTCCTGGTTAATAACGCTAGGACAGGTCCAAACCCGAGTTCAGGAGTCCAGCGTCTCCGTAGACGTGTTCTCTGCTGGATGATGATAATCTGACCTTCTGAAAATGATGAAGATCTCCACCACCACCACCACCACCACCACTACAGGACGTGTCTCTCCACGTGGTGGTGTAACAGGTGAGAAGTCGCTGTATCAGTCAGGGGTAAATACCTGGTTGCCAGTTGAAACGTAATCACCCATGCAGTAATTATCCAATAGGAGGCTATCACCTGTTAGCTTAGTTAAGTTCAGGTGGAGGGCTCCCGGTATGGTGGAGGAAAGACAAACATTACCCGATCATTTAAAGAACTTTATACCTCTTTTAGATCAGCTGAAACAACATCTTCAAAAGTGGGATACACTACCCCTGTCCCTAGTGGGACGAATAAACCGTATCAGGATGAGTTTTACCTGTATCTATTCATGTTTTCCTGCTTTCTGTTTTCTATTTTCTGTTCCCTTGATAAACAACTTCTGTCGTTTGTTTGGAGTGGGAGAAGCCCAAGATTTCATAAGAGCTATCTCCAGCGGCCGAGAGAGCAGGGAGGCCTCTCCTATCCCGACGTCTTGTATTATTACTGGGCAGCTAACATTCAGAAGGTAGTGCTATGGCATCAGTGTCCTTGGTTAAACTGGTGGGCCTCAGAGGCGGATTCCTGTGTTACATCTTCACTTCCAGCCTTAATTACTGCACATGTGCCCCTACATACCGCCAGTTATACATCCTGCCCAGGGGTCAGCTCTACTATACAAACATGGATTCCATTTCGGGGTCATTTGGCTTTGATCTAATCCAGGTCCCGTACGATAATCACTCATTTACTCCTGCAGGATGGGACCATACCTTCAGAACCTGGCTACGGGAGGGTATAGCTGGATGTGCAGATCTGTATATCAGTGGGATATATGCCTCTTTCAGTGATCTAACAGATTCACTCCAGTCATCCCCTGCATGCCTCTACCGCTACCTCCAAACCCGGAACTTCGTACGCAGCAACTGTCCCAGCTTCCCCACTCGGCCACCTAAAAACACCTGGGAGGAAGTTCTGGAGCCACCACGGCCGAGTAAGAGTCTAATCTCAAGCATTTATAACCGAATTAATGATGCTCGGATGGAGCGACTACGAAGTGCATGGGCTACAGAGCCAGCCACAGAAATATCGGACACAACCTGGGACTCTGCTCTGAGTTAATAAATATGTATAGTATGGCACGACTAAACTGGCGAAGCTTTACAGAGGGCTAGATGAACACTGCGACCGCTGCCACATTGCCAAAGCAAATCGTACACGTTTTGGACCTGCCCGGCGTTATCACATTTTTTGCTTACAGCTACAAGTTCAGAAACATGTCAAATAGAAATCACACCAGAGTTCGAGTTTACTTTAGTTGGGTTGATGAATGCTAACACTCAAACCCCAAACCGGGTTAAAGAAGACACTGCCTCCGCATCCCTTCTGGCCCACCAACCTCACAATGGCTCTGTGATCTTTTACTTTTCCTTAAATTAGAGAAGATTAGAGTTCTTCTAAAACATCGTAGCGCTCCCTCCTAATAGCTACAGTGGCCTGGCAGTGTAAACACACACACACACACACACACACACAAACACACACACTCTTACACACACACACACACACTCTTACACACACACACACACTCACACAATACACACACACACATACACACACTTACACACACACATACTCTCACACACACACACTCACTCTCTCACACACACACTCACACACACACACACACACACACACTCTTACACACACACTCTTACACACACACACACACACACAATACACAAACACACACTCTTACACACAAACACACACTCTTACACACACACACACACACACACACTCTTACACACACACAATACACACTCTTACACACACACACACACACACTCTTACACACACACAATACACACTCTCTTACACACACACACACAATACACACTCTTACACACACACACACACACACACTCTTACACACACACATACACATACACACACTCTTACACACACACTCACACTCTTACACACACATACACACACACGCACTCTTACACACACACACACACACACTTACACACACACATACACACTCTCACACTCTTAAACACACACACACACACACTCTCACACTCTTACACACACACACGCGCACTCTTACACACACACTCACTCACTCACACTTACACACACACATACACACACTCTCACACTCTTACACACACACACACACACTCTCACACACACTTACCCATTTCTCACAGCACAGACTGAGAAGAGGTCCAGAAGACCACCTGTCAAACCAAACACGGTCTTGCCATTGCAGCTAGCATGAGCACCATTACAGCCATTGAGTTAATAGCCAGCCAATATGGGACCCCCAGACACCAGGGGTCTCCCCTGCATGCTTTTTAAATGAAGCTACAAAGTAACAGCTAAAACTGAGCTTATAGCCCACCAATCAGCATCAGCCACTCGCAGGCCTCCATCAGCGTACCTGTGTGTGAAGCTGCTCAGTGGTGCACTGACTCCGTATGACTCACGGTCGTCTCTGAACACGGACCGCAGGACAGACCACACCGGTCCTGAGAACCGGAGCACATCCTAACCCTGCTGACCATTAGCCAGACCACCGGTGTCCGGACGCTCCTACGGTGGACCATTCCCACCACAGCAGTGACTGTACACTAACTGGCCACTATATCAGAAACCTCCAGCCGCTCAGCCTGCTGGTAACACAGCGCAACTCGCCTGTTAGTCCAGGACCACTAGCTCACCAGTGGCCGACCTCTGACCCCAGGTGCAGTCATGGGTGGGTTTGTTTGGGTGCTGGTTCAGTCTCGAGGTAGCAGTAACACTGACGGGTGTAGAAACCCCAGCCACCAGCGCCGTGTCTGAGGCACTCACACCAGCACCACCACCACCACCACCACCAGCACCACCTGAGTGTCTCTGTATAGAAAATGATCCACTCCGGACAGCTGACCGTTTGACCCCGAAGAGAGGAGCAGCTCCACCTTTATTAGCACCACCACCCCAACAGCAGCCTGTAAGTAGCAGCCATGCTGTGTGATTGTATCCGTGTGTGGCGGTTGGAGCAGATCATCTTAAACTGAGAGCTCCATAGTGAGGATCAACTTTAATCTACTGTGTGTTGGGGTCCAGATGGAGCCAGTAGCTAGTACAGGGAACGCTAGCTACTAGCATTAGCGCAGAGTAACTAGCATAGCTAACTCAATAGCATGAGGGCAGCGTCTCGCTGTGAACTGGCCAATCAGAGCAGAGCTGAAACTGATCGTTTACGAGTGCAGCAAAGAAGGGGAAGCCGCTCGTTACACTGTAGGCCCAGATCAGAGGGTGGAGATGGGGGTGTAAAACTACACCTGGCTTTTTCCACCCCCAACCAAGACTCATACCTTCCAAGTAGACCAGAGAGACTGAACGGTTCCACAAATGAAGCTCTAGTGCGAGGCCAGTTTATCTCAAAACAGATTTAATTTAATATGTCTTTATTTTTAAAATAATTAAACATTTGTATTTCTCCAACCCCTTCCACTTTATCATTTACTCCAGGAGCCCCCGGGGGTGATTCTGTTTCCGGCAGGGCGGGTCCTCCACATTCCCTCACGCACTCGGCAGCAATCCCCTCCCAACACCACATCCACCCCTCCCAACACCACCCCACCCCCACCCCACAAAAAAATCTTCAACTAAAAGACTAACTCAGAATGGTCAAATTCGAAAAGAAGTAAAAACCAAAGGAGGAAAAGAACAGTATCTTAAATACCATGAGGTGGTGTTCAGTAATACCTCGACAGATTGGACACTCTGATAGATCCTAAAGAAAATAATATATATTTATATATATGCTAGAGGTTCTATACAATGACCGTATCTCCACAGTCACCGGTTCTACTACATACAACATATCAGTGTGCTGCTGCTGCTGCTGCTGCTGCTTTCAGTTACGAAGGACAGGTTAACACTAGAGGAACTCCCGCTCCGTACGTCACCTCCGGGTTGGTGCTAGGCCCTCTGCGTCTCCCAGCAGTGGTGTGTTAGTTTTCTGGTACCAGTGCCGGACTGGCGCTGAAGAGAGGAAAGCCCAGAAACCCGAACCAGGACAGAACTGGTCAGATCAGATCAGAACACTCTGTGCAGCACCCGAAGAACAGAAACACAAAGAAAACAAAAATAACCTGAACACGTTTATCAGGGAGCTGGGCTGTGTGAGCTGTGTGCTGGTTACCATTACTGAACCTCATCAGCGTCCAGATTTACCCCAACGACAAGACCACTCAGGAGCAATCCAGAGACCGGGGGGAGCAGGAGGGGGACAGGCAGGGGGGAGGCGACAGTGGGAGCAATAAAAATAAAAAAACAAAAAAAAATTCAAAAGAAGGAGGGATAGACAGACAGATAGACTTAAGATTAGCTAGAGTGAGGTAGGGTAATGGGGTAGAGGGGAGAGAGAGAGAGAGGGACATAGACAGACAGACAGACAGACAGACAGACAGACAGACAGACAGACAGACAGACAGACAGACAGACAGACAGACAGACAGACAGACAGACAGACAGACAGAGAGACAGAGAGACAGACAGAGAGACAGACAGAGAGACAGACAGAGAGACAGACAGAGATAGAGACTAAGATTAGAGTGGTAGAGGTAGGGTGGTGGGGTAGAGGGGAGGGGGGGAGAGAGACAGGGTGGTGGGGTAGAGGAGACAGACAGAGAGAGAGAGAGACAGAGAGAGAGAGAGAGAGACAGACAGACAGAGAGACTAAGATTAGAGTGGTAGAGAGGCAGGGTGGTGGGGTAGAGGAGTGAGAGAGGAGGAAGGAGGACACGGACAGTGAGCGTGAGTAAGCGTGTGAGGCTGCAGGAGTGTGGGTGTGTCCCGGCGCGGGGGTCTTTTGGTTTGAGGGTCCGAATAGCTTCTTTACGCTGCTGATTTCTCTGTTTAATCTCCACAGTAGCAGTTCATTTCCAGTCCGTGCGCGTGCGCTCCAGCGAGGCGCTCCAGCGAGGGCTCGGCGTTTCTCTCATCTCTTTAGTTTTTTAGTCCGTTTTTCTTTTGAACTAGTTTATTTTCAGTGTAATATTTTCACGGGGAGAGTAGCAGGAACAGAACGTTATTTACAGTGCTGCTGAAATCGGGAAACAGACCGTGGGAATCTACTGTAAAGTAAGTCGCACAATACAGAAAGGAAAAAATAATAATTAGAATAAAACAAAATAAACCCCAAAAACGACTCTGTGGGCGCTGGCCAACGTTCTGGGAGTGTTTTCCGGAGGCGTTGGGAAAGCGATCCGGGTGGCCGGCGCTTCGTTAAGTGGGAATAATGGCGTCGCTTCGCAGGCCTCTCTTCAGCTCCAGATCCTCCAGCTTCTTCCACAGCTCCTCCCGCTCCTTCTCCTTCTTCTTCTCTCTGGTGGAGAAAACAAAAGGTGGTGAGCGGCGCATCCACAGCCACAGCATCCCCCTCATCCCCCTCCCTTCAGTGTTCAGATTAACGCGCGAGCTTCCGATTAGACATCTACAAACTCTGAACATCGGGAGTTAGGTAGTCTAACAGGAACACTGTGCTCCTCCGATCATACACGGGGAATACTCTGTACTTACATTCCCAAATCATGGAAAAACAGTCGACGTATCAAAGTGTAAGTGAACTCTGTCAATCAGACTGTACAAGCAGTGCACAGCTAAACGAGACTCCGCCTCTCCAGGCTCAGACAGGACAGAACAGAGAGACGCGGTACATATTGGTGTTTGTGTTAGTGTGTGTGTGGGTGGGTGTGTGTTAGTGTGTGTGTGTGTGTGTGTGTGTGTTAGTGTGTGTGTCTGTGTGTGGTGTCGGGGGAAACATGGCGGACGCCTGTGGTCTGATCTGACGTGTGGTCTGGTATCTCGGTTTCTCTAAGGAGCGCAGAGGGAAACTTGATCACCACCCTGTCTGCAGAACAGGCTCAAAGAGCGGCCGTGTAAAAAGGGGGCAACATTCCAATCTCACTTCACCTTTGAGACCACCGCCGTGCTTTGGTGGCCCGATGCTACCTTGGGGAAACGTCCTCCCATAGCACACATCAGTCCATACATCTCTACATTTCAGTATCCTACTAAAACTAAAACTACGAGGTGGAGGTCCGCATTCACCACCTTCTCGTCCAGGTCCACCTTACATAGCGCAGCTGGTGCCCGAAGGCAAACCCAGCACCGTTAGGGTGGAGGGGGAAACCGTAACCCAGCCGTTCTCAGCATTAACAGTCCAGTTAGGGTGATCTACTGAGCTGAGCCGGAATGATGTGTGCATGCTCCGTAAACACCAGCAGGCTGGACTTCCCCCGTCTTCTCTTGGCGTTCTTGATGTTTACTCGTTTAGGCACCTGGAGCCCTGCAGGGGAAAGCTGGACCAGGTAGCTTAACTGGCATTAACACACTCATCTGAGTTTTACTGATGCTAACTGTGTTAATGGTTCAACAGGGAAGTCAGGAGGAGCGCTCTTCGACCGAGGCTCAGAAAAGCCAATCAGAACGGAGCGCTGGCGGAAGGCCGAATACCGAGCGTGATTTTTCACTCGTTCTGTGCCCGTTTCCACCATTGCAGAACTTCAACAGGCCTAACACCAAACACTGAACATCTCAACATCCCAGAGGGGCGCTAGCCCTGGAGCTAACCAGTAAAGCGTCCATCTGGTTCCCCCTCACCAACCATCACACAGCTTAATCAGACCTGTGGAACTACAGGCAGTGCAGTGTGGTGTGTCCAATAGCATGTCAAACCACTTTCAGTTCCTAAAGGCATGTTCACACTCACAAATCCAGATAGGGCACGCTCACTTACCTCTGACGGTCCGATTTGTAGGAGGAAGTGAGTTCGTCAAACAAAAGGCTGTTCATTTCCATGAAGGCTTTCAGAACGTTGTACACTAAAGCTACTATCGCCCTGAAACGAGAATCACAGACCAATCAGACAGGGCAGAGCAGGACTGACCAATCAGACAGGGCAGAGCCGGACTGACCAATCAGACAGGCCAGAGCATGACTGACCAATCAGACAGGGCAGAGCATGACTGACCAATCAGACAGGGCAGAGCCGGACTGACCAATCAGACAGGGCAGAGCATGACTGACCAATCAGACAGGGCAGAGCATGACTGACCAATCAGACAGGGCAGAGCATGACTGACCAATCAGACAGGACAGAGCATGACTGACCAATCAGACAGGACAGAGCATGACTGACCAATCAGACAGGCCAGAGCCGGACTGACCAATCAGACAGGCCAGAGCCGGACTGACCAATCAGACAGGCCAGAGCCGGACTGACCAATCAGACAGGCCAGAGCCGGACTGACCAATCAGACAGGCCAGAGCCGGACTGACCAATCAGACAGGCCAGAGCCGGACTGACCAATCAGACAGGCCAGAGCCGGACTGACCAATCAGACAGGCCAGAGCCGGACTGACCAATCAGACAGGCCAGAGCCGGACTGACCAATCAGACAGGACAGAGCATGACTGACAGGCAGGCAGAATGTTAAATAACGGAATGCCGTTTATCATAAGCAGGTTTTTAATCTCTAGTGAGGAAACCAACGCCGTGGTTCTGACGGGCGCGTGTTTGTGTGGGCGGAGAAACTTACGGATTCCAGTGTTCCTTGGAAATCTGGTACAGGCTGGCAAACATGATGGGCAGAATGACGTTGGAGTTCTCCTCGATGAGGCTCATGATGTACTCGTTGTTCCAGTAGTACAGAGCCCTCTCAGCCACCTGCACCCCACAAACACAACCAGCTCAGGTACATGTCAGAACCACACAGTGCGATTCCAACCCCTCAGACGTGTAAGCGTGTAAAAGGTGATCTGAAGCTCTAATTAAAGTTAAACCGGGACTAAAGGAAGTGATCTCAGGCCGGGGTTTCTGACGAGTTTAAGCTCGGGTAGGACCGAACCTGGAAGTGTGGGCTGGACACGCATCTGGAGATCTGCTTGAAAAGAGGCTCCTGGATCTTCACAAACTGCGTGGGCTCGATCACATCCAAGATCTCCTCCAGCTCTCCCAGGAACATCACCTACACACAAGCACGCTGTTACTCTCAGGGTCCACACAGGGACCACCTAACGTGCGGGCAGCCTGCTGTATCCTGGCCTTACCTCCTTCTGACTGCACGTCTTTGGCCAAAACTTCAGAAGGCCTCTAATGACCTAGAGAGGGGAGAGTAAACACCAGAGCGTAAACACTCCACACGCCGCAGATTCCCTCCACACCACACGGCTCTCCATTTGAAGTAATATTGAACACGGGTCTTATTTAATAAAGAGGAATTACAGAATTCCACCAGGTGAAGGTAATCCAGCTGCTCGTTCTTAAAGGGTGGATTTAGGAATTACACACACACACACACACACACACACACACACACACACACACACAGAGAGAGAGAGAGTTTGAGGAGAAGGCTGCAGCACTTACTGGTTCTGTTAATGTCGGGTCTTTCTCTAGGAACTGTACAATACAATACGCCAACTGGAAAACAGAGGAGGAGACATGAGTGTCCTGAACCACCTGCCTGCCCTCTGCCTTCCTCTGTCTGATAAACAACGCAGACCACTGGGCTGGACATGATTCAACACTTTAATAATAATAATAATAATAATAATAATAATAATATAAATGACTATTCACACTTTATAAAGCCTTTATAAACTATAACTCTGTTCTCCAGGACGTATACATTTTTGCTGGTACCGTGATGGCGCTGTGTCCTGCTCCTCTCATGGTCTACCTGTCCTAACTGATCTAACCAGGAGCAGCTCCTTCCCCGTGACTGATAGGAGGTTAGGATACTCCGTCAGGGCAGTAGAGCTACTTCTTCATCCTCTCATGTTGGACTGACTCCTCTCCTACAGCGCTACAGTGACTCACTATCCCCCCCCTCAGGTACAGGGTGGTATTACAGACAGGACGTTACGGCGCTAGCAGGTTAGCATGCTAACTCCAGTAGATACCTCTGAAATATGAAGTGTAGATTCTCTGCCACGTTGTAACCTAAGGATCTTATATTACTGCTTTAATAAACTTTATTATGGGATTATATAGGATTTGTATCATTTATATAGACATTATAAATATATTTATACTTTTATACAGGATTAAAAAGGTTCCACTACGGCTGCAGGCCACAGAACCTCTGCTGGGCATACAACTGTACCTGCGCATGGAAGAGGGAAAGACTCCTGGCTGTGTGGAGAGGAATCAACACTTTCACCAGGAACTGCTTATGTTCTGCTTTCAGAGGTAAAGCAAAGCCATTGATAATGCTAGAGAGAGAGAGAGAGAGTGAGACAGAAAGAGAGATAGAACGAGAGATAGAGAGAGAGAGAGACACCATGTTGTAACATTAAGAAACCACAAGTCCAAAAAATGACCAACACATTTCAAGGATCTGGCAACATACCTTCCCAAAATTTCCAACAACTCGGCTACTCCGTTGAAGTGCTCAGTTTCATAAACAAAACTAGAGAGCGAGAGAGCAAGAGAGCGAGAGAGAGAGAGAGAGAGAGAGAGAGAGAAAGAGACACACAGAGACACAGTTAGCTGTACGTCTGCAGTGAACTCCTCAGTGTTTACAGGTTACGTGTCGTACAGTGTCAGATCATATAACCCAGTCTACTGGAGATCAGCTGTGTGACTCTCTAAGCTTTACACTAGCTGGTACACTGAGATGTTCCCTGGCCAGCTACACCAGTGTTCTAACGGGGGACCTCTGGCTGTTAGAGCGTGAGACCTCCTCTCACCGTAGAAAAATATTATTTATCTGTTTTCGTATAAAAGCCCTCAGTCCCAGGAATTTGCCGTAGATTCTGTGCAAGACTGTCTTCAGATAGTCTCTCTCTCGGGGGTCCTCGCTGTCAAACAGTTCCAGCAGCTGAGGAGGAAACAGAGAGAGACGGATGAGCGTGAGGAGGAGAGAGGAGGTGTAAACTGGAGAACGGGAATGTCCAGCACTCACCTGCAGAACAAACTTCTGGTCTATGTACTTTTTGGCAATGCTGGGCTGAAACTCCTGACTCTCCAAAAACCGAATGAAGAACTCGTACACCAGCTGAGAGAGAGAGAGAGAGATGGGGACCGACAGAGAGAGAGAGAGAGAGATGGGGAGAGAGAGAGAGAGAGAGAGAGAGAGAGAGAGAGAGAGAGAGAGACAGAGAGAGAGAGAGAGACAGACAGAGAGAGAGACAGACAGAGAGAGAGACAGACAGAGAGAGAGACAGACAGACAGAGAGAGAGACAGACAGACAGAGAGAGAGACAGACAGACAGAGAGAGAGACAGACAGACAGACAGACAGACAGACAGACAGACAGACAGACAGACAGACAGACAGACAGACAGACAGACAGACAGACAGACAGACAGACAGACAGACAGACAGAGAGAGAGAGAGAGAGAGAGAGAGAGAGACACAGAGAGAGACACAGAGAGACACAGAGAGAGACAGAGAGAGAGAGAGAGAGAGAGAGAGAGACACAGAGAGAGACACAGAGAGACACAGAGAGAGAGAGAGAGAGAGAGAGAGAGAGAGAGAGGAAGGGGAGAGAGAGAGAGAGAGAGAGAGAGAGAGGAAGGGGAGAGAGAGAGAGGGAGGAAGGGGAGAGAGAGATTGGCGTTAAGAGGTGAATCATTAATATTTGTTTATGGGTGACCGGGGAGGGACAGAACGGTCACTAGGTCAGGACACAGTCACAGAGCTTACGGAGGAGAACACCGCCAGCAGGGGGCAGTACTGCAGTCCTGAGGGGTTTACACTGGGAGCAGATTCTGGAGCGCCTTTCCACAAGACCCTGAAGCTCAAAGAGGATCAAAACGAGAGGAATCAGAAAGCCCTCTCTAGCGCCACCTGGGCAGTGTACAGTAAGACTCTGGCTCCACTGCCTGCCAGTCACTGCCCTGTGATGATCAGGGTAGAGGAGAAAGTGTGCAGCACCTTAACACCAGACTGTAACTGCACTCCCTGTAGTGGAGCAGTACGGGAGGTGGTGCTCCGAGTGGAGGTGCTCTCTAATACAGAGGGTCATTTACGCTCAGGTTAAGATCAATACGACGAGCGGAGGCGATGGCTACGGCCGCACCATACAGCACTCAAGTATTCACTACATGACTACACCGCTCCCAGATGGAGCTGATGGAGCAAGATGAGTTTAGAACTGGACCTACGAGGCTAACGTGAACGGGGACGTGAAGTCTGACGTAAGCAGCTATATGGGTGGGTGAATGTACCTGCAGACTCCCAAAACACACACTCTCAGAACCCGTACACCTGTTCCCCTTCTTATTCAGACGCCACTGCGGGTTACAGGCTTCCTCTCCGGCCCGCTTGTTAACACGTCCGGGTCTGATCCTCGACCGGGCCGCCCGCAGCTCCATCCAGCGTGTTCAGTGTTCCTCGTCGCTGCTGGAGTCTAAACACTACTCAGTGATCACTCCAGCTCTTTCCTCGTGATGGGGCCGAGAGTCTGCAGTCGAGAAGCTGAGCTACAGGTAAGACACAGGTAGGAGCCCCGGGCTCTAATGCC
>JAMWET010000533.1:132500-175000 GCA_024036415.1 Prochilodus magdalenae | reverse complement strand
CTCTCACTACACTCCACAACCTCCTACTGATCATTCACACGGCCTCTAGGGCTGGTACCCAGGGCTGCAACTGATGACCAGATCAGCCTGTAATTCATTTAATAGGGAAGTAGTTGGTGGCTCGATGCAGTAATGTGTGGACACTGGGGCTGAACAATACTGGGGAGGTCAATATCATTTTATACCAAAACATACTGCAACATTTACATATAACAAACAAACAAACAAACAAACAAACAAACAAAGAGCAGCTTACTGGAGCTAGTCCTGCCTCCTCTGAGGAGCGTGATCATCAATGATCTGGTTATCAGTAAAATGCAGATTGTCCATATATGGTTTGGTTATTGCTTGTATACGGTGTAGACTGTAAATACGGTGTAGACTGAATACTGTGTAAACTGTGTATATGTGTAGACTGTAAATACGGTGTAGACTGTATAGACTGTGTATATGGTGTAGACTGTATAGACTGTGTATATGGTGTAGACTGTATAGACTGTGTATATGGTGTAGACTGTAAATACGGTGTAGACTGTATAGACTGTGTATATGGTGTAGACTGTATAGACTGTGTATATGTGTAGACTGTAAATACGGTGTAGACTGTATAGACTGTAAATACGGTGTAGACTGTATAGACTGTGTATATGGTGTAGACTGTATAGACTGTGTATATGGTGTAGACTGTATAGACTGTGTATATGGTGTAGACTGTATAGACTGTGTATACTGTGTAGACTGTATACTGTGTAGACGGTGTATATGGTGTAGACGGTGTATATGGTGTAGACTGAATACGGTGTAGACTGTATAGACTGCGTAGACTAGCTCTTCACCTCCGTAAATGCTGAATGAATAGAGCAACAGCAGACTAAACACTAGTGACCAGATCAGGACGAGCCCACCACACATTCAGAAAACATCGTACCTGACAGGTGAGTCAGGGTTCAGTTTCAATACACTGAAAACGACAGTCCCAGAACAACGAACCTGGCATCGTCACCCATCAAACACACGGCGAGCCATGATGATGACTGGGGGTTCTGGTCAACGCCCTGATTTAACACATCACCCCAAAGATCATCCGCGACTGGTAAAGTCAGCACACCGTTAATACAGGAACCACTAAGGACATGTTAGAACCTTCTGTGGTTCGGAGAACCCTCCAACATCAAACGACCACGCGGGAGCAGAACAGAACCGAGGTACCAAAACAGCCAGCCAGCAAAATATGAACCACACTCTACCATAGATTCCCGGAACATGCCGGATTATCCCAGTGTTAAGGCTGGAGGGTTACGGGGTACATGACTGTAGAGGAAGTCGGTACAGAAACATCGCGGGTCGGTATCAGTGAGGAAAGGCAGCACAGGCTCCACACAAAGTCACCACCACCCAGACCGAACAGAGACAGACGGAGGCAGCGTGGAGGCTACAAGGTGCAGGAGGCTGGGGGAAAGTGCCGACACGCCTGACCCCTCCCTTTGTCCCCCCAGCAAACACCTCTCACCTCCCCCTCCCCCACACCCACTCACCCAATCACTTCAGACTTCCCCGTCTCTCTCTCTCTCGTCTCTCCGTCGCTCCGAGGTAGCGCGGCCGGTCCACGGCCGAGTGTTTAAAGTAAACACGTCTAATAGGGAGCGGAGCGCCGGAACGCCGCACGGACGGAGAGGGAAAGCGTAGTTCCACAACAGGACAGTACGGTCAGGGTCAGGTTACAGAGGGCAGAGCTGACCCCACGGAAACTACTGACGGGTGGAGAGGCCAAAAGAAGACCCCCCAGCCCCCCCACCTTCCCTCGTTCCGTTCTGTCTTCACTTCTATTTTCTGCCCTCCTCTTTTTAAACGCTCTGCCCATGAGGTCAGAGACACCGTGAGACCTCTGGCCCGAGCCTCAGAGAGCGAGGGAGAGAGGGGGTGGGGGAGAGAGAGCGAGCGCCGGCCAGGGTGCAGTCCAGCTGTTGATTTAAGTCCTGAGGATGGAACTGGGCGCTATGACGACATGTTTTCATTATCAGAACACATTACACCACAACACTCCTCTCCGGGTACATGACGGATATCAGCGCGTCCAGAACGCCGGACCACCGCAAGATTTAGACCACCGGAGAAGATAAGGGCTAGCGATACTCCTGGGCCGATAGCCCTCATCCAGCATGGAAGCAGCTCAGGAAACACCCAGAGCCAACCAAACCGTCCAAACATCTGAAACACTGCTAAAGTACTGTGCACCATCTGGATTTCTAAAGCAGGTGGAGCTACTGAATTAGCCTTTACTAGCGTTAGCAGCTGAAGCTAATCCCAGTGTAGTGAATCCTTTACTCTCCAGATGGAGATGAAGCTCCACCAGCACTATGATACTCCAGTAAGAGCTCCAGAGTGTAAACTAGGACGGGATGATGATGTTCTGATCCGTATGTGTAGAGTTATTACTCTGTAGAGAGCATCACTACATCAGGAGACCGGCTAGGAGAAGCTAACGCTGTTAGCGCTTATGCTAACAACCACAGAGCGAGTGTTTCTGCTCATATTAACACTCGACAGAGGAAAATAAAAGCTGGGTTTGGTTCTCCACACGGTTCTGCGTACGTGTGAGAGTGCGCGTGTAATGTATAGCGGTTTATTGCAGCAAATTAGCTAACAGGAAAGACAGCTAGCTAATTAGCCTCTTCAGAAGCTGTAGGGGGACGTCAAACCACCAGAAAAGCCGGTACTGGCGGCGAGTATATTGGTTCTCTCTCTCGAGCAGGTGGAACGTGAACTCAGCTGGCTCCTGTGGGAAAGCTCTGCAGGTACAGGTGTGTATCTTTATTTGGATACAGAGTTGTGACGTTACTGATCTGTGAACGCTGTCTCCAGGGCGCTGGTTAAGTAAGTCTCTGGACTGGTACTAGTCCTGCTGTGGCAGCGCGGTGCTGCCTGCCTTATCCACTCCTGCTGTGGCGTAAGGTGGGTCGGCCCTGTTTAAGGTGGAACGGTAAAGCCCTTCTCAGCTCTGTGCCATCAGCAGGAGCAGGTACTGGACCCTGGTGATCTGCAGGTCCTGTGTACCGGTGACAGATTTAACACCGCGACTAAACACCCCAGAACTCAAACGAGAGCCGGTGAACAGGAAGCTGCCTTCTGCCTCTCCCTGACCGCAGGTGGAGGCTTGTAGGCCGTATCTCCTGGCGGTTTCGGTTTCTTGGATTGTGCTACTCATTAAAGACGTCCTCCTGGTTCTCTGGTTAAACTGATTCTGAGCAGCTGTAAACAACGCGACCACAGCCACGTCTGCGACAGAGCTCCGAGGAGACAGGCACTTCCTGCCCTCCGTCTGCAGTTCACGCCGCAGCATCGCAGTGATCTGGCCTCTGCACGCACCCTCACCAGCCTGTTAGCGCATCACTGAGGAAAGCACAACCTCAACTTCTAAAACCATGAACTCCGCTCAAACACACCCGCATCACGCCGGGAGTTACCGGGCGTTTCACACACGGGGGTTTAAAGGGCCCGGATAGCGGGAACCCCGGAATTACGGAAGGAATACATGGAAACAAAACAACCTGCCTTGAATTCATTGTTTCTGTGATGTCACAGGAACCGACTCATTTACATACGGTATATCCACCTGTTCAGCCTGCAGCAGTTAAGCCCCGCCCCCTCTGCAGTTCTCAGAATGTTTTGGCTCTGAGTGCGGAACAGGCCCCACCTCTCTAAGATCACTCTTAAAGGCACAGGGACAAACAGAGGCCGATCCATCCTGAGGGGTGAAGCGAGGCAGGGCAGTGGGCGGGAGAACAAACTGTGGCCTCAAGTAAAACTCTCAAGGGGAAATAAAAATAAAATAAAAATCAAATTATATAAATAAATGTAGGATACGGAGCGTTTAGTACAGAGAGGTGGTTTCACAGGTGCTTTTATATCATAAACTCTCAAACTGAATTATTTAAAACACTGAATAAACTATAAACTGTTTACATGGGATTAACAGCACCGGAGCTTTCAGCTGAATTCACACGGTACCCGTACCATCACTCTAAAATTAAATCCTGAAAATAGGAAATCATTTGGATCCAGCCTGTACACACAGTGGAGCCGCTACCCATTTGGCCTAGTGTGCCCCCTACTGAGCACCACAAGAACTACAACCCATTAACAACCCAGCCTGCAACTACCGCACCCTAGTGGTTCTAGACAACTCCCGAGTTAAACAGCTCATCTGACTACATCCCTGTAATGATCCCCCACACATACCGCACGCACACACACGCACTGCTGTCACAGCCCACTCTCGCGCACACGGTAGGCCCACTCTCACGCACACGCACTGCTGTCACAGCCCACTCTCGCGCACACGGTAGGCCCACTCTCACGCACACCTACTGCTGTCACAGCCCACTCTCGCGCACACCCACTGCTGTCACGGCCCACTCTCGCAAACACGTACCACACACTCTCAGCCCACTCTCGCAAACATGTACCGCCCACTCTCACGCACACCTACTGCTGTCACAGCCCACTCTCGCGCACACCCACTGCTGTCACGGCCCACTCTCGCAAACACGTACCGCACACTCTCACGCACACTCACTGCTGTCACAGCCCACTCTCGCAAACATGTACCGCCCACTCTCACGCACAGCTACTGCTGTCACAGCCCACTCTCACGCACACGGTAGGCCCACTCTCACACACGTCTACTGCTGTCACAGCCCACTCTCGCGCACACGGTAGGCCCACTCTCACACACGCCTACTGTTGTCACAGCCCACTCTCGTGCACACCCACTGCTGTCACAGCCCACTCGCAAACACGTACCGCACACTCTCACGCACGCCTACTGCTGTCACAGCCCACTCTCGTGCACACATACCGCACACTCTCACGCACGCCTACTGCTGTCACAGCCCACTCTCACGCACACATACCGCACACTCTCACGCACACGTACTGCTGTCACAGCCCACTCTCGCGCACACATACCGCCCACTCTCACACACACCTACTGCTGTCACAGCCCACTCTTGCGCACACGTACCGCACACTCTCACGCACGCCTACTGCTGTCACAGCCCACTCTCGTGCACACATACCGCACACTCTCACGCACACCTACTGCTGTCACAGCCCACTCTCGCTCACACGTACCGCCCACTCTCACGCACGCCTACTGCTGTCACAGCCCACTCTCGCGCACACGTACCGCCCACTCTCACGCACGCCTACTGCTGTCACAGCCCACTCTCGCGTACACATACCGCCCACTCTCACACACGCCTACTGCTGTCACAGCCCACTCTCGCGCACACCTACTGCTGTCACAGCCCACTCTCGCACGCGCCTCCTGCTCACCCTCGCATGCGCCTCCTGCTCACCCTCGCACGCGCCTCCTGCTCACCCTCGCAGGCAGCTCTGTGACATTTAATTAAAGGTCCAGCTGTGAGGTTCAGGCGGTCCCCGCTGTTCTTCCTAGCCTTAATCCTCGGAGTGTGCAGGGGGTCAGGTCATGTCTACAGTGGCAGATTTACTCATCATCACAGTCATTCATTCAGGGGCCGGACCTGTGCCACTACAACGGCAACAACGAGGGAGAAGGGACGAACGCGCTGACGAGGAACAGACAAGCAGTTCCAACCATCTGAAGGCCCTCATGCAGCTGAATAAGGGGTGGAGTCACCATGTGACCCAAAACAGAACTGCCAGGTATTAAAGGTAGAACCTTGGTTCTCTCGAGGATACAGTATCACGCAGGAACGCACCGATCCGATATTAGGACCGGATATCGGTTCCGATATTAATAAAAATGCCTGGATTGAATATCGGATAAAGTGCGTTCCCACTCCAACTCGTTTGTGAAGTGTGCTATGCAGCCAGTAGCATGTATGCGGGGAGCCTGCCTCTCCTCAGCGAGGCTCGGACCGTGGGTCACAGACCGGTGCTTGGTGTGCTCCGTTGAGCGCTTTTCCTCCAGGCAGTGTTTGTGTTTGATCCCTGTGTGTAAGTTTGAGTCCGCTCTGCTGGGGAGCTGTTAGCACACCTCGTAGCGCCGATCTGTGATCCACGGTTCGAGCCTCACTTAGGTGCGACACTTCATCTACCGGCACCCCACAAACATGGTACTGACAGCATAGCACACAACACAAACCAATCAAAAGCGGGGATTGTGAGCTCAATGGATTTGCCCTGAGAAGTGTGTGGGTGTACGTTGGTGGGCGTACCTTTGAGCAGAGGGAGGGGGGTGAGCTCGATGGGTTTGCCCTGAGAGCGAAACTGAGAGGAACTCTGAGAGCGCTTCTGCTTAGCCTTCCTGACAGATTTTCGGGAAAACCCGTCCACTTTGTCCACTGATGGAGGCGTGGTGGCTGCTGAGGACATAGCCCTGAAAAAGACAGACACACAGACATGGTCAACCAGGATCGGATACAAGCCAATAAACCCTGATGGACAGGTTCATCATTCGTTCCATCCATCCATCCATCGGTCCATTCATACACCATTCACCCATCAACCCAGTTAGACCAGTACAGTGATCCAGCCATGTGAACATCAAGCTGGTTGAGCTTAATCAAAAACCCCTCCACTGTTGCCTGGGTGATCGGGTCATGTACTCGGACGTTGGCGATGATCAGCGAGTGACCCGGTGGGGACTCCAAAAATACCGACACACTGGGATAGACACGGACAGAACCGGAACAGGTGTACTCTGTAAACCCTCTGAACATCCCACCGACCCGTAACTGACCCCCACACACCACCATACCTCTCTCCCTGTAAACTGGGCGGTCCTGATCCTGGGTAACCTTACTCCCCTGACCAATCACAGGGCGGATGGGTCTTGGCCCGGGGTGGCCTGTGACTAAATGGCTCGTTGTATTCTTCTTCTTCTTCTTCTTCATGGTACATAAACTACCGTACGCGGTTCTCTGGTGCTAGATATGGATACGCGTTACATGGTATGTTGTTACAGCTCGTTGATTCCACCTGCTGAGAGGTCAGGTTACTGTACACCTCTCCCACGACTCGTACACATTAAACAGTACAGGAAGTTCGTGCTTCATTAAATCAGACACAGCTTTGATGCAACATAGTATTAAACTTAAGTAACATTAAGTCACCAGTTATTTATTTATTTTATTTTTTAACAGAGCGTTTAAAAATGCATCCTCAAAACCACAAGGTCTGGACATGAGGCATGGGCCCACACAGCGGTCTGGGGTCGGCACAATTTAATTCCAATAGCTTTAAAGCGTCACTGATCATTTAGAGACCTCCGTTTCCTGGTCCTCTTATTATTCAGAGGAGCAGATTTCAGATATCGGTAGATATTGATTAGTCCACACAGCTCAGTGGGAGACCACAGAACGTCCACTGTCCACGTGGTTTCTCTAAACACTCCGGGCCCAAATAAACTCCAACCTGTTTTTACTGGAGCGCACAGACGGGGCGAATTCCGGGTGACTTCCAAAAACAAACGCTCTGCTACACTCCGGGGGTAAGAAACAACACCACGCGGAGGAGCTCACCTTCTGGGCTCTTCTACTGAGATTCCCAAACAAGACATGAGGGAACTGATGGAGAACAGTGCTGGTGATGGATGAAGGAGTGACAGGCAGCTGCAGACAGGAGGTCTAGCTTGCTAGCTGTTGGTTAGTACTGTTGTGTGTGGGCGGGGCCAGAGACATTAGCCCTGTGATTGGTTAGGGGAACACCTATGGAGGCGTTACCCAAGAGAGGAGGGAATACAGGTTATCAGTCACTGGAACATTATCCAGAACGTTTACTGTTTACCTGGCAGAACAAGGATCACCTCATTAGGAACACAGGTACAGGACCCCTGGATCCGCAAGACGCACACGATACACCTACAGACCCTGCTGTTACTGAAGAACTTATTATTATTATTATTATTTCATTATTAATAATAATAATAATAATAATGATAATAATAATGATGAGTAGGAGGAGTTTAACACTGCTCTGGGCTCTAACAGGCTCCTGAGTCACCTCTCCGGGTTTACTGGTGCGAATGTTCTGCGCGTGTTTATGAACAGACCAAACTGGATTACCTTCCATCCTAACGTGACTCATTTCCTGTACAGTCCACACTCACCTGTTTTATTGGTCTTCAACCAACAGCTGAACGATTGTCTTGGCTCTACCTGACTTCCTGTTTAAGTCTGTTTACTTCCTGCCGACCTCTCGCTCGCCCTTGTGCTCCCTATCTCTCTCTCTGTCTGCTCCTTCTTTCTCTTCTCCCTTAATCCTTTCACATGTGTATAATGGTTTCAGCTCGTCTGTTATGCAAGAGCGCAGAGAGAGAGAGACAGACACAGAGAGAGAGAGAGAGAGAGAGAATATTCCTAATGCCATTCATCTCTGATACCTGCCTAAGCGTTGAGGTATGAGAGAGGCAGTGTCTGCCCTGGAGGAACACGAGGCTGACGTACAGGACAGGTGTTATTCCCTGACGAGCGACAGGGCAGGTACTTTGAAGGGGCTCTGGATAAATGAAAAGCCAACAAACAGAAACACTAGGAAACTCAGTCATTATTTACACGGTCTGATAGGAACCGAGAGGTGGACTACTCTCAGCACAGCAGTGACACGGACATGCCAGTCTGGTACCAGCGCCACACACAGCCTGCACAGACAGGCGGTCAGTAAGCGTGGACCTACAGAGAGCAGGTCTCTACACCACGACAGCTTCAGGTCACACTGGCCTAGACAGCCATCAAAGAGAAACGCACTGCTGCACATGGGCGGTTAGGTGTGGGCGTGTCTGTGGGCAGAGAGGGGAAACGCATTCGAACGTGCCCGCTGTGAAAACTACCGCCGCTGCTCCACTCCACTAAAGCAAGCCACAGCGAGAGAGAGTCCTCCACCATCCACACACACGACGGTACCACGGAGCTGCCCGACTGAAGCCTCTCTCTGCCCACGCTGCGTCCTACTGATGAACCTGCATGTCAGAGGGGGCGTGGTCTGAAGCAACACTTCGTAAACGGTGCTTTAACTGTCAAGCATCTGCCGCGCGTCAGGACCCCTCAGAGGGCGCGGCAGACGGACCGCCTCAGAACCTTCCAAGAGAGCAGCGCTGACCTGCAGGCTGCTGTTCTGGCCATCCCGTACGTCCACAGCGCCATGAGATTTGCATGGGATGCTGATTTTCATTGTGCTGTGCGGTTGGGGCTGAATGATGTCTGAACGTAGTCCAGGTTTTGAATAACAAACTCCACCACCACCACCACCACGTCCGTGGAGAGCGTTCACCAGCCCTGAGCTCGGCAGCAGGCTCCTCCATCAGCACGCAATTAGCACTGGCCGGCACTAAACTCTCTTCTGGCGTCTGGCTTAGCCACTGACACCGAACCCTGCTAACCAGGGACGCAGCGAAATGGAAATGTGGAGGTCAGGTATTCATCATTCCAAACATCAGTCCACCCAGAAACCACTTCAAAGAACACTGGAACAGGTACATACCTGGATCTGTGTTCAGAGAACACCATATCATGATTTTAAAAAAATCTCTTCAATAATCAGACTCATCACTTCATCATCACACCTTTCCCAAAATACCACCTACTACACTACACTACCTGCGTCACATGCAAACTCGACATCAGGAGGACAGCTGCTCCCAGGAGGTGTGGGAGTGCAGGTGTGCTGGGAAGGAAGATAAAGGAGACCAGGATCAATAACTGATGATAAATTTAGACTGATATGATCAATATTTATTGAGCTACACATACAGAGAGTGTCGCACACCAGCCCAACACCAGCCCAACACCAGCCCAACACCAGCCCAACACCACATTATAATATTGCCCGACACTACCGACCCCCATGCAGAGAGGAGCCAGCACTAGTCCAACATAACCCACCCCTAGGCAGAGAGGATATAGCTCTGGCCCTGCACTGGCCCTGCACTGGCCCTGCACTGGCCCTGCACTGGCCCTGCACTGGCCCTGCACTGGCCCTGCACTGGCCCTGCACTGGCCCTGCACTGGCCCTGCACTGGCCCTGCACTGGCCCTGCACTGGCCCTGCACTGGCCCTGCTGCTGACAGATTGGAGAACACTGCTCGGCTTTTCTGGCCATACTGAAAGCGAAAGGCAGTGCTCTGTACGTCCGTGTTTATATATGTGGTTATTTTTAGCCTGAAGACCAGAATATCCTCTTGTTCAGCCATGACGCTGCACACCGAGCGGGCCGGACTAATAATAAGGCGATCAGTCGTGGTGGTTGTGATGTCACACGTGCAGAGCGTGGGAGTTCGGCTGCTGCAGACTGGTCTAACTCGCCCGTATGCAGTTCACACACTTGGAGTGATCAGGTTCAAACACGTCGAGTTTAAACACCGCTGATCAGCCGCGCCGCCGTTAACACCGCAGCTCCTTTAACCCGTCACTCCAACCTTAACCATCCATCACCCACCAACACCACACACCTGACGACTCAACACCTCACAGACCGCCCTCAACTACACCCAATCAAGCAGGACTAATTAGGTCGGAGTGTGGGTGTAGCACTCAGCACTGACACACCCTCAACATACTCAGAAAGGATAGCTACTTATCCACCCGACACTGGGGGTCCCACGACACCGGGGGGGCCCCACGACACCGGGGGTCCCCACGACACTGGCAGGAAAGCACCTGTGTGTTTACTTACAGGCCGGTTATTTTCAGCTTTAAGGGCCAGAACATCACTGAACATGTCGGACCACCAAAACACTGTAGCGGTTGTGATGTCACATGCAGAGTGTGGGAGCTCAGCTGCCTTTACCTGGTCTGACTCCTCTACATGCAGTTCACACACCTGCCCCCCAATACCCATCACTAACCAGTGGTGGGTGGGAGGTCAAGGAACCAGCCTTGTGACCGGAGGGTCACTGGATCAATTCCTCAAACCGACAGTAACGACTGAGGGGCCCTTGAGCAAGGCACCTAACTCCCTACCGAGGATAGGGCTGCCCACCGCTCCGGGGAGGCGTGCTCATTAGAGTGCGTGTGTGTGAGGGTTCCTCCTCACGAATGGGTTAACCACTGGTGACCAAGTCCTCCGTATGACAACACACCTGGCAAGAGGGGTTTAGAAACTCTCTCCTCGGAATAACTGGCCTCGGCAACTCGGAGGCGCTCCGGGCCGGAACTCGGGACATACGCCTCGGAGCCATGCGGTCAGAGCTACAGGCGCCGGTACGGGATCAACCGCACCACTAATTATTTATCTGCACACCACAGGAGGCTCTTAAACCGGGTCACAAGCCGGGCCCCAGAGGCACAAACTGGGCCGGTTTTAAACCGACTGGGGTTGTGAAACATGAAGTTATCCAGCCAGCCGTTCAGCAGCCGTCACGCCTGGCTCAGTTACTCATTCACCGGAGAGCTTCCGGAGGAGCCTCCTCCAACCGGCTGCTCGCCTTAGCTCCAACATTCATCATACCAAACATGCCTTCCTCGGTCCCATGGAAATGAATGGATCGTCGTAAACCTAATTAACCTGTTCCTGTCCATTTAGAGCTACAGAACTTGGTCATGTGACCAAGGAGAAAATTCTTCCCACTGGAGTTTAGACCCGTATCAGCAAGCTACTTCAGCCCAGACACGTCCGGAGAACACACGGACCAAAGCAAACCCAACATTCCACATCCACGGACACTGACGGGTTAACCCGGACCTACCCAGAACGTGAGCATGCTACTGCGGGAGCTGGAACGACCCAGCACGCCCAGAGCTCACCTGAACCTGCGCGCTCTGTACAGCGGCATGCCAGACCTGCTCGTCACTACCGAACAACCGCTTCTATTGTGTCTGGCACGTGCCGCCCAAAACACACCGAGGCTTCCTGAGGTCCGCGACGGGCGGAGCTAACCTGCTCTAGACTGTACAGGCGGACATGTTCGAGGGTTACATCACCAAAACATTCAACTCAAAACAAGGTGTTGCTACAGGTGAAGTTCCCTAAACGGACAGGGGAGGAGACGGGATGATGGGACCATGTTTATAACCTACATCAAAGCCTGTAAATAAATAAATAAATAAATAAATAAATAAAAACTTCAAAAGTCAGGTGTTCAGTAGGTATCCACCAACACTGTCCAACACTGTCCAACACAAACCCACAGGCCCAACTTCAGCCACGACAGACGTGCCGCAGGCGAGTGGTTTTGGAAGTGGGGATGTGAGCGGAGGTCTGGGTTCTGTGATAGGGCACTGCAGGCAGACAGATGCCACAGGTGGCTGGGCTGTGATTGGTCAAAAATCTGGTTACCTTCACATCCGTCTCCACTGACCATTAAAAACAGGACTCATTTCCACCCGGCCATACTCCACCCCACACTCACACTGGTGTGGCCACTGTGTAGCAGCTAACAACTCCGCCTGCCATGCTGTAGGCCCCCACCCCCACCTGGGCACCCTACACTATACCAGCAAGGGTCCCTGGGCAGGACTCGGCCTACCTGTATGAGAAGTGACTGAGCCGTCCGTCGCTCTGGAAGCGTTCTCCATGTACCACAACACCAGGAATTTAAATAAAGCTCCTCGCGTGTGTCAGTGTAAGCTCTACTAGCCCAGCCCGGCCCAACATGCTTTCCCGCGTCACCGAAACGAACACGGGGCTACTGCTAGTGTCCTGTTACTGGAGCTAGGGAAGCACGCTCTGACGTGGAACTCTCGGTTTGGTGTGGACCACCATAGACACACACAAGCAGGGATTTCACAGGAGTAGTGATGGGAACCAGGGTCACTGCATCTACAACACACACAGGCAGCTATCTACCGTCCAGGACCAGCAGGGAACCTACACACGTCTTCTGAGATTTTATATGGAATACATACGATTAATAAAAATAAATAAGGGGAGACCTGTATACATACACCCATACACACACACACACACACACACACACACACACACACACAAGCGTACAGGTACTCGCGCGCACGCGCGCACACACACACACACACGATACATACACGCGCACACACAGGTACTCACGTGCACAAACACACGAGCGTACAGGTACACACACACCCATACGTACACACACACACACACAAGCGTACAGGTACTCGCACACAAAGCTACACACACACCCATACGTACACATACATACATACATGCATGCATATACACAAATGTATGCATACTCACACACATACACTCGAGCATACGCACGCACACAGACTAACATGTGCACACAAATGTATACACGCACATCGGTACACATACATACATACACACGAGCGTACACATACACACACTCACACACCCCATACGTACACATGCACACACATCTATACACAAGCACACACACACGTACATACATAGATACACACGAGCGTATGAGTAATCACACACGCGTACTCACACACGCGTACGTACACAGAGACTGTATGCTGTGTGTAGAAGGAGGTGATCCAGCGTGACTGAACTATGAGGATATGTAAGAAACAGTATGCGGTGGTTTCAGACGATACCAGATCTAGTATTCACACCGCAGGACTGATCCTAGACCAGGCTGCTCCTCGTTTACCATGACTGTCCTGACTCTCGGTCAGCGTTCCTGCTCCTGAGCTGGTCCAGGGGAAGTCTGACGTGGCCCACTGTGTGTCTCACCGTGTCCTAAAACACCCTGCCAAGTCTGTACCTACGTCTTCTAGATCTAGAGTCAGACCAGAGAAGTTTACCTGACGTATTTTTATGGAATCTATTTTGGGGACTACTGAGTCCGGCTGGTTGTTAGCAGAGTTAGCCTCACAGCTGTAGTTTTACACTGACATTACCATGGTAACCCTCAGACAAGACCAAACTGAGCAAACACAAATGTTGGTGTGCCGTTCCCATCATTCACCCCGGCTCTGACCGCAGGTACGTGGATGCTGGTATTGGTTCAGGTATGTCTGATCTACACTCTGAACGTTGAACTCCTCAGAGGTCTGGGTCCCATCATCACTGCTGATCAATGCTGCCTGTGTACGCTTCTGTAGAAAGGTGCATCTCACATCAAAGGACCTGGTTTGCATCTTAGCCGTTTACGTATCAACAAGTCTGGGGGGCATGTAAACCCCTAAAAGTGATGGTGCAGTTCACCACAATACAAACAAGCAGCAACGACCAAGCCCACCCACCCCAGAGCACCACCAGCTCAGCATCACCACAGAGGACCATAATGGCACTAAAGGAGGGAGAGGAGGAATGACAGCCAAGGCAGTCTCCGAGCAAATCCAGGCAGAGGGCCGGCCGGAGAGACCTGCTCGGTGTAGTCAGTCTGGAGCAGGCTTCCCAAACCTGCCAGTCAGGGTTACTTCACCTTCCCATGGGCTCCTAATGTTAACACTCAACTCCTCCGAGCTGACTAACCAGCCCCAACTGCAGTGGATCCCATTCTAGCTCCTGCACTGGTTTCCAGCTCCAGCTGACTCCCACTACAGGCTTGGTACGAAGCTAGAGATGAGCTGGAAAGCTGCAGGAGATGCCCAAAATGTGCCCACAGCAACGGAAAACACTGGTGTAGCCCTCTAACGTTACACCGGCGGCCTAACCACAACGCTACACAGCCTCCCAAACAGAGAGAAACCCCACTGCTGCCATCACACAAGTGACTAAACCTGTTTGATATTCACCTTACTAAAATGTAAGGAGCTTAAAATCCCCTCAAATAACCGATATCCGTGTGTTTATGCAGAAACGAGCTAGCTATGCTAGTTAGCTTAGCTGTATTCTTGCTTAGCTAGCTCGCTAGCCGGGCGGTCTGAAAGATAAACCCGGGTATTAATCAGCTGTTACACATAACAACATCTTATAAACCAGGACATTAAATATCCAGTCGGGCTAGCTGGCTTCTTTGGCTAGCTGGCTAGTGAAAACACAGCCCCGAAGTGATAAGCAGGATGCGCTGCAGTTAGCGGCTAGCCTAGCCTAGCTTCGCTTGCTAACTACGGTTGGCTGCATTCAGGGAAGGAAGCGCAGGGGAAAGAAAAACAAACCCGAACTATAAAATAAAAGAAACGTACAAGTACAAAAAAAATTAAAGTCGGGCGCATGTTAATTCAGTCGATACCGTGGAGAAACTAAAACATGAAACGGCGATTAAAAAAAATAGATATTTACATAAACGGGCGCAAATCGCCGGCCAGATCTATGCTAAGCTAATGTAGCTAACGTTGAACCAAAGCAAGCGCTGCAGAAAGTAAAGGAAAAACGGAGAGCGAGCGAGCGAAGAAACTTTACCTTGATCCTCTGTGTTTAGGTGAACGAAGATGATGATGAGGATGGTGAGTGATCCTGGACTAACTCTTCTTTATCAACACGAGAAACGCTCCCAGCCCGGTTTCAGTGTCAGGGGAAGCAGGAGAGAAAGGAGAATGCCTTAATCTCGGCCTTTAAACTGCCAATCCCACGACTAGCTTTTCACCTTCTACTGAATAATCCCATCAATGATGGAATATGGATGCATTTAAAAGGAAAGGAGAGCAGAAGCCGCTAAAACAGACACATCGCGCGCTTGGTGGCCGAATTCGCGTCCCCGCACCGCAGCCCGTGTGTTCGGTTCGGTTCTCCCGGACGGCTTGCTCCTGGAAAGTGTCTGTAGTTTAAGGGTAATGATCTCCTTTCACCCTATTGTCAATACTACAGGGTTGAGTCCCTGGCGCACATAACACAGAGCCGTGCTAGGCCTGCCGTCGAGCCTGATTGGTCGGTTTGAAGCCTTTCTGCCATCCGATTGGACGACGCCGACGTCAATCACAGAACGAGCGCCGCACAGAAGTAGGTTGGCGAGCGGGGCGCTGGGCGGGCTTTATTTTATTCCCCCACCCGTACTCGAACTAAGGCCCGCCCACACTGCTCGAGGATTGGCTCGGGGGAGCTGGCGTCCTGCGTTGGGGTTGGCTACTATTGGTGCACGCGAGCAGGCCGCTGTCGGTGGACCGCTCTCCGAACGAATCCGGGCGCTGACGGAAAACGGGTGTCTGAGACGAGCATGTGGAATGAAGTTAGACCTGTACCAGCCAAACCCAGAGCACTCTCTGGTTAGCACCGGGTGGTGTTAGCACTCGTCAGATCAAACCAGCATTCATCTGTTTTGTCCGGAGTGCTGAACATCACAATCTGCTGGGAATAATAATAAACTGGGAATAATCTGACTGGGAATTCCACCAGTCTCCCCTCCAAATAACATCCGCATAATTTAATCACTCAGGTGTAAACAGAGTGAGGGAGAGAGGGTTTGGTGTGAGGTGTGTACAGAGTGAGGGAGAGAGGGTTTGGTGTGAGGTGTGTACAGAGTGAGGGAGAGAGGGTTTGGTGTGAGGTGTGTACAGAGTGAGGTGTGACAGAGTGAGTGAGAGAGGGTTTGGTGTTGGGTGTGTGAGTGAGGTGTTGTAGGTGTGTACAGAGTGAGGGAGAGAGGGTTTGTGGATGGTGTACAGAGTGAGGGAGAGGTGTGTACAGAGTGAGTGAGAGAGGGGTTTGGTGTGAGGTGTGTGACAGAGAGGGTTTGGTGAGGGGTGTCCTTTTAGGTGGTACAGAGTGAGGGAGAGAGGGTTTTGGTGTGAGGTGTGTACAGAGAGGAGAGAGGATTTGGTGTGACAGAGTGAGGGAGAGAGGGTTTGTGAGGGTGTGAGGTGTGTACAGAGTGAGGGAGAGAGGGTTTGGGTGTGAGGTGTGTACAGGTGTGTACAGAGGTGAGAGTGAGGGAGAGTGAGGGAGAGGTTTTGGTGTGAGGTGTGTACAGAGTGAGGGAGAGCGGGTTTGGTGTGAGGTGAGGTGTGGGACAGAGTGTGTACAGAGTGAGAGAGGGTTTTGGTGTGAGGTGTGTACAGAGTGAGTGAGAGAGGGTTTGTGAGGTGTGACAGAGTGAGTGAGAGAGGGTTTGGGTGTGAGTGTGTGTACAGAGTGAGGGAGAGAGGGTTTGGTGTGAGGTGTGTACAGAGTGAGGGAGAGAGGGTTTGGTGTGTACAGGTGTTGGGTACCAGAGTGAGGGAGAGAGGGTTGGTGTGAGGTGTGTACAGAGTGAGAGAGTTTGAGGTGTGAGAGAGGGTTTGGTGTTGAGGTGTGTACAGAGTGAGGGAGAGAGGGTTGGTGTGAGGTGAGTGAGGTTTGGTGTAGGTGGTGTACAGAGTGAGGGAGAGAGGGTTGGTGGAGGTGTGTACAGAGTGAAGTGAGAGAGGGTTTGGTGTGAGGGGTGTCCACAGCGAGTGAGACCGGGATTGGTGTGAGGTGTGGACAGAGTGACAGAGTTGGTGTGAGGTGTGACAAGAGTGAGAGAGAGGTTTTGGTGTGAGGGGGTGTACAGAGTGAGGGAGAGAGGGTTTGGTGGTGAGGTGTGGGAGTGTGAGAGAGGGTGTGTGAGGTGGGTACAGAGTGAGGGAGAGAGGGTTTGGTCGTGTGAGGTGTGTACAGAGTGAGGGAGAGAGGGTTTGGTGTGAGGTGTGTACAGAGTGAGGGTTGAAAAGGTTCGTAGAGGTGTGTACAGAGGGAGGGAGAGGGTTGGTGTGAGGTGGTGTGGGTTGTGTACAGAGTGAGGGAGAGAGGGTTTGTGTTGAGGTGTGTTCAGAGTGAGGAGAGGGGTTTGTGTTAGGTTTTTCTGTTGTTTTTTAATTGGGCGGGTTTGTGTGTACAGAGTGAGGGAGGTGTTTGGTGTGAGGTGTGTACAGAGTGAGTGGGGAGGGTTTGGTGTGAGGTGTGTACAGTGTGAGGTGTGTGGTGTGAGTTGGTGTCAGAGTGAGGGAGAGAGGTGTGAGGTTGTGGTGAGGTGCTGGACATAGTGAGGGAGAGGAGGGTTTGGTGTGAGGGGTGTAAAGGGTGAGGAGAGATGGTTTGGTGTGATGGTTGGTGTAAAGGACAGAGTGAGGGAGAGAGGGTTTGGTGTGAGGTGTGTACAGAGTGAGGGAGAGGAGGGTTTGGTGTGAGGTGTGTACAGAGTTTGGGTGAGACAGAGTGAGGAGAGAGGGTTTGGTGTGAGGTGTGTACAGGAGTGAGGGAGAGAGGGTTTGGTTGTGAGGTGTGTAACAGAGGGGAGAGAGGGTTTGGTGTGAGGTGTGTAAAGAGTGAGTGAGAGAGGGTTTGGGTGTGAGGTGTACAGGTACAGAGTGAGAGCGGAGGGTTTGGTGTGAGGTGTGTACAGAGTGAGGGAGAGAGGGTTTGGTGTGAGGTGTACAGAGATGAGGGACAGAGGGTTTGTGTGAGGTGTGTACAGAGTGTTTGGTGTGAGGTGTGTACAGAGTGAGGGAGGGAGGGTTTGGTGTGAGGTGTGTACACAGAGTGAGAGCGAGAGAGGGTTTTGGTGTGAGGTGTGTACAGAGTGAGGGAAGAGAGGGTTTTGTGTGAGGTGTGGTACAGAGTGGAGGGAGAGAGGGTTTGGTGTGAGGTGTGTACAGAGTGAGGGAGAGATGGGTGGTGAGTGTACAGAGTGTGAGAGAGGGTTTTGGTGTGAGGTGTGTACAGAGTGAGGGAGAGCGGTTTGGGTGTGAGGTGTGTAGAGTGAGGGAGAGAGGGTTTGGTGTGAGGTGGTGTACAGAGTGAGGGAGAGAGGGTTTGGTGTGAGGTGTGTACAGAGTGAGGGAGAGAGGGTTTGGTGTGAGGTGTGTGTGAGGGAGAGGAGGGTTTGGTGAGGTGTGTACAGAGTGAGGAGAGAGCGGGTTTGGTGTGGAGGTGTGTACAGAGTGAGGTAGAGCGGGTTTGGTTTGTGAGGTGTGTACAGAGTGAGGGAGAGAGGGGTTTGGTTGTGAGGTGTGTGACAGAGTGAGGAGAGGGTTTGGGTTTTGTGAGGTGTGTACAGAGTGAGGGGAGAAGGGTTTGGTGTGAGGTGTGTGTGTACAGAGTGAGGGAGAGAGGGTTTTGGTGTGAGGTGTGTACAGGTGAGGGAGAGGAGGGTTTGGTGTGAGGTGTGTACAGAGTGAGAGCAGAGTTTTGGTGTGAGGTGTGTTACAGAAGTGAGGGAGAGAGGGTTTGGTGTGAGTGTGTGTACAGAGTGAGGGAGAGAGGGTTTGGTTGAGTTGTGTACAGAGTGAGGGAGAGAGGTTTTGGTGTGAGGTGTGTACAGAGTGAGGGAGAGAGTGTGTGGTGGGAGGTGTGTACAGAGTGAGGGAGAGAGGGGTGGTGTGGAGGTGTGTACAGAGTGAGGTGAGAGAGGGTTTGGTGTGAGGTGTGTACAGACTGAGGGAGAGAGAGGGTTTGGTGTGAGGTGTGGTACAGAGTGAGGGAGCGGGGGGTTTGGGGGTAGGTGTGTACAGAGTGAGGGAGAGAGGTTTGGTGTGAGGTGTGTACAGAGTGAGAGGGGTTTGGTGTGAGGTGTACAGAGTGAGGGAGAGAGGGTTTGGAGGTGTGAAGGTGTGTACATGAGTGAGGGAGAGAGGGTTGGTGGAGGTGTGTGGACAGACGTGAAGAAGATGGGTTGGTGTGAGGGGTGTACAGAGTGAGGGAGATGAGGGGTTTGGTGTGAGGTGTGTACAGAGGGTTTGGTGTGAGGTGTGTACAGAGTGAGGGAGAGGGGGTTTGGTGTGAGTGGTGTAAAGAGTGAGGGCGAGAGGGTTTGGTGTGAGGTGTGTACAGAGTGAGGGAGAGAGGGTTTGGTGTGAGGTGTGTAGTGTGGTGTGTGGTGTACAGAGTGAGTGAGAGAGGGTGTGGTGTGAGGTGTGTACAGAGTTTTTGGAGAGAGGTTTGGTGTGAGGTGGTACAGAGGGCGGGAGAGAGGGTTTGGTGTGAGGTGTGTACAGAGTGAGGAGAGAGGGTTTTGGTGTGAGGGACAGAGTGAGAGAGGGTTTGGTGTGAGGGTGTGTACAGACGTGAGGGAGAGAGGGTTTGGGTGAGGAGGTGTGTACAGAGTGAGGGAGAGAGGGTTTGCCTGTGAGGTGATACAGAGTGAGGGGAGAGAGGGTTGGTGTGAGCTGTGTACAGAGTTAGGGAGAGCGGGTTGGGGGGTAGGTGTGTACAGAGTGCGGGAGAGAGGGTTTGTGTGAGGTGTGTACAGAGTGAGGGAGAGAGGGTTTGGTGTGAGGTGTGTACAGAGTGAGTGAGAGAGGGTTTGGTGTGAGGTGTGTACAGAGTGAGTGAGAGAGGGTTTGGTGTGAGGTGTGTACAGAGTGAGGGAGAGAGGGTTTGGTGTGAGGTGTGTACAGGTGTGTACAGTGTACAGGACACTCTGTAGGTGTACAGGTCCAGACTGTAGTCCATCTGTTTCTCTGTGTACTGTATTACCCTGTTCTTCAATGGTCAGGACCCCCACAGGACCCCCACAGAGCAGGTATGATGTGGGTGGAGGATCATTCTCAGCACTGCAGGGACACTGACGTGGTGGTGGTGTGTTAGTGTGTGTGGTGCTGGTGTGAGTGGATCAGACACAGCAGTGCTGCTGGGTGTCTCAGTGTGGACTGAGAATCGGGCTGAACAACATGTAACCTGAACATTTGAATGACTGTAGGCTAACGCTGCTAACAAACACTAGAGCTCAATAGTCACCCAAACTGTCGCTGAACCCATACGCAAGGCCAACTTCAAAACTTCCCTAGGTGGATCACGGTCACTAGTTCTGGAGCTCCTGTTCTAGAACACGTGTTCAGTAATGTAGAAATCTCAGACGCCACCAGTGTAGAAATAATAAACTCAGTCCACACGGAGTAACCACACTTCAGCAGAACTGATTTAATAAAGTCCATTTCCAGACCCACCGCCGTCTCCATGTGGAGCGGTGTGATCAGGACACCAGCGCATCGTCCGTATCGTGCAGCTGTATTAACGTCTCATGGGGAAATTAAAAACGGCATCAATCTACACCGTGTGTGTTGGTGCAGCTCGTCACGCAGCCTGCTTCTTGTCCCTTCTGGAGACAGGCTTTCTGTGTGCTTTCGTCTTCAGCTGCATGGAGGAGCCGGCCTTGAGCGAGCCTCTTCCTCCTCCTACGCCAATCTCCTCCGCTCCTGCTCTCCACTGCAGGAGCTCTCCGTCCTCGCCGCCGGTCAGGAGAGCACCGCTGACGGGATCCCACTGGAAACACCTCACGGTTGCAGAGTGCCCGCCTCTCAGTGATGTCATCAGCTTCAGGCCACTCCCACTGCACTCCAGGAGGTGGAGCTCTCCGTCATGGGATCCGCCCATTATAAAGAGGTGGCCCGTATCTTCCAACCACGTCCCGCCCACAAAGTAGTCAAGCGGCGCCGCTCCAGGGAGCGAGACGAGGCTCCGAGCGTCGGCCGAACTCAGGAGGGTGAAGGGGTCGTCGCTGTCCAGCCTAGACAGGTCCCACAGGTGGAGGCCTTCATCGTGACTCAGACACAAGAGCTGGTCCTGATCTGCGCCTGTCAAACAGAGGTCAGAGGTCACGCTGCAAACAAATCACCAGAGAAGCGGTCAAGCAGGCGCATACACGCAGACGGACGGACGCTCACGATCACAGATGAGCCGAGAGACTAAGACTGGGGTGACACGCTGACCCGACCGACTCAGACCAAGCATCAAACCCGTACGGTCAGAGCATCTCCGAGACAGCAGGTCTCCTGGGGACCCACCACTCACCGGAGGTGACCTCCAATCAGTGGACCAAGAGGGGCAACCCACAGACCGGCGACGGGACGCCAGGCACCCAGGCCCATTCCCTCTGTCCAGCATGGATACCACGACAGTGAGCTCGGGGCATCAGAGGTGGACACTGGAGCAAAGGACGTGGGTCACTTTGTCCAAGGGGTCCTTTACCTTTCACAGTACCTGAGGACATCATGGCATCAGGACGCGCTGCGGGAGGAAGACGGTGGAGGACGCACCGGTGGAGGGAGCGTGATGCTCCGTAGGGCTGCATGATAAACCCTACATTCATCAGTATCGTGATACGAGGAAGCCAGAGAGACACCATCACGTCCCACGCGGGAGACTCACTCAGGCTACCCAGCTTTACCGGAAATCCAAAACAGCATCCAGCACAGACAAAAACACACTGCAGGTCTTTATTAGTGTGTGTGTCTATAAAAATATTTATTATATATTTATAAAAAAATTTATTAATTTTTTAAAATAATTACATAATTATTCATTTGTAAAAAAAAATATATACATATATTTTTTAAAATATTTTTAAAATAATCATTTAATCATACTAAAATAATTGTATACATTTTAATCTTTTAAATGATTTTATAAATATTATTTTTTTAAATCTTTTCTTGTATAATGTATTGTGCTGTATTTGTCTAAAGCAGAGATTAGCCAGAGTCTGTGTATTAAAATAAATTTTAAAAAAGTAAGAAATAATTTTAATAGTAATTTCTCTCTCCTCATCGTGACCATCACTGTGACCGTCGCCGTGACCGTCGTAATGACATCCAGCACCTTTACTGAACATCACAATTCGTTCCAGCGTCATTCAGCCCTGATGCTGGCCCACTTTCTGGTCCTGGCACAAATGCGGACGTCGGTCTGACACGACACCTACCGAACATACCTATGGACCAGGTACCTCCCCTATGGGGATGATGTTCCCTGGTGGTGGTGCCCTGTAACGCGCCCTACGCTGCGGGCACTGCTCTGGTCTGAGGAACACGAGCAGGTCTTCCTCTGGCCTCCAAATTCAGCAGATTCCAACCCATCACACGTGCGACGTGCAGGAACAAGCCCCATCCACTGTGGCCCCACCTCGCAGCTTACAGAACTTACAAGACCCAACAGGACATCAACAGGGTCCTGCAGAGGTCTTCCAGAGTCTCAGCAGGTCAGAGCACACTGGACATAGGGTTTTGGCTCATCTGGTCACTTGACTGTCCACTCGGCCCACAAACGGCTCCACAGTCAAAGCAGATGTACGCATTTCCATATGTCTCTATTACACCAACCCTCAGAGGCATCATGAGAGGACACTCAGAAAAACACGGACACGGAGAGTCTGCACCGCCTACCTGACCAGCAGAGGGAGCTCGCGGACGAGTCACAGTTACAGGTCGCGATGAGGGCGTCGTCTTCCCTGCCCAAACTCAAATCGAACACATTCACCAGCCCATCGGTGCCACCCGACACCAGCCTGTCCGCCTGCGACGGGTGAAAGCGCACCGCTGTGATGTCATCACTGTGCGACTCCGAGTACACGCCCAGCAACTGGTCCTGCTTGTCTTCTGCCTCGGCCCCACCATCCCCGACCATGCGTGTGTCCCAGAACACCAGAAAGCTGTCCTCGCCCACCTGCTCCGTCCCTGCGCAGAGCAGCCTGTCGTTACAGCTCACGTCAAAGGAGCAGTAGGAATGCCCCGGGTCGCTCCGGAACACTCGGGCTGCGGCAGAACCGGGTCGCCGGGCGTCCCAGCACCGCAGCGTCCCGTCTGTGGACCCGGTGTACAGCAAGTCACGAGAGGACGAGGAGAAGCGGACCCCAAAGACGGCCCCTGTGTGGCCCTGAAACTCCCCACACCCACGCAACGTTTCTCTGCTGTGCAGACGGACAGCGTGGTTCGAGCAGCAGGCGGCCAACAGGTCAGATCCCGGGGCAGAGGTGGAGCTGTGGGCTCCAGGCGGGAGCGCCAGGTCGAGGATGTAGGAAGGGTCGTCCGGCTGCAGGCGTCTGGCGATAGAGAGGGACCTGAAGGTGTCCTCAAGGGATTCCATCGTACTGGACAGTGACCTGGACGTTTGATAGAAGACAGAATCTCACAGTTAGCTTACACACCTCAGCTGTACACTTACAAAGAGCGTGAGGCACAATAGAACCCAACACAGACCCCAACCCCAACACAGACCCTAAACCCAACACAGACCCTAACCCCTAACCCAACCTCAACCCCAACCACTAACCCAACCCCACACCCATCACCAAAAGAAAATCTGCACCCTATAGGAGTATGTCAATAAATAAATATTGATCGTATCCGTCCACATTTATCATCGGTTTGATCTTTTCAGATTGTCCTACACGGGACCGTCACTCTGGTGTATGTAGAGTTTATTAAACTGGGATTATTTGGGGTATGAAGTATATAGGGTATGAAGTGTATATACGTGCTGCTCTGCTGTACAGTTTTACCCTCTGCCTCACCACAAGCCCCCGAAGCATGGTTGTCCTGACACCCTGTGCCAGTGATCAACACGGGAACTTCAGGCTAAGGGAATCATATTTTAGGAAATCTTAATTAGACTCTAACCAGGCGGTTCATGCAGTAGGTGCTAAGCTACATTAGCTGGAAGGTTACAACAACATGAGGCTGAAGCTGGCGTCCAATCATGTAGATCCTTATTCGAATCCTCCCGTGCACTATTTAAGGTGGAACGGGACGAAACTAGACAAGAAGCTACAGAACAGGAAGCGGACTTCACCTTAAATAGTTTACAGCGTTAAACACACAAAACAGAAATTAATAACCCGGCTACATGACATGCATAAACACAACACGCTCATTTACCTTTCCACTCTAGTTTTAACTCATCTGTCAAAAACACGCGCGGCGTGTGCAACGTCAAAATGTGCTCGGCGGAAACGTCAGCCTGGACAAAGGTTCCGGGTTCAAATGTTCCGCACCAGCTCCACTGACCATACAGGACACTCTGTAGGTGTACAGGTCCAGACTGTTGACTGACTCCAGACTATATTACCCTGTTCTTCAATGGTCAGGACCCCCACAGAGCAGGTAGTATGTGGGTGGTGGATCATTCTCAGCACTGCAGTGACACTGACGTGGTGGTGGTGTGTTAGTGTGGGTGGTGCTGGTGTGAGTGGATCAGACACAGCAGTTCTGTTGGAGTGTTGAGACACTGTGTCCACTCACTGTCCACTCTATTAGACACTCCTACCTTGCTGGTCCACCTTGTAGATGGACAGTCAGAGACGATAGCTCATCTGCTTCTGGTGATATGTAGTTGTAGCCCCGCCCCCATAAAGGGTTCTGCTCCTATTACATCGGTGATTTAACTGAAGAACCGCTCATCGAGCTAGCCACACACACATTTCCCGAACCACTGTCCTTACTGAAGATCTCCTGGAGAACCATCTCTAGGAAGGTAATAACAGTATTAGATATATTGGGATGGACAAATGACGAGACCATTTCCCAGAGTGCCATTATTTTTATTTTATGATTTCCTGCAACTTCAAAAATATAATTTTTTTTGCATCTGAGGAAATTAGACAAACATCACAATCTAATAAAACATAAAAAACACTTAATTAATAAAACACCAGAAACTATCTGGACCCACATTCGCACTGTGTTAATGTTCCCTCTGCGGCTCCTCTGCCTTCTTGACCCAGACAGTGCTGTTTTTGCAGGTGCTAAGTAGGCACCAGGTGGCGCTCTTGCTCCTCATCCACAGCTGCAGCCAGTGATAAGTGGTTGTCAGGCGGTGCAGTGAGGCCAACCATCACCTCGGTGCTCCTAATGCAGAAGGAATGACTAAAGGCTTTAGGAGCCCTGCAAGAAGCAGATTCACACAGATCAACAGCAGAAGCACCTTCCTCACTCCCTCCCGCTCCCTCCCTCTCTCTCGCTCCCTCTCCCTCGCACCTTCTCCCTCCCGCTCCCTCCCTCTCTCTCGCACCTTCTCCCTCCCGCTCCCTCCCTCCCGCTCCCTCCCTCTCTCTCGCTCCCTCTCCCTCGCACCTTCTCCCTCCCGCTCCCTCCCTCTCTCTCGCTCCCTCTCCCTCGCACCTTCTCCCTCCCGCTCCCTCTCCCTCGCACCTTCTCCCTCCCGCTCCCTCCCTCTCTCTCGCTCCCTCTCACACACAAGACACATTTGGTTTAGCAAGAAAACAGAAAATAGTGGTCAGTAAGTATGAACACGGTGGCCCTCAGCTAACCAACCAGGTGGGTCTGTACAGGTATACCGTGTGCAAGCGGAGGAGGTGAGATGAACCAGGCTCCCACTCACAAAGCCCCTCTATATGATCTGCATAGAGGCCTTGTTACCAGGTTAGAACACCAGGGACACCCAATCACATCCACAAGACGCAAACCTGATACCCCATACTCCTCACCAACAGCCCTGCTCTCGGAATAAAACCTGCCATCTTCAAACAAAACAACAAAGGTTCATCTTTAATGCAGGTCCATGGAACTGCTCTCCAAGTCACTCTGGGTCACTTCTGTTCGTCAACAGACTCTTTACAGCAAAGACTGGATGGAACTGACACATGGTGGTTTTGTTCCGACAGCACTGATGTCAGAGAGGACCCTGGATTTGTTTAATGTCAGCCAAAACAAACAGCCTTAGAACTGGAGTTCAATAAATGATTAAAAATGTGAATCCAAACAACCACCTGGAAGACCTGGCACACCACCAAATCCGTCCCCCAATCAGACAAATAGCCCCCCCCCCGTGTCTGCAGTTTTTTGTCATGAACTGACGCCGTAATAAAGTTAAAGTTACTTAAGTCTTCTTTTCAGCTGCTTAAGCTTCCTCTGACTGTACCACAGTACAACACTCATCATCAGGAGAGCAGCTGCACCCAGGAGGAGGTGTGGGGGTGCGGGTGTGTTGGGAAGGAAGATAAAGGAGACCAGGATCAATAACTGATGATAAATTTAGACTGATATGATCAATATTTATTGAGCTACACATACAGAAGTCTGTCTCTCAGTATGGCGTCGGGCCGCCGTGTTCGCTAACCCAACACGCCAGACGTCTCGGTATGGAGCTGTAGAGGTTCCTGATGGAGTCCTGTGATAATCCATCCCATGACAGTCTGGTACGACACCACTGCAGTCTTTGGTGACGGTGACGTGGTGTTAAGGACAGTCGTGGTAACGGTCTGTGTGCATGTAGTCCTGCGTGGTGCAGCCGTCTGCCGATGGTGCTGCACTAACAGGATGGCTCATGGAGGACACCACTGCTCGCTGGAGGTCTGTAATGGTGGTGTTGGGTCAGTCAGGTACAGGGATAAGACCCTCTCTTGTTTACGTCACGTGTGTGGCCGAGTGTGGAACTGGAATCATTCGTATGTCTCAGGTTCAGTCCTGAGGGCTGATTCCTTCTGGGTGCAGCTAGTTTTTGATGATGAGTGTATTTATAGATGTGGGGCTGAAGTGCAAAGTTAGTCTGGTTCTTCTTTTTCCGTATTAATGAAAAGTACAGACACAGTTACTGGAACAGACCAGCCTGTGGAGATATCGCCACCCAGCTGTGGAAGAGCAGAGCAGATGCTCCGTGAAGGCACAAAGGAATTCCACACTGACCAGAATTAAACCTCATGTCTGACTCTAATCACAAGTCGAGCCTGGAACAAGCTCCTATACGGACCGGAGTCCAGAATTTGGTCAAGAAGTAAAACCCAGCGGGCCGTACCTGCTGAACACACTGCAAACACATAGGAGCTCCAAAAATGTCAGACTGTTCTTTACGACCGCGCCAATGTGCCTTTAAGCCAAGCAGAACGTTTAGAGAACTGCCCTCTCCTGAGTTACATGATGCTGCATAGTCAGTCGATGAGTACGTTGCTCTGCCAGACTCTGGTGGAACGAGGGAGAGACCCAATACTGCACTGGGAATTACAAACAAGTGGGGAATGATTAAAAAGGATGATGCTAGTTTACATTTCAGTCAAGTTACATAAACCAAAACGGCTCAATCTTGGATTTAAAGGCTGATTTCTGTCAGTCAATGAACGCATACACAAATACACACATACACAGTCGAGTCACATCATTATGACCATATGAGTAATATCCAGAGTAACCCCCGTGTGCAGCACGGACAGCAGCTAGACAGGCTGGGTCTTGTTCATGCTCCTCCAACCAATGCTGGACATTTCTAGCTATGTGACATGTCTCACTGTCTTGCTGGAGGATCCCATCCGCCCCAGGGAGGACAATCAGCATGTAAGGGTGTATGTGATCCTATAGGTGTAAGTGCCTTCCACATAGATGGGAATCCAGAGAACACAGCGAAAACCTGACCTTCATCAAAAGCTACGTGCTGCCCAAGTAGGAAGTGGTGGTAATAAGGACTCGACTGTAATTAGATGCCTAAATTTTTAAAAGAAATTTAATATTTAGTTCAAAGTATGACTGTATTTCTACATCTCCAATAATCTGTTAGAAAATTAGCAACGTAGCAAAAAGCTAGCTACTATACAAACACAAATAAAGCCAAACGTGAACAGCAGACTGACTGCTTCAGAATGACAAGCTATTGCAGAGAGAACAGAGCAGTCCCTCTTACGTTCACCTTCCTGGAGACACATATAAATCTACATTACAACAATAAAGGGCGTGAGGCTCCACACTTGTTGATATCTGACCTCGCTGCACAGGAAGTCAATGCTTTGGTATGCTGGAAGTTCTCTCCTATCCCCACCAACACCAGTTCAACAAAACATCCTGTTTACAAACATGGGATATTAGAGGAGCAGCCTGACCAGCCACATCACGCCTACGGTGGCTGTCGCTCCGGCACCTACTGTATAAGAGAAGTGCATTCTGGGAACAGTGCATTTTAAAATAGTACCTCAATCACTTTTTAGACGTTAGCCTAAAACATAAGATTCTTCTACAGTTAAGACACTAGACCATATGCTAGAACCGAACCAACAGCCGTATTTAGTCAGTCAATCTCAATGCGTTTAGAACAGACGCCACGTAACAGCTGAGATTACAAGCAATTAAACTAAAAAGTCATTAAAAGAAAGATCACACTATAGTGGTTCAAACTGATTGTCTGAAGGCATTAGCAAGAGAACAGCTGTAGCTCCCATCAACAAACAGCTCCGGTATAAACCGAGAGCACTACAGTCGCTGTCTGGGTCCTACTGAAGATGGTTAGCCCCTAACATTCCTCTGTCTCTTCAGTAGTCCGGCTATTCATTCACAACAAACGCATACAAACAAATAAAACAACAGACGCAGCAATGGCGCGTTTCAGCAGCGGATCTCCTTGGTGATTTCAAGGGGATTTAAACGTAAAAATCTGGAGACAGATCGGAAAGCTACTCCCGAGAATAAACGTGCCCAGCTTCGGAGAAATGGATTAATCAAATTATATCTAAGCACTTAAATCTGTACACCGGAGATCTACCCTGAATTACAAGCACTAATGTAAGCAAACTGGCACTACTGGAGCTAAAACAAGCTGTAAGGCCATAAAGGTATTCTGGCTACAAGGTCAATAAACCCAACGCTGCTCTAGCCCAAATGACCAAAACCACTACTAAGCCAAAGGAAGCTGAACTGTGTAAAACTGAACCTCTTCGAATGTCTGAAAACCTCAGACAACGTTAAAGCACTTACTCTTAGGGCTCGGTCGGGACAGGGCCAGACTGTAAAGTCATAAACAGATCCTCGATGACTGTTAACACCCACAATAAACCTCATCCTCATTTATCTCCCCTCAGTAATCACCGCAGGGTTTTGGTATTTAGCATCAGCTAGTCACAGCCCTTCCACAGACAAATCAGTCTAAAGGAATCCACATGTCTACAGTAACTCAGTCAAGGTTCAAAATAGTGCTGCCCCCCCCCAGCCCCCAAAAAACAAACAAACAAATAAACAGTTAACATTGACATCCCAAACGGTGGGACACTTTTTTGGAAACGTCTTTAAGCATTCAAGGTGCTTCTAAACCTGAAGAGTTCAAGGAGCTGCGGTCAGAGTGCGACCCCAGACCGGTACAAAATATGTGCCCGTTTAAATTTAAATGGTGCCAGCCGAGTCCAGCCATTCAGTACCAACAAACCTTCAGATTCAAGAACTAATTACGCTGATAAATGAGATCAAAGCACAGACACCTGGGGCTAGTTTTAGAAAAATAAGAATTTCAAGCTGCAAAGATTCTGATGTACATGTGCTACATAAAAAATCGACTGGGAGTCATCGCTTTGGGAGATTTCTGGAAAGGTCTTCGTACGAATACCCTACTACGGAACGTCTGCTTTTGGTAATTTTGGAGGTGGGGAGGTGTGTGTGTGGGGGGTGATCATGTTTGCGGTCCTGAATGGCTGGCAGACGGAGAGAACTCTGATTGGACACCAGGTTGATTAGATCCACCCAGTCAGGACAAGCCAATGTAAACGAAGAAGGTGGGCACGAGGAAAAACGCGCTGAATCCCACTGTCCAGTACACGATGTACCGGTACGGTAGTTCAACTTGCATATTCTGCCTGGCTTTCCGGACGTCTCCGCTGGAAATTCCGAAAAACCAGCACACGAGTGGGATTGTAAGAGCCTTCATCACGGCTCTTGTTGCTAAAAGAATTAGCACTCCAAGGATGAACCGGAGCAGGCACAGCCCCAATAGACTGAAGCTGAGGGTCGGTGGCGGCAAAGGAAGCATGGAGGCTGGAGGATCTGGGATCAGGGCCAGTTGGTAGATAAGGTGGCATGCCACGGCTATTCCTGCCCCGGTGCCCAGGATCTGTGCGGTGTCGCCCCGAGAGGTGCTCCACGTATCCAGAGTGAAGGAGAAGAGTCCCAGGGCCGCGTGTAGAGAGACTATGAGGATGGGAGCGTAGCGATAGGTCAGGTTAAAGGTGTCGATCGCATCCAGGGTGGGACTGAAGAATACCAGGATTACCAGGCTGTAGAGGAAACCAGCAATGACGTCCTGCAAGAACACAACACAGACTATATTAGGGAGTGGCCTGTGAGATCAAAGGCCAGAGCACATCAACCCAAAACATCTAAACAAAGGAGCGGGCTACACTGTGACTGGAGACTGTTAACAGGTCAGCGTCAGGGCTGAATCTGGATTTCATTAATAGTTCACTGCACTTTTGAGAAAACAGATTCTCCACCTTCTCTCACACTAGTGAGGCCAAATCCAGGTCTAGCAAACGCTCTGGAGTTTAAAACCTCTGCTCCGGAACAATCTCTCCTATTCATACTGCTCCAGAAACGTTCTAAACCATTGTTTTTAAAATGTTTTCATTTGTTGGTTTATCATCAGCGACCCAAACGCTAAACAGAGACTTTTTAGAATAGACTGTCCCATTTCAACAAACATCAAACTACACTGAGCACCACAAGACTTCATGGCCATTTATTGGTGTAAAGTTTGAACATCTTGGCCGTAAATCCGTCTCAGTATGTGCTACATAGGCTAAAAAACATTTATAAATAAATAAATAAATAAATAAAATTTTACTTTCGGCTTAAGCGTAAACAGTTTGTTATAAACTGTCTCACAACAGTAACCACTTGGTGGCTGACTGCTTCTCATTGCAGATTAAACCGGAAACCATAAAAAAAAGCTGTAGCCGGCAGTGAATTAGCATTAGCATGAGTTAGTATTAACTCCCTTGTTAAGATTAAGTTAAGCTTGTTTATTGTTAGAGTGAATCTAATTCTGCTGTGGAGCCACAGGGGGGCAGTAACAGAGCTGCATGTGGCATGTTTGCTAGGGAAAGCTGGGTCAGTTTTTCTCGGCTCTAGTACTGGAAACTAATTGCTTTAGGTTTAGACCCACAGTAAACGTCTACAGGCACATCTTTACTGAACTGCCAGGTCATTTCAGGATCTGGTCACACGGTTCAAAGTCTCCTTCTGCTGCTAAAAAAGATCAGCTGTTTCTTAAAAACACAGTTACTTTTCATCAGCATCTTGATAATCAGGCCCCTCTGACACGAGGTAAAACACATTCATAACTTTAAACCTCAAGCTGCATTATAACAATAATGTAAAACATAATTAACCAAATTAAATTCCTTCAATAATTCTTAAATTATTGGATATATAACTCGGTTTTTAATTAACGATTAGCTAGGTGTAACTTATTGGTTGCATTGCTATGTAACCAGCAGTATATTAGCATTAGCACGAATTAGCATTAATTCCAGCGTTTAAAATAATCTACAGGCATAACATTATGTTATTTACTATTTAAGTGTTCTACAAGCTTTATTTACTGCGAAGGAGGATTATTTTATTTTTACTTAATTATCTAATTCTGCTGTGGAGCCACAGGAGGACAGAGAGACCTGCTTGTGGCTGGTCTGTTGTGGAGCGCTCTAGAATGATATTAGAACACTGCTGTATGCTGGGGAACACTGGGTCAGTTTGCCTTGGCCTTAGTACTCATCAATATCCTTCTACAAAAACATAAATTTAATTGAATCTTGAATCTTAAGTCATGGAAAACCAATTTAAGGCTTGTTTCCCCAATTTAGATTAAGCCTAATCTTGGACTAAACTGTGCTGCCAGTGGTAAACCTCAATAGGACACTTTCTAGCCTGCTGATAACCTCAGTATCTTGTCACACGGTGCAAAGTCTCTTTCTGCTGCGAAGAAAAAACAGCTGTCTCTTAAAAATCACCCGCAGTTTTACACATAAATGAATCTGAATCATCAGAAGTCTTTAAAGTTCCATATATAGCACTGTATATACATTTCTGGGGAGGTGGCACTGGGGGTAAAGGTGCTGTTGGGGGGAAAAAAAAAAAAAAAAAAAAAAAAAAAAAAAAAAAAAAAAAAAAAAAATATATATATATATATATATATATATATATATATATATATATATATATATATATATATATATATATATTGTTTTATATATTATATTATATATTGTATATATATATATATACACACATACATACATACATACATACACACACACACACACAATTTCCGTATGTTTCTCAGAAACCTTTTTAATGACGAGTGTGTGGGACACCCGTCAGGGACCACCCTTCATTAGTTTAATTTCCAGTTACAGTCAGTAGTAGGTACAAGCTGTTTGTGTTTTTAGAAGATTTGAGGAGATCTCTTGAAGTCTCCTGAAAAGAAAGGACACTCTAAAAACTGAAGGATCTGTGGAAAATGCTCCGTGTTATTTCCTGGCGAATGAATTTTCTATTTTTAATATTCATTTTACATTTTCAGACTTTGAGACACATTTATTTAAAAACAAGGAGGTTTTCTACCACACGGTGGAAATACATTCATACAGATAAACATATAGATTTACATCATTTACAGGAACCATCTGTAAAAAAGCCCCACATTTCAACATGTACAGGACGTCAGAACGTATTTGCTGTGCAGTAGCGGACAGAGATGGCGAACAGCCTGCAGTGACTTTCTTCCTGCACGTTCAGCAGACAGGATGACCATCTTCAATCGAGTTTCCCCAAAATACTGCCCCACTTCAGGTCTACTTCTTTTAGATGGCTAAAAACAACCTCCAGAGCCCGCTCCGTTTCCCTGACGCAGAACAAACCTACGGTTCCTGCTGCACCTGCACGCCTGCCTCCGGGAAACTGGGATGGAAATACTCGTCTTGGGAATTCTGCTGTAGTTACTGTGAAACTGGTAAGCGTTTCATCACTAGTGTGGTGAATGTTCTACAGCTTCATCCCTCTTTACCCCGCCTGCAGCGGCCTGATCATTTCTCAAGGTTTAGAGCAAGCTGCAACTGCCGCGCGGTTTAAACCACAAGCAGCACAGATGGTTTTCATGGTGGGCATGTTTTTAAGTCAGTGGCAACTTGCAGGAAACTGCTGAAGGGGTGTAATGCTTAACGTCGAAATGGCCTGATGAGCACTGATGAGCAGCTGTGAATATACTGCATGTGCTAGTTAGCTATGTGTGTGCATTACGCAGCTTAATAGTTTCGGCAGCCAGGATGATGTTTAGATCATCACTACTATGGAAAACGTTATTGCTGGTTACATACACTCACAGAGGCATGACTAGCAGTACATCCTTCATGCCTCTGCTTGTACTGGCTGTTAGAATATCGCTGACTCAGTACGCTTTACCTCCCGCCCTCCCCAAAAAGACAGACAGGGCTTATTGCACGGTGCTGACAGCAGAGGCTGTACTTTAACTACATATCCAGCTGTTCAAAGCCGGGTCTAGCATCTGTTCAAACATGTAAGGTATGTTTAGGTGTTCCTAGGCATTTGCTCAAGCATACATTCAATAACAATGTGAAGCATATAACTGGAAACACCAAATGTCCAAAGTCCAGCACAGGTCACAGTGACCCACACCATGCCAGATAAATGATCAGAAATGAGGCCACAGAAACTTATCAATAAACAATAAACGTATCAATGCTAAACGATCATTCAAGATTCCAGCATTTTGCCCCAAGAACTACTATAAATACAAACAATATTATAAACAAATTATAAAACTGACAGGCCACAAACTTCAAATATCACAGGTCTAAAACAGGTCCAGCTTAATTCTTCATCCTTTGACACGATCGGATTTCATGCCAACAACATGTCTACATAGTAAGGTTGGGCGATATGGAGATATTTGATCATTATTCTAATAAATTAGATCATATTATGGTTTTCTGAGTATAGCTTAGGTCTCATTAGTACTTAAAGAACACAGATTAACTGATTAGGTTTCTTTACAAAGTGAAGATAATTGTTTAATTAGTTTATAAAACAAAATAAAAAACATAACCAAAAACACTGTAGTTGTAAATTTGTTCTAGAATTTTATATAGGACTTATGTGGCACCGCAGGTCCCATTTCTCCTGTGTAAATCCTTTCAGTCTCAGGAAAGCATCTATCATGAAAACGTGCTGAAGTACCATCATGTAATAAGTGATACGTTATTAATGCGCACACATTCAAAGTAAGATTTTTTAGGACCATGTTGGTCAGTTTGGGTGCTGATAGAAAATGAACACGCATTTTAATCACGATATGTCCAAGACATTATCCGTATGTACATGCACGACACACGTATCTGAGTACACTGACGTGAGGCGAGACGTGCTGATAAAGTTTCCCCTTGCAGATGAAATGTACAGCTGAAAAAGACACAGACCTGGGATCTATTTAAAAGAACAGTAAACCGCATCGTGACCACAGAACGGTGATTCCCAGTGCTACTTCACTGGGAACGTCTCGGAGGCACACGCAGAAAAGGCATAATGAAAGAAATGATATTTAAAGAAAAGATTACAGGGCTTTGAAGACAGTGTCAACTGGTCAACATGAAGTTTTGTATTAAGATTTAGGAAAAAAATTAAATCCAACAGAATTACATGTTATGCAACTGGAAACAAAAGTGAGCCAAATGTGGAAAACTGGCTCTTACTGTTACAGTTTTTTTCTGGGGATCAACCAATTTACTATCGTACATACATCTAAATAAATTCAAGGTGACCTAAACTTCTTTCATGTTTTATTTCCAGTTCTCTGTAAAGCCTTTCCCGATGTAGCAGCTTCAGTTTTTACTAAACTCCATTGTGAATTGACTGAAGAAGCTAAAAGGTCTCATTACAGTAATCCTGTAATATGACTTCATTGACCTCATTGGCACGCTTGTGCTTGCATAACATCAACTCTGGAAAACGTGCAGGTCTGGTGGAAAAACATGGAGCAGGCTTAAAAACTCGTCCAACAACAAAAAGAATCATACAGTCCTCCAGACAGGAGTTCTGAACGGGCGTCCACTCGAGACCGATGACCCTGCGGTAACGGAGTCCGACTGCTTCTTCTCTGAAGTGACTCAATCAACTTCAGCCCTGATACACAATATGGTTGTAACCATGGAAGCGGCCTCACTGGAGACCGCTGCTCCGCACCCCGACACGAAGAGCAGACACATGAGGTCATCCCAGGCGTGACACTACCGCTCAGAGCGCATGGGAGACAGAGCGGGAACACGCTCACCCTGCTACACACATGCCCTGACCAGATTCATTAGATCACCAGGTTCAGTGTAGATCACCTCCTGAAAGGGAAAACCTCAGTCTCTCCACACCCTCGCAGGGCCATCTGTGCTTAGGCCAGGGCAGACAGGACGGAGAGAGATCGTTAGCATTATGTAAGGTGTAATCTGAACCACTGAAAAGAAAAAAGGGAGATCTATAACAGTGATGTGCACGAGTTCTCCAGTACTCGCTTCAATGCAGGAAGACTATACAGGCCCACTGTTCTCTGGAGTGGGACTGACGTGCTCGTGTTCGGGGGATGTTACACGTGTGTGGTTTCATCGCTAGCTGAAGTTAGCTATATTCAGAAAGAATAAAAGTATATATCTGTCAAAGCACATGCTGGAACATCATCTGTCAGGAGGAAATACCTTGCATGGATGGCAGTGAGTCGTGGGAACCAGTGTCAGCTCTGGCACGAGCACTGGCACTCTGATGGTGGGAAAAGGAGTCACACGCGGTTCTTGTATGGAGAAAACACCTTGCCTGGAAGGCAACGAGTCCTTACAAGCACCCAGTGTGACCTCTTTCCTACCATCTAATTGCCAGTGCTTGTGCTGGAGCTGATGCTGGTTCCATCGAACCCGTAAAGAACTGGCCCCCCCGCTCCGCTGGTTTAAGAGCTGGGCGGTTACATATCTGGAAGCGGGGGCAGTCCAGAAGCAGATGTCAGTGGATACAAACACCATGGTGGAGGTACGTTGTGGTGTTTCCTCAGCAGACCACCGATGGGTCATTGTGTTGCTGGTCTCACTCATTCTCCTGTTAGCAGCAAACAACTTCAATACCTTTAGGTGATGAAGGCAGCGCCACACCCTCGCCACTTGCACCAGGGGCCTCGTGAGGCTGGAAGCGCACAGAACTGCAAATCATTTTCCTCAGATTTTGATATTGGCAACGTCAGCATGTTGGGGAATGAGCTAGGTGAGCTTGTTTCCACAAACATGGTGCTGGTGACAAAATCCCAAACCAAAAACCGTCCCAGCACTAATAACTCCCTGGGTGGAACCCGTGAGAACGCACAGAACCGTAACACATTTACACTTACATTTACAGCATTTGGCTGACACTCTTATCCAGAGCGACTTACAAGGTTAACTCTATTACAGGTGGGCCAACGTAGTGTTAGCAGTCTTGCCCAAGGAATCTTATTGGTGTAGCACAGCACAGTCACCCAGACTGGGATTCAAACCCCTGGCAGGTAGTGGTGTTTTCGGCTGAGCTACACCAACCACAGAGTGCACGTCATAATGGACGGAGGGAACACGTACGAGTGGTCCTGCGTGTAATCCCTGTCCATGTCTCTCTGGGCTAAGCACAGATGCTTTAAGAGCTGGTTCTGGATGGGGAGATATACGCCCTCAAAGCAGGAAGTACAGTCCGCACGTGTTCCACCATGTTAGTATGCGCTGTCCGCCGACTTCTGCTTACGGACTAAGAACCGCCCACCTCCAGATACATAATCGTCCGGCTCTCAAACCAGCAGAACAGGGTCCCATGTTTAACGGGTTCAGCAGAGCCTGGGAACCAGCACCAGCACTTTGTTTATGGAAATCCGGTATCAGGCACTCCTTACCTCTGTTAGTGGTGTAGCTCATCCTCCTGCAACGCCTACAGCCCTACAATATTCTCAGCAAAGCCCATTGTATTCCCCCTCCCCTGCAGTTAAAGCCCCTGGGAACCTAAATCTGTGCTTGGTTGCCAGTGAGGTTAATGTCGTTCCTTTGGGCCACAGTATGAAGTTACTCAGTATGAATATCCTCCCAAAGTCTAATAAACTTATTTCATCACGTCTCTTCTAATTTTGGGTAACGAGTCTCTTGCTCCGGCCACACAGAACAGTTTCAGAACTCAAGAAGTTTGCTAAGGAGCTAAAGCTAACCAGACAACCTGTCAGTAGCTGTCTGCCTTTGTGCATCTAGCAACACTGCTCATTCACACATTCCTACATTCACATGCTGCTTCATCCACCTGCATGTCTGTACGTCGTGACATAGTCAGTCCACTTCCCACCACACAAAAGCCGGATAATGATGTTAGCTCTGTATGAGGGGGTGGAGCAGGCTGGGAAGTGATGGACAGAGAGCTGTCAATCGAGCTGGTCATTCACCACACCCACACAGTTCTCAGATCAGTCTGAACAGCAGGTTTTATTTTTCATTCAAACTTTGTTGGATGTTTAATATCTGACACTAATTTAGATTTACTATCACATACCAGACAACCGTTCATGACATCCTACAGATACTCAGGTATTAACACTAGTGCTCCCCTAAGCCTAAACCAAACGTGTGTGTGGATTCATGGATCGGTAGACGAGAGAGGGAAAACAGCTTGCGGTAACAGAATTAACCAGCACTAGAATGTATGCAAATGGAGCATCAGAGAGCCGGAGCCCAAACCTGTGAATACAGCCTACTTACGCCAACAGCTCCACCGCACTGTTCCAGACACCATGAGCGGTTATTTAGTGTTGGCTCCTGTTAGGTTGACAGTGTAACACCTACTGAGTGACCCTAATTCACCGGCAATGTGCTTAATCGTCAAAGAGACTCCAGCCAACTCTACATAAACTCATCCCAGACGTCATCAGTGCTCATCAGCAAACAGTAATATCTAAAGTGTGAGGCACCTCTACATGTTTATTCAGCCAAATGATATTTCAGTCCGGCGTTACGGCTACTGTGTATGCATGCTGAAACACGTAGGGTAGACTCTATAAATCACTGCCACTCTACCACTCCATATGTGGCACCTTTAACAGATACACATTTATTCAAAAGTCATAAGCAACTGTAGCCACATCAAGAACCAGATGTGCAACATGACAGGACTCTTAGAACTGGCTCTTCTGTGGGTTCTCTGTGAGGACTTCCTTTAATTAACATAAACGAGCGGTCTGCAGGGAGGGTTTACGGTCCTAATTGGTGGCTGGCAATGTTTTCCCATAGTGATGTGCACGGATACAGCAGGACCGAGGCACTGCGAGTGGTGTGGCAGCCTCAGGACAAGAGTCACAGCATGTTGACCTTGCCTTCAAAAGCGCAAGAGTGGCCCATAGGGACCACGCACTTTCCCAAAACCCCAGACCACACAGGCACTTTACAACTGACTGCAATTATCTGGTTCAGGAAAGAAACGCTGGAGTGATATTCCCCCATGATGCAATCCTCTCTGCAGTACACAAAATCACAGAGCACGCACGGAGAGAAATAACTCAACCGCTCGAACAATATCACTCTCCTACACTGCAGTTTTCGGTTCCTTGAACACATTTAATGAGTGCTCTTTAAATCCATCAAATCATAAAAAATAAATAAAATACAATAACAGACCTGTATTTCTCCATAAGGCTCACTTCAAGCTGACGGTTAACCAGTGGTGGAGGAAGTACACAAACCATGCAGTCAAGTTAGAGATTCCCAAGGTAAAGGTCCTCCCTTTAGTCCTCCACTGGAGTACCAGTACTAAAGTATTTACCTTCAGATGTACTTAAGTATGGAGAGTAACAGTACTAAAGTATGTCCCTTCAGATGTACTTAAGTATGGAGAGCACAGTACTAAAGTATGTACCTTCAGATGTACTTAAGTATGGAGAGCACAGTACTAAAGTATGTACCTTCAGATGTACTGAAGTATGGAGAGTACCAGTACTAAAGTATGTACCTTCAGATGTACTTAAGTATGGAGAGTACCAGTACTAAAGTATGTACCTTCAGATGTACTTGAGTATGGAGAGTAACAGTACTAAAGTATGTACCTTCAGATGTACTTGAGTATGGAGAGTACCAGTACTAAAGTATGTACCTTCAGATGTACTTGAGTATGGAGAGTACCAGTACTAAAGTATGTACCTTCAGATGTACTTAAGTATGGAGAGTAACAGTACTAAAGTATGTACCTTCAGATGTACTGAAGTATGGAGAGTAACAGTACTAAAGTATGTACCTTCAGATGTACTGAAGTATGGAGAGTAACAGTACTAAAGTATGTACCTTCAGATGTACTGAAGTATGGAGAGTAACAGTACTAAAGTATGTTCCTTCAGATGTACTGAAGTATGGAGAGTAACAGTACTAAAGTATGTTCCTTCAGATGTACTTAAGTATGGAGAGTAACAGGAGCATGGTTTATTACGGCTCTAATGTCCTATTATCATTTCTGGAACAGGACTCTTCATCAGCTCAGTGTAGGTAGAAGAGACTCTAGTGATCAAACCAGTAAAGTTTTGCAACTTATTTGCAACTTATAACCAAGTTTAATAAAAGCAAGATTTAAACAGGATCACAGATGAGTTGACTGTACTGTATCTGTAGGTCTCAGTTCATAAACATAAACCAGCCAAACACACGTACTATAAAGGACACCGTTTATATACATGTGTCTATTTACCCACAAAGTCAGGAAGAATATGTCTGATCTGTTTACTGAGGCTTTGATGTGTGATTGCCTGCCTTACCTGCCTTCGTCCAGGCGGATGTAGTCCAGGTCTGAAATGGACATTTCCATAGATGCTAAGAATCCATCGATAAGCTTATTATGTTTGTATGCGCACATACGCCGAATGGAACTACAGATTTCCCATAATGCAGCAGAGTAAACAGTCAGATATTAAGAGTTTGAAATGTCGTGGACTTAAAGTACAAAGCCGTCCAAAACGGAAATACACGCTACAGATACACAGAAAGACTACTGAGGTACAGTAACTAATTACATTTGCTCCATTACTGTCACTGCAGTTAAAGAAATACTGCGAAGCCATCAGCTTCAACACTGTCACCTACTGAAGTTTGCGTTGATAAATTTTACCAGAGCAATGTAATTCACATTTACGGCAAACAGCAAAGCTTTTATTACTTATGTGTTACATGGAGAAACAAGGAAAGAAAATGGAATACAGACAGCAGCGACCTTCTCGTGATCTGTCCGTATTTGCATCGCACCTGTTAACACACTAACGTGACTAAATGTGTTCCAACTTCTGGATAGGACTGTGTTCCGGAAACTGGCCCATTTTTGGTGCAGGCATAACCTAGCTATGACTCCAAAACCAGTCCAGTCACAGCTGGGTTAGACTTTATTCACAAAAAGCTTTTTTAGAAAAGCGTGTGATTGTGTTTCAAAGCTCACCAGGACAGAATGCATGCCCATGTAGATACGGCTCAAGCACACCAGTATGCACCAGCTGAAGGCAAGAGTGACTCCAAGCGGGAACGGATACTGAGGAGAAAGAAAGAGAGAAAAAACAAAGCACAGTTTAGACCTCATTATGTTTAGATACACAAACACACTGTAGCCTGCCAAAGAACAAATTCACCACAGTGTAGGGGTGTAAAAATATTATAATCACCATAATTAAAAGAACAATCTGTAGGATTTAGTTTGAAACATTGTAAAACTAAAGGCAGAGTGTTGAAAGTTTAATTTTCATGATGTGACTAAGTTGCCTATGTATCGTGTTGCCAAGATATCTACAAGTTAGCATGCTAACCAGAGAGCATCAAGTCGATGTCTGTAGCAGAGCTTCATATGATAGCAAGTAACTGTGGTGAGTTAAATCAGTCCAACATGGGAGGATGAAGTAGTGCTGCTGCCCCGACAGCGTATTCGAACCTCCTATCAGTCATGTTAAAGGTGCTGCTCACGGTTAGCTCATTTAAGGACAGGTCAACAACGAAAGGAGCAGGAAACACAACCATGGCTGAAGCTCTGGGCTAGCGACTGCAGGCACCCACTCTCAGTAACTAACTGTGTAATGACATCATAAGTGGTATAATCATGACTGTAACAGCTCTAGACTTTGAGAGGTCACGGCAGAACGAGTTCCTGCTCTCTAATCTGAAGACCGAATCTTTGGAGGGAGTATACAGACACAGAGATGTGCAGACACATGCCACCCAATTAATCATGATGATCTCAGACTGAGCTGCTTCTCACGTTCTCTAAAGTGGTGGTGATGGGGATCAGGGCTCTTCATGTCTATAACACACCTACAGACACTTTATTGACTATCTAGAACCACCAGTGAACCCCCACGTGTCTTCTGAGTGTTAAATGGAATGTTTATGATGCAAATCTGGAAAACCTGGAAATACTAAGTTCCTTTGGGGGACTATTTGACCTCCCAGCACCCTGCAGCATGTATCCCTCCACCATGAATGCAGTTTAAGCCGGAGATCTTCTTCGGACACAAGAAGACATATGCAAACTTCACACAGAAAGGACCCCAAAGACCGCAGCCAGGAACTGAACCCAGGCCCCTCTTGCTGTGAGGCCACTGCACTACCCACATCACCACCCAAAGGAATTTACCCAGTTTCAGTAATCACCAGCATTTAAACATTCCTTTCACACTGGCTCATCAAACAGAGACAGCATGATACGCAGCATGATGCACAGTCACTCAGGCCACTCCATCTTCAATTCTTTCAATTTAGTGTGACTAAGTAGGCAGGCTAACCAGCGACCTGCCATGTTAGCTCTTTGGCTACTCTGGTTTTCTACACACAGCTGCAAAAACAAGAAGGGAAGCAATTCAGAATTACTTGTCTTTCCTCATTTTCCAACTACTGTGTTCACCGTACTTATAGAGGTCTTTATTAGAACCCATTGTGTGTACAGTCTTTTTAAAACAGCTGGGTTTATAAAACCACACACACACGCCCCTTCTGATTGGGTAACACCTCTGACGCCCAATCAAATGAGAGAAAACATACCTCACAGCCTACTGCAGTTTAGAACCATTATCAGTACAACCCAGAAACCATGGTGAAATAGGGCACTGTGTTTTGAGATTAAACGTGCCCCAGGTAGTTCCTTAGGGTCTAGGCATTTCAACTGGAATGTCTAAATCAATAATCGCTTATCATGCCGAATCATCACATCATGAGACTGTCAGTAATGACCGCATTTATTGCCGCAATA
>JAMWET010000533.1:120000-127500 GCA_024036415.1 Prochilodus magdalenae | reverse complement strand
AAATAAACTCCCTCGGGGCGAGCTGCACAATAATCTTCCAGACACACAGCAGCAGGCGGTGTTGATGCTCATGAATAGGCCAGGGGAAGAGGAAGGGCTACCTGCTGAATTCCATGTATTGTCAAGAAGGAGAGACGGCTGAAAAACATCCCAAAAGGACGAGGCCTGAAGAACAAAGACGGAGAATAAAGTTCTTAGATCCGCCATGGCAGAAGTGCCGTGTAAACGGCAGTCAGGCATTATATTGACAGAGAGACCTCAGAGTTATCGAGGCGGACACTGGCATCCTACTAGCCAGAAACGTCTAGTTTGGGTTTTTACTGTTCCAGCTTGAGCTGCGATTAGATGCTGGTGCCTGAATGTAACTGCTGTCCCTTTAAGGTGAAACTGGAAAATTCCATCAAGAAGCCGAGGTGCTGTCTGTACAACAAAGCAAAAGGTTTTATGGCCACAAGGATCTTACCAATCTGCCCGCCCTCCAGGAGGGGACACAGGTAAAACTTCAAGGGAATGTTCAAGTGTTTTTCATTGGAAACGCAACTTTTAAATATCAATTTTTTTTACATATTTTTTACTTTTTACATCTTTTGTTAAATTTACACAAAAAAGAATAAAATGTTAAAATGAGTGTTATTATTCAGGTCAAACTATATTTTCTGTAAATAATAGTGTTATGTAACTACTGAATTAAAACTGGTACAATTAATATTGGAAGCCAGATGAGTGTGTGTGTGTGTGTGTGTGTGTGTGTGTGTGTGTGTGTGTGTGTGTGTGTGTGTGTGTGTGTGTTTAAAGATTAAACTAATTAATTATTTATCTAGGGTAGGTAATTGTGAACAGTTGACTAACTAATGAACAGTTTTTCCCCCAGGCCATCAGGTTCTTGAACAAGCTGGGAGCCTTTCACCAACACTACCAATACCACTACACTCTGACACTTTATATTATTATTATTATATAATAATAACAACAATAATCATCACTATTATTATACGGTTATTATTATTGTTGTTTTGTTGTTATTGGTATTATTATTACTATTATTATTATTATTATTATTATATCACACCACTGAGATGGACAGTCACTGACTAATAAACACATATTTAGCTACTGAACTGAATCACTTCAAAAGTACAAACATATACATAAAAATATACATACATACATACATAGGCTAATATACTGTATATGTTAGAATGTTGACATAGGACCCTCTTCTCTCTGTATATTTATATTAATTGGTGTATGTCTGGTATTTAATATATCTCTTTAATTTAGTATGTTTAGTTTGTATGTATTTTTATGGATTTATGTTTTTTAGCTGACGCTCTTATTCAGAATGACTCACAGGGACTCTTACTGGCGTAGCACACTACAGTCCCTCAGACTGTTAATCAAACCCCAGTCTCCCACCTGGAGAGGTAGCTTACATGCAGGTTGTGCCATACCAACCACCTATATAGTAACGCTCCCTGATGTACAGTATTAACCTAAGCTCACCACAAGCACTTCAGTGTATGAATGTCCTAACATACATGCCCAAAGCTTTTAAACATAACCCTACTGAGTCTGTCTCTACGCATTACCTAACTCATACACGTACCTAACACTAACACCCAGCCAGACACTTTCAGGAACGGTTGGGCTGCTTGTACACGGCGTGACCACATTTAAACAGACGTGTGTGAAGGAAAATGATTTTAAGAAATCCTGTCCAGGAATGACAGAAAACTTGAATCACGACAAACCTGTGGATAAACTGCAGAGCGTCCACTCAAATACACGTATTACTTTTTACCCACAGGGCTACCAACCACTGTCCTCCAGGGTTACATACCGCACCTTTAAATGAACACCTCTCATGAGTGTGAACATGGATGCTGGTGCAGACAGGGGCTAAAGTGAAACACTGAGACAGCCGGATGTGAACTGAATGGCTCAGACCATTCCTCAGCCGTTCATGAAAGCAAGCAGGTGTATCAGAGAAGAGAACAGCAGGGCAACACATGACCGCTCACCTGCCAGCGGTCCTGGGTGAGCAGGAGGAGCCCCAGCGGCACGGCGGTCCCGGACATGGCGTGCGTGGAGGGCATGCTGTACTCCGAGTTGTAGAAAACCTCCACTTTCACCACGGGCGGCGAGGCTGGCCGCGGCCAGCGGATCACATCCTTGGTACACTGGCCCAGGTACATGACCCAGACCCAAACCACGATGAGGCGGCGCGCCACCAAAGCGTCCACGTTCCACACGAGGAAGGGGAAGAAGCTGATGTAGAAGAGCTCGTTGCCCAGCTCAGTGCCACAGGTGAAAAGGTAGTAGAGGAGCCGGTTCTCGATGTTGAACTCGTGGCCAATGTCACCGGTCAAAGAGTTCCTCCGCAGCGGTTTCTTAGCCTCCCCGGCTGCTCCGAGCGCCGTGCCGCCGTTAGCCACGCCGTTGTTGTTACATCGGTCCCCTTTCTTCCTTTTCTCCGGTCCGCTCGAGTCGCCTGCTCTCTGCCGGACGCGGTCAGCCCCCTCCCCGCCGTTCACCTCGGCTTCCCTCCTCGCGAAGGTCCCGCTCACGCCGCAGAGATGCTGGAAACGAGCCACAAGGTGTGGGTCATGCAGGTAACCCAGCAGCTGAGACAGCCCAGCTTTAAAACCGTCCTTCATTTTTGTGGTCCGTTTTTCCCTCCACAGAAAGAAAACTGAGGAGAAAGTGTGACTGGTCGCGCGCTAGTTAGCTTGTTTAGCTAGCCGGCTGTGCTAGTCCGCTACAGAAGGAGGGAGAGAAAAAGAGCTCGGCTTATTTCATGACGGGAAAGTAGACGAACGTGTGGTTCATGGTCAGTTTCAGATCGAAATAATTCCAAAATCTGCCAATTAATTCACCAGGTCTGGAGTTATAAGCCGAACTAATCCCGCCGCTGTACCGCTACCTCAGAGAGCAGCCGCTTAACTGACAGAACCCCTCGGGGACGCGCACGTCAGACGGACGCAGAGCGCGCACATGCGCGTGCGCTCGCGAGAGTTAGGAGCATTGTTGTGGTGTGCGCCAGGGATGGGCGATACCACGGTTTTCCGTTCGATCCGGTACCAAGTAATACCAAGGCTAATATCCCTATACCGGTACATACATACATATATTTTATTTATTCTTAATTATTTTTGTGACTGTGAAATAAACGTCTAAAGTTCTCCCAGTCACTGTTTAAGAAAAAATCAGATCTTCAGTTATAGAAAAATCAGTTTGCAATAATGTTGAAACGATGTGTTTACTTAATCTAGCATTTTATGTCAGCTGAAAAACCAGTAGCTAAATTTGTCTTTATTAGATTAACATTAGAATAGACACTTTTTGAATCCGCTATATTATCTATATGATCTACTATATTGACTATATTACCATTTACAGCAGCATTGTGTCTGTCCTACTGAATAAATAAATAAATAAACCCATTATATCAATATTTTTGAGTTAGAATCGATTTTTAAAAGCAGACGCCAGGATCTGAAGTATAAATGTTTAGGTATCGATACGTCCATTCCTACTGTATGTGCAGACGGAGCTACAGTACATTTATAGATATCACATTTAAACGTCTGTTATTAGTAAATGAATCTATAGCCTATACAGCGTTCTCAGACGGAGTAAATTCTGAAACCCAAACCCAGTTTAGGTAAATGTAAATATAAACAGAAAACAGTGACCTGTTTTTGAACAAACACACGCAAAATACATCAGGGAGCGGTCAAAAAGTGTTCATTTTATTTTTATCCACCTATCAGCCCCTTTATTAGGACCACCTCCCTGTGACTCCACCCACTGTCCATTGTCTCAGCTCCACTGACCATACAGGACACTCTGTAGGTGTACAGGTCCAGACTGTAGTCCATCTGTTTCTCTGTGTACTGTATTACCCTGTTCTTCAATGGGCAGGACCCCCACAGGACCACCACAGGACCCCCACAGAGCAGGTAGCATGTGGGTGGTGGATCATTCTCAGCACTGCAGTGACACTGACGTGGTGGTGGTGTGGTAGTGTGTGTGTGGTGCTGGTGTGAGTGGATCAGACACAGCAGTGCTGCTGGACACCTCAGTGTCACTGCTGGACTGAGAATCATCCACCAACCAGAACCATCCAGACAACAGTGTCCTGTGGGTCAGCGTCCTGTGGGTCAGCGTCCTGTGGGTCAGCGTCCTGTGGGCAGCGTCCGGTGGGCAGCGTCCTGTGGGCAGCGTCCTGTGGGCAGCGTCCTGTGGGGCAGCGTCCTGTGGGGCAGCGTCCTGTGGGCCGTGTCCTGTGGGGCAGCGTCCTGTGGGCAGCGTCCTGTGCCCACTGATGAAGGACTAGAGGATGACCAACACTGCACTGTGCAGCAGCAGATGAGCTATCGTCTCTGACTGTCCATCTACAAGGTGGAGCAGCAAGGTAGGAGTGTCTAATAGAGTGGACAGTGAGTGGACACAGTGTCTAAACACTCCAGCAGCACTGCTGTGTCTGATCCACTCACACCAGCACCACCCACACTAACACACCACCAGTGTCACTGCAGTGCTGAGAATGATCCTCCACCCACATACTACCTGCTCTTTGTTTCCATCAGGATGTCACACAGTGCCCCAACATTTTGTAATTGTGGTTATATATAAACAAATTATACGCTATATTTATATTTAAATTATATATGCAGTATATGTATACTGAAATATATGTACAATATACATAAATAAATATTAAACATTTGTTAATAATAACAATAAGCCAATAAATAAGACAGATGAACACTGAAGTGAATTATTAACTGGTATTTTTATTTGATTGAATATCTGAAAAATAGACAGATCTCTGCTGCTACTTTTAAGACTTTTATTTTTGGCAAAATATGGTTCATCGTTTCCTTAAAAAATAAAGGCAAAACGTTAAAAATAAACCATGTGTTCATGTTCACGTCCATATTTCCCAAAAGATAGAGCATATAGTCAGTTACACACCGAAACGACACCAACACCACTGTCCACCTGAACATCCATACAAAAAGAGCTGGTTAAAGGTAGTAGCTGACACACTGCACGGCATATTCAATCAGAGGCTACGTCTGCACCACCGCTGAGCTTGTTAGATGATGTAGCTGAGCTGATCTGGTATCTGCAGAGCGAGTGTCTGTGAGAGGTAAACAGGGACGTGTCGCTTCTTCCTGCAGCTGATTCCCGTTTCAGAATGAAGCTAAACTCTATGAATGATGGCCGTTCTTCTACACGCCGTACCCACCCTGTAATCAAAAAGGACTATCTGGGTGACTGACAGGAGGAACAGGCAGCGCTGTCACTCGTTAAGCTGCTATAGTTGAGTTGAGTTGTTTGAAAGGCGGGGGGGGGGGTGGTACTGCAATACACCACAAACGATCCGAATACCAGGACAAAACTATTAAACAGAACCAGAACAGACTGCAAGGCCAACCGCTCCTGCTGACAATCCAGGGTGTCAACACTAGAGGGCACTAGAGTACCACTAACCATCTCACTAGTAGCAGTGGCTGTGTTTCTGAGCCCTGGTCCTGCAGGAGTCCTGCCCTGCATGCTGTCTGGGTCTGCAGCTCTTCCAGGACCAGGGTTAGGAAACACTGTTCTGAAGGCCGTCAGTCTGTTTTATCACCAAGTAGCCATTTAGCTCATTCTCACAGACAGCACACGTCATACGGCCCTCACCTTATACGACATAACAGCACTACGTACACCTGTAATCTCGGTGTTCCCATCGTGAAGCAACACTTAACACTCACAGACACAAAGTGCATGGCTTTTTTCATTTCTCTTTTCAATCCCTGAAAATGCTCAGACAGGTAATAGATTGTTGTTAAAAAGGCAAAATAAAAGTCCTAAAGGTCTTGCGTTTAAAATCGATAGAGGCAGTTAGGCTTGACATTGTCCTGTAAGACCCTGATTCACCAAAGGTGCAGCCCCAGGCGGCAGGGGTTGCAGTTTCTCCGCGGTGTGCCTCCAAAAACCTGGCTCTGCTTCGAGGCTCGTGACCACGGCCCTCCAGTGCTGCTCTGTCAGCTCAATGACAACTGATGGTGTTCCAGTCCGTTTAAGCACAAACAGCTGTGTAGGAAGCATGGGGGTGCTCAAACGCTCACCTCATGCTTAAACGGACTGGGACGTCATCAGTTGTCGCTGAGCTGGTAGAGCAGTATTGGAGGTCCATGTTCAGGAGGCCCTGCAGGGCACCCCGCCAGACCGCAGGGGCACAAGGCCGGGGAGGTGGCGTACTGCAGGAGGCTGTAAGGCTGGAGCTCCTGGAGGCTGAAAGTTTGCGAGCAGCATTCTGCCACCACCACCTTCAGTCTCTTGCGTCCCGTGTAGAAGAGTCTCTGCGAAGCCGGTCCACTCTCTCCCTCCTCCTCATTCCTCTGCCTCTCTCGCTCACGCTGATCCTCGTCCAGGTGGATCTTGCGCAGCAGGTTGTTGATGAGGACGGAGCGGCGCAGGTAGGCTTCAGGATCGTCCAGGAAACGCAGTTTCTGCAGCGAGAGACGCAGGATGCAGCTGCGCTCCTCCCGCAGGATCAGGTGCTGCCAGGACAGGGAGGAAAACAGGGCAAAGTTAGCTAGCTACCAACCGGAACATGAAGACTGGGCTCATAGCGAGAGACACCAGGTAAACCCCACAGAGTAGTCAAAGGGTCTCCTCAAGCCTACAGTAGCTAGGTTCACTAGCTGTAGCTAGCTAGCATTAGAGCCCACTGGTGGAGGAACTGTAACTCAGCCTGTCAGCTGCAGCCTGAACGGTGAACAGACCAACCTCAGCTGGTCAGTAGAGGTTCAGACCTGCACAGGGATGCCACCTTTCAGAAATGAAAATAAGGGATGCCCACCACAGCTCCTCTGGGCCATGACCACCCCAGACCCGACTCCTTTGGGGTGGGGCGCCCGGAGCCAGGCACAGACACACAGAGGAGCCGGGGTGGGGGGCGGTATGATCATTATTGTTAGAGGTAGGAATGTGGAAGCCCTAGACCTGGACGTGTCAACACGCTGATAGGAGTGAAAGAACTGGACCCTGTTTATCCCACAGGGGAGCTGAATAAAGAAGGAGGTGACTGTGAAGAGATTCTGTGATGGGCATTGTGTCTTTCTTTTGCTCGTGCCAACCAGAACACTTCTATTGGACTATCTGGGCTGGGTTTCCCAAAACCATCTTCCATCCTTAACAAATGAGTTCTTTGGTGAAGGGTGTTTGGCTAAAAGGAGGGACTGCATGTGGGCGTGGCCAAAGACCATAGTGTGAGGAAGTAGCTGAATCTGCAGGTGTGTGGAAGCATACGGTCATACGGGTCTACCAGCAGTGGATACAATCCCAGCCTACAGGGAATTCTCCTCGGAACTGTGCCAGGGAGGACCACCACATCTGGACCACCTGACCAGTTCTTTGATGTGAGAGTGTCTGAACACTGATGTGGCTACATCCAGTCCCAGCTGTTACTCATTACCCAGCTGGGCTCGGTTTTACACC
>JAMWET010000533.1:102500-115000 GCA_024036415.1 Prochilodus magdalenae | reverse complement strand
CGTGTCCCGCAGGAGCACATGGAGCGGATGTGGCGCGGCGATTTAGCAACACTGGGCAAGCCACAAGTCAGGCAAATACATGATGCAGTGAAGCGTCAATGTAAACATTAGGCTCCAACAAATTCTCTGGACCAAACATGGACACGGGGGTCCGAAGTCCCCCCAGCTTCTGCCCTCTGACCTTCCTATTCCTCCCAGCATTAGGTTCCAGCTCTCAGCAGTGTGGTGGTGAACTACAGAGAGATGGAGTGTGGGAGAAAGTAGTGGAGATGTGGGTACCTCTGGTGAGTTAGGTCAGCTAGCTAGGTTAGCCAGCTAGCCATGAATGCCAGCAGTTTGGTTTCCATACACTGAAGTCATTCATCAATAATACGTGCTTTCAAAACACGCCCACACATGGCTAGGGGACGGTACACGCCCACGCGTGGCTAGAGGAAGGGAACACGCCCACGCGTGGCTAGGGGAGGGTACACGCCCACGCGAAAGCGTGGCTAGGGGAGGGTACACGCCCACGCGTGGCTAGGTGGGGTACACGCCCACGCGTGGCTAGGTGAGGGTACACGCCCACGCGTGGCTAGGTGAGGGTACACGCCCACGCGAAAGGGTGGTCTCTGACTTTTGCACACTCCTGCTAACAGTACAGGGTTCCAGCCATGCAGAACAACATGAGATACAGTCCTTGTGGTGCAGAGCATCATGAGGATAAGGAAGAGAGACCATGTGCTGATGGTCGGACACTTGGCTGCTGTCGAGGCTCGAGTCCGTGTGCCGTGAGGAACCTGCCGCAGTGGCAGTCTGATTACAGCTTGGGTATGCTACATCTGACTGGAGGGTACATAACAGATAAACATGTGATAGGTTAGTGAATTTAACGGGCTGCAGTCCACAATATTCCCAGTTTAATTCCGATATTGTCATGCTTTGGAAAAAACAAGTGCTAGAAACCGAGTGCAGCTAGCACTAGTGAGGAGCTTCTAAGCTTGAGGCACAAGAAACAACAGTCAGCTAATCAGAGGTCCGCAGGTAGGTCTCCGTTCATGCAAGGCGGCGGGACCCACACTAATGAAGCTGAATGGGATCTCTGCCGTGGTGTCACTTCCTGGAGATGAGATAAGAGCGCACAATACGAGCTGCTCCAGGCAGAGGACAGCTGGAGCCGTAAAGCAGTCACAGCAACGCGTTCCCTCCCATGGGCTCGTATAGTTTCACAACAGCAGCGATCAGCCAAGTCCAGCTCCAACCCAAAGCTCTAACCGCCCCGCTGACTGCTGGGAGCCGCTGTGGCTGAGGGTTGGAGGTTAATGATCCGCTCGGGCAGGCCTCGGAAACTCCGAGTACAAGGAAGTTGCTCTCAAGTGCCCGACACCAGTGACTGTGTACACACAAATGTTTCAACACCCCGGTCTTTTGAGTGACGCCAGCGAGCAGGTTACAAGCACTGTATAATCTGATCACCGCAGAAAATCGGATTTTGTCAGCAATCTGTTTACATGCACGTGAGTGATCCGGTAATGGAGACCCCGAAAGCCTTAAACCATAAACATACAGAAGAAGAAGAAGTCTGACAGATCATAATCACCTAGAGAACGAGGAATCACATCCGTAACGTCTCCAGTCAGAGAGTAGGAGCCAGTGTTGCTCTGAAACTGTGACATCTGAACAGTTTGAATGAAGGGACTGGGAGCCCACCCCTCGGTCGACTGACACTGAGGGGCTGTACATGTCATAACCGCCTTTACATGCACTCGAGTAATCAGATCATTAAACTACAGACCTGCTTGGGTCAGACACTAGTTGGATATTTGCTTTGCAACTAGCTGATAAACTCGCAGAAGATGACGGCACCGTGTTAAACATGCTGCTGCTAAACTTCGAGTCACCTGACCTGAAAATATAAACATCCATCCTCTACAAGTCATCAAGCGTGCAGTCGCTTCCGTCACTCTGTAAGGGGTCTCTGGCCATCTTGTGGTTGCTGTGTTAAATGCGGATTGATTATGCGAAAGAAATCAGAGTAAGGCTATACAAGCACAAATCTGATTCCTGAGCTGAAGGCCAGCTCTCCTCAGGAGATTCCTAGGCTTTAGTCTGATCTACGAGCTCAGGGAATTCTGTTTACACGATTCCTTAAATCCTCAGATTAGAACCGGATAATTAAACGCATCTGAAGGCTTTCATTGGTCCATTCCAGCTATACGTGTCGTTCACGGAACATTTGCTAACCCACACGCTAACAGCTGGTAGTGACAATCCGGTGACAGTGGCTTTCCTACTTGATGGATCCGAACACACCATAAAGCTTCTGGGAAGACCTCCATGCAGGTCCACACTGAAGATGGAGCTTGAACACGCCTCCTCGTTTGGGTTTGCTTAATGCTGCTTGCTGGACTTCATATTCTCTGAAGACGTCCCACTCACAAGAGGACTGCAGGAAAGCAGCATCGCATTTACAACCCAACGCCAGAGGAAAAGAAGCAGCAGCCTGGCTAAAACAGAGGAACCTCATGGAGGGATATCGCTGACCACCACACCCAGGCTGGCCAATCGGTGGACCCTGTTCAGACTGAAGGCAGCTCCAGCAGAGTCTGGATTTGGACTAGTCGTATCTTCTCAGGCCTACAGTACGACGGTTCTGCTAACGCAGACTGAGGAACATGATGACAGGGAAACATTAGGAGCTGTGACTCTAAGCAGCAACAGCGGCGATAATAGTACCCAGGGTTTCTCCACAGGCAGCAGCGTTTGGAAAGGAGCAGCCACATCTGCTAAATTAGCGGGAGGTATTTAAACGCAGTCGTGTTTTTACCCCTGACTGCGCAGCCGCAGCGTGTATGGAGGACGTATAACAGGTCGTCAGCCTCGTATGAAGCAGGATATGAAAATAATGATAGTTAAAGTAGCACTATGCACGGGTCGGGATCTGGTGCCCTCTCTGGTGACAATGTGCAGCCACATTGCAGAAGGACGTTTTTCTGCTGAACCCTAAAAAGGATGGAGTTGGGAATTGGGCATGCTCTTCCTGATTATACACCACATTCAAAGAGCAGATTGCCGCGGTAGGGCCGAGCAGCGTTAGGAGGTGACACTGAGTGCACTTAATAAGCTGATACCTGCAGAAGCTCGGCGTGTCGGTGATCGGATCTGTGCGTTTGCCTGTACTCAGTAATCAGATCTACATGATCCGCGTTCTGCTTTGCACCCAGACAATAAACTCAGCTAGGGATACGAACAGGAGTCTAAAAGATCAGAGGAATATTTACATCCTTCATTCATCAGTGATATAAACTCACCTCTACCATATAACCCCTGCACCAGCACCAGTACCAGCTGGGACTGGACTGGGCATGTACTGGACGGGGTTCTGGATGTAGCCACATCAGTGTTCAGACACTCTGTACGCTTCCACACACCTGCAGATTCAGCTACTTCCTTCACACTATGGTCTTTGGCCACGCCCACATGCAGTCCCTCCTTTTAGCCAATCAGTAACATCTGCTCTGGAGCCATTTTCCACACATGGAACGAGACATTCCCTGCACTGTAGCACCTCTTCCCAATCTATGGATCCCGTCACTCACACCCCACAGGGATTTATAGCCTATCATCCTCGTGCAGCGCCACCTGCAGGAGTCTGAAGGTACTACCACCTTAAACCTGGCTATTGTTCTGCCTGGTGAGCTGAGCTGGTTTCAGCTTTGCTCTGAAAGTGTTTGGTTGCTATCGTGCGGTTGCTGTGTTAGGCAAAAGCGTTCTGGCTTTTATTGGCCCCTGTGATTGTACATAGTGCAGCTTTAACGGGATCAGTAAACTGATCAGCAGCCGGGTATCAGCACGGCAGGCGTAACGTAGATCAGGGATGAAAATGAGGTTCTGCTTTCACAGTGCGTGTTCTGTGTGTATCAGTCGTATCTCGGATTTGATAGCTTATGTCTCTCGTAATGAATTCGCGGCCTCTCGCTTCTGCCCTCTGGTGGAACTGACTCAACTTGGCAGACTGACTACAAGAGAACGTGCAGGCAAGCCAATCACTGATCTCCCCTCGGCTAACCCAGAGTTAAGGTTCTAGCAAGCTGTGGTAGCCCACCAGCGCAACCATACTCATGCAAAACTGCCGTGATAGTAGCTGACAGCTACTCGAGAATGTGTTAGTCTGATCAACCGACAGACGAAGAAGTGGGGTACAGTCGCATATCACCACTGTCCAAAGAAAAACAAGTATCTCCACAAGGCCAACTTTACAGGAGAGGCCGAAACCCGGATTTATTCTGGTGTGGGTCAGCAGAACCAGACTTCTCCCCAAGCCGTTCCCAGCTCCTTCTGTAGGGTTAGGGTTCATCAGTGTAAACAGCAGATTTTGTGCTCAAATGATGACCCTAACGCTAACCCTAGATAAAGTAGAGATGTTTTTATTGGACAGTGACGATCTGCGTTCTACCCAGGAGATTTCCTCTGGTGAGAGTAACGAGCATCATTATATTAGCTACTATGCTAACATAGCTAACGAGCAACTGAAGCTTCTGGCCAAGAGCTTGACTGACCACTTGCCATGGTTTCTTTAGCAGCTCTAGATCACCGCTATGATGTCTAAGGTGAGTGGTACTGGGTCCCACATGGACGCTGGGATGTTGGTAGTGACCCTGGGCCATGGTGACCTAGGTAGGGTGCACAAACTTTTGGCCATATTTTTCAGTTTGCTCCTAAGTCTTGGCTGATCGACTGCGTTCAGGAGGAAGAGGAATTAGGAATTAGAGGAATTTGATTTCTGGACAATCCGTTGCCGTAAATAAGTTGTATACTTTGAGGACCTCCCAGACTCTTCTCCCCACAGCCATTCCCAACTATTCCTTCGTCCATCCATCCATCCTCGCTCCACTAGGCCTCCAGGAGCGTGTGCCAGCGGCAGACTTGCTGGTTGCCACTCTCCTTCATGTCCTGCCAGTGCAGTGCCTCCTCCTCGCCGCTGCTGTTCTGGCCCAGTGCCAGCCAGCCAATCATCTCCTTGCGCTTCATGTTGCGGCGGTTGTAGATGGCCACCATGAGGGTGACGTCGGACAGCTGGAAGAGCGCCACCTGGAAGACGAAAGTTTCCTTGAAGACGGGGTTGGGCTGCCCGCGCCGCAGCGACGTCTTACAGCGAGAGATCTCCTGACCCATGGAGTTCAGCAGGGTCAGCTTGCCGTATGTATCTAGGAGGCAGGAGACATTCACAGTTACAGAGACAGAACCGGTATGTTACAGTACATCCAGCAACCACTGGTCTGCACAGTGTGGAATGGCAAGCAGCAGTGCCAATGCTAACGTACGCCAGGTATCAGCATCAGACGGGAACAGGGTATCGCTGTCCCTCTGGTGGTAGCTTTCATTTTCTCATGTGGCTAAAAGCTCGAACCAATCAGGAGCTTCCGGCCTGATAATGAACATGCTGGGGCCCGAGATGAGGGCATACCAGGTCATGTGACAGCGAATGGTTATGGAGTGTCGTCGGGGATCCCTCAGGGCATTGCTTGGGAACGCCCACACCTGTAGTGTTGTCTCGTTATCGTGAGTGAGGCTAAACATCAGCTAGCGTGCTCACACACCCCACCAACCTGCACACTGCCTGACAACTGGGGTCCATGGCTTCATCGGGTCAGTGCCACACACGAACCCAACCATCAGCCCAAACAACTGGTACCATGACTCATCGGACCATGCCACATGTTCTTCTCAGGTCCAGTTAGCAGCCTCACATGCCAGGTCAGGCGCTGTGTCCGGTGTGGTGGTGCTAACAGAGGCAGTCCGGTAAGTCCTCCGATCCCGTATCCCATAGAAACTAAAGAACGCTACACTGACCGGCGGGACCTGCGTGTGGGGCTCCTACACGGGATGTGACGGGGGGGCTTCTACCACAGTCGCTTTGCACACCCACCCGCTATCACGTCTCTTCAGTCTCTGATAATACCCGCCTCCTTGCCATGAGCACGCTGGCCAGTGTTCAGCCTCACTCACAAGATACACCTCACCACTCATACAGGTGTGGGCGTTCCCAAGCCGTCTCCTCAGGTAACACCCCTTCACACACTGATACCCCATGACTATGGGTATAGTCCGATCTACTTTCCCTCTCGTACAGCTCCCTCGCTAACCCTGAGGCCGCGTCGCTCGTCTATCGCTCCACACTCTTCATATGTATATTGACGTGGGTGTGGGTGGGTGTGGGTGTGGGTGTGAGTGGGTGTGCGTGTGCGCTCAGTTCCCCGGTGGTAACATATTGATTCTCGATTCAAGTACAAAGTGAACAAAGCTCTCAGACTCTGCGATCGATTCCGCGTCCTGCCTCAGGTGTGATCCGAGGCAGATGAGACAGATGTGATCCGAGGCAGATGAGACAGATGTGATTGGAAAAGGATTAATATTAACGACAACTTCAAATAAACCTGCAGGAAGTGACTCGAACTGCTTATCAACCAGCCCAATCGATCTTCAAAATCTGAAGCCTTGCAGTTTTAATCCCTGCTTCAGATAACGCTTCATTAAGTTAGAACTGGACACCAGAACTGTATGTTAACGTGCTGCCCTCAACGTTTCAGAACAAGCAGGGATCGTCAAAGGAACAGGTGCACAAACAGCTGCACCCAGACGGAGTCAACCCACAGGAATCAAACTTGGTGTGTAGGTTTGACATGGTGAGACATGCTAAAGGATAGCAAAGCAGGTAAGGCAGGTAAAGCAGGTAAGGCAGGTAAGGCAGATAAAGCAGGTAAGGCAGGTAAGGCAGGTAAGGCAGGTAAGGCAGATAAACAGGTAAGGCAGGTAAGGCAGGTAAAGCAGGTAAGGCAGGTAAGGTAGGTAAGGCAGGTAAGGTAGGTAAGGCAGGTTAGGCAGATAAAGCAGGTAAGGCAGGTAAAGCAGGTAAGGCAGGTAAGGTAGGTAAGGCAGATAAAGCAGGTAAGGCAGGTAAGGCAGGTAAAGCAGGTAAGGCAGGTAAAGCAGGTAAGGCAGGTAAGGTAGGTAAGGCAGATAAAGCAGGTAAGACAGGTAAGGCAGGTAAAGCAGGTAAGGCAGGTAAGGCAGGTAAAGCAGGTAAGGCAGGTAAGGCAGATAAAGCAGGTAAGGCAGGTAAGGCAGGTAAGGTAGGTAAGGCAGGTAAGGCAGGTAAGGCAGATAAAGCAGGTAAGGCAGATAAGACAGCTTCACATAATTCTACACATCATTTGTATAGAATTTTTTATTTTTGCCCCTGTGTACATGTGGAGCATTACCTGCCGGTACCGTGTAATGGTATAACAGGTGTAGGTATTTGTCGCGTGGTGTTTTCAGGTATAGTGACATGGGGATCGCCCCTAGATCGCCACACAGGTAGAGTTAGCAGTGTTACCTGGGGGCCTGTTGAGGGCCAGGTTGCGGAAGTGGCTCCCTTTAATGACCTCGACAGAAAGACGGCCGGTGGTGGCGTTGTAGGCCAAACCCAACAGCAGCTCAGGAACTCCACCGTGAGACAGAGACTGACTCGAGGAAGCACTATCGCTCTGAGCACTCAGAGACACCTGAGAGTCTATAGCCTAAAGAGAGAGAGAGAGAGAGAGAGAGAGAGAGAGAGAGAGAGAGAGAGAGAGAGAGAGTGAGAAAGAGAGAGAGAGAGAGAGAGAGAGAGAGAGAGAGAGAGAGAGAGAGAGAGAGAGAGAGAGAGAGAGAGAGAGAGAGGGAGGGGGAGAGAGAGAGAGAGAGAGAGAGAGAGAGAGAGAGAGAGAGAGAGAGAGAGAGAGAGAGAGAGAGAGAGAGAGAGAGAGAGAGAGAGTGAGAAAGAGATAAAATCTCTTTCTAAGCTATGATGTTTTGTAGGTAGGTGTTTCCGATAAAGTGGACACTTACCTTCAGGTTGCTGCGAGGTTCAAGCACCAGTGTGGCCTCCACCTGTCCTGCGTCAGTGCTGAGCTTGCTGAGCCTGTAGATGGTCTCCCCCATCATTCTGTCCCTGTTCATCTTGCCCAGCGCGTACAGGCGGAAGCGCAGAGCGGACGACCTGAGCTCTGACGGCTCCAGTCGCGAGAACCGGAACGTTTCCCCAAACCGAGGCGCTGACCCTCGCTGCACCGCTGTCTTATAGCGTTGCCGTTTTCCCGGCAACAGAGCCACATGCACCTGCCAGGAGTCCATGCCGCTCCGGGCCTTGTCGGGGATGCCCTGGGCCGTTATCACGGTGACCAGGAGCTTGAAGGTGTCGGGCCGGTAGTCGAGGACCACTATGAGGTCGCCACATTTGGAGATGGGGAGGCGGGGCGAGGCGGTGGCAGGGCGGGACAGAGAGCTTCGGCTGCCTGAGCGCTCCTGCTGATTTCCAAACAAACACAAACACACTCTATCAGGTTTGGGCATGTCGTAAGACGACCACAGCAAACAGACGCTTCAGGGCCTGAGTGGGACACTGGCTGTGACCCGGTTGTTTCATGCGACTCCACAGGACTCTACTCAACTGCCTATGGACATTACACTGCTGGGTGTCCACAGCTGAACACCAGCGTCAACACTGGATCTACCTTAAATAGCCAAACCCACTAGAAAGCGGCGCCAGCGGCGTGACTGCACAAACCCACTCCCTTCAGTACCTCAGGGCTCCATGTGGAGGAGCTGTCTGTGGCCTCGTTGTCATAACCTTGGTTATCCATGGCCATGTCCATCTCCAGACTGGGCAGTGGAGTCTGGCGCCGCTCCTCTCTGCGAAGGGCCACGGAGCCGTCTCCTGTGTCCTGTGAGCACATGGAGGCCACGTCCCCTCTTGCAGACAGAGGATCAGACAGAGGGTCAATGGGGGTCAGCTCCCGCTGAAGGAGGATCCCGGACAGAGGGTCCCTGTGTCGAGACCCTTCACGACTTTGGCGGGACAGAGGGTCCTGGAAGCTTTGCCTGCTTACCCGATCAGCATCTGTGGAAAGACAGGGATCATAGTTAGCATGTAGAAATAATAATAATAATAATATTATTATTATTATTATTATTATTATTATTATTATTATTATTATTATTATTGTTATTATTATTATTGTTGTTATTATTATTATTATTGTTATTATTATTATTATTGTTGTTGTTGTTGTTAATAATAATAATAATAATAATAATAATAATATTATTATTATTATTATTATTATTGTTATTATTATTATTATTATTATTATTATTATTATTATTATTATTATTATTATTATTATTATTGTTATTATTATTATTATTATTGTTATTATTATTATTATTATTGTTATTATTATTATATTATATGTACTTAAATGGTCTGAACTGTTTTTATAACACAGAGGTCCTGCATCAGCTGGAATGGTGGAAGTGTGGAGAGTTCTTGGAGATGATGGACGACCACCAAAACCTGTAGCTAGGGATGAGGGGGGTCTGTCTCCCACCATTCCAGTGAAACTGCTGCAAAGTGTAAACTCAACTTTTAAGAGATGGTCGAACTGCAGACACCAGCAAAGAGAGGCTCTACCCTTCTGTCCTCAGACTGGACAGATGCCCTCTGCCACACCCAAGTCTCCTCCCACCAGTCAGCATTACTGACAGCTAGTGTAGACCTTCAGACATAGTAAGCTGTCTAATGGTTCTGCAGCTCAGAAAGGACGGGAAGGCTGCAGGCGCTAGCCTTCATCCTCCTCGCGGAGTTGTGTGATTAGGAGTGACAGAGCTAGCCAATGGAACTGGACGCTGGAAAACCTCTTAACCCTTTAACTGCTCCACACTTTGGTAGAGCACAGTCTGAGTCACTAAGGTGTTGGACTGAACTCAGCCTGTCGGACCATCTCTACCAAACGGCAGAGGTACGTTCGGCTAATAAATCTACTAGAGAGTCCTTCAGTAGACTCGCCTCCTGCAGATGACCGTAGGGAGCTGTGTGCAGCTGCTATTTTATTGGTCTGTGGAGATTTTACACGCTGTCCGGCTGAAGTCCTGTATTCCCAGTCTGGTTCCAGACATCCCCAGTAACAGGGTCTACTCCTCTGGGAAGGCTTTACACTAGGTGTTGGAACATTGCAGTGAAGATGGGATTGGACTGAAGCACCATTAATGAGGACAGCTCTGATCACAAACAGAGCTCTAACTCATCACAGTGGTGTTCAGTGTAGGATCGATACATCAAGTCTCGCCCTGCTGATCTTCAATAGAGCTCCATCAGCCTAAATCATCCCAGAGGGGATCAATAGTGCTTCATCCCTCCGAGTGATCCCGAAGGACATCACCTGAGGTTTATTACTCATCTCAGCGGTGTCTACTGGAACCTCACCACTCCAGCTGATCCCAGAGGTGTTCAGCAGAGCGCCCTCAGCTCATCCCAAACTAGTTTCTATAGAGCTTCAGCATTCCGGCTCATCTAACGGCACCGGAAATTCCTTAGGCATACTGAGCCAAGTACAACAGTAAAGACACGCGGCACAATGGTATATAACCTGCTGGACTTGGCGAACAGGCAGCGCGGCTAACGCGGACGCTTTAGAACAGGAGCGAATGTAAGCCGCACAGTTCAGCCGTTACATAAACGCGCGAGTGCAGGCCGTGAGCCGAATCCACTGAATGGGAGCCGCTGCCAAGGCTGTGCTTTTTATGAATGGAAGAATAAAATGTTCCATTTCCTCAAAGTGGAAGTGCTCTGTCGCCATGGCAACCGAAGATGTGTTTCGCCATGGAGACAGAGCATGGCAACAGTGACGAAAATTCTAAGAAATAAAATTCTCATAATCTCAGGCTGCGTCTCCAATTAACTTCCCTCTTCTCCATGAGGTGGACTAACCTGGGATTCAACCACCAATATCCCCCCCCCACCACCAAACCCCGCCCCACCACCAAACCCCGCCCCACCAAACTACTCGGATCCCGTCAGATCACCCTAACATCTCTACATTCTATTTTATTGACAGTACTGCAGAGCAGGAAGGCCCTAGTACTGAGGCTCCAATACCAACAAACCTGTACCAGCTGATGCCATGTGACGTACGCCACTGCCACACTAGCGGCCAAGCTACTCAAGCTGCCAGCAAAGGAGGACCTGCTCCCACAAAGCAGCTCCTGACTCCACGGAGGTCGGATACAAAGCCGCCGGTCACTTTAAACATTCTGCAGATTCCTTCCGGTCAGCAGTGACCTGGGATCTTAGCTCGGACATCGGCACTCGTTCTTTTGAGGACCTGTGAGCGCTGTGTGGATCAGAATCTGATCTGCTACCTCTCACAAGCTCTCAGCATACCTGCTCTCACACCGCCGGCTCATCCCAGGCAGATTAGAAGAGCTACAGGCAGAGAAGACAAACTCCACACATCACTGTACACCTCTGTCAGCAGTCAGCAACGACAGAACGGCTACAGGACAGATCAGCCTAAAGACCTGTTAGCAATTAGCCTGATGGAGCTAATAGGCTGGAGTGTTGAGACACTGTGTCCACTCACTGTCCACTCTATTAGACACTACTACCTTGCTGCTCCACCTTGTAGATGGACAGTCAGAGACGATAGCTCATCTGCTGCTGCACAGTGCAGTGTTGGTCATCCTCTAGTCCTTCATCAGTGGGGACAGGACGCTGCCCACAGGGCGCCACTCCACAGGACGCTTCCCCACAGGACGCTGCTGGGTAGGTAGATTTGATTGGTGGACGATTCCCAGTCCAGCAGTGACACTGAGGTGTCCAGCAGCACTGCTGTATCTGATCCACTCACACCAGCACCACCCACACTAACACACCACCACCACGTCAGTGTCACTGCAGTGCTGAGAATGATCCACCACCCACATACTACCTGCTCTGTGGTGGTCCTGTGGGGGTCCTGACCATTGAAGAACAGGGTAATACAGTACACAGAGAAACAGATGGACTACAGTCTGGACCTGTACACCTACAGAGTGTCCTGTGTGGTCAGTGGAGCTGATGGAGGGGACAGTGGGTATAGGAGTTTGGACCATGAGAAGACTCTGCTGATGTTAGCATATGTGTTTAGGGTGATGGTAATGATTGTCTTTGACCAATCAGAACCCTGCAGTGTTCTTTCAGCACCCTTTGGTATGAACCGCGATGGAAGTGAGGTACCAGGTGTCAGGTGAGCGCAGTCGAGCGGTTTAGGACACAGATGATGATTCTAGTGATGCCTAAACACACATGTATCACCTGACATCTCAAGACCGGGAGTGTGTGCGCGTACCTTCGCAGTCTGAGGGCTCGGTGCTGCCCTCCTCCTGGTCTGGCTCGAGTCGCTGGAATTTGTGGTGTCGCCCGGGTACACTCTGGGTTTGGGCCTCCGTGACTCCAGAGCGGAAGCTCTGTGAGCGAGAGACGGAGATCTCGAAACGCTTCACGATGTCATCCTCGCTGTCCGAGGAGCTGGTCACCTCACCATCATCTCCGTAACTGTTAACTACACAAACACAGGGCACATACGGGGTAGAGGTCAAACCGAGGGACAGGAGGGGATGACTGTCACATGGGAAGGAGGAGAAGCGCTGAGAGAGGCAGCAGTGTACAGTAACTCAGT
>JAMWET010000533.1:37500-92500 GCA_024036415.1 Prochilodus magdalenae | reverse complement strand
GTGTCCCTCCACCTCCACCCCTACCGCACCATCTGCAGGAACTGTGTGAGGATGTTCAAGCTGCATGGGATGGATTATCACAGGACTCCATTAGGAACCCCTACAGCGTCTGGAGTGTTGGGTTAGCGATGACGAGAGCAGAATTAAATCTATCGTGGGCCATCAGGTTATTCAGCTCTTTAAACAATCAGCTGGCCCGTCTGTCTCTGGATCAGCCCGGCCCGACTGGCTAGCATGCAAACCCAGGTCTGTTGCTACGCTCTGCGCTCCCCCTCCTCCACGCATATGAATGTAAATGCATTGATCTGCTTACCCTGCCGTTTGCTGGCCACAGAGCTGAAAGAGGACCCCTCTGAAACCGGTCAATAGGAAACAGAAAACAGACCAGAGGAGAAACGAGTCCGCACACACACAGGCCTGGCCTAAACAAGGCTCAGGGTGGCTCTCAGGAACAGACGGGAGGGCAGCAGTGTTAACAACGGTCTGTTTGTTCAGCACCACAGGAGGGGACCAGCCACTTTGTTATGTACACCTCCCTGTATCTACACTCACCTGTGTCTGTGTTATCAGCTCCACTGACCGTACAGGACACTCTGTAGGTGTACAGGTCCAGACTGTAGTCCATCTGTTTCTCTGTGTACTGTATTACCCTGTTCTTCAATGGTCAGGACCCCCACAGGACCCCCACAGGACCACCACAGAGCAGGTAGTATGTGGGTGGTGGATCATTCTCAGCACTGCAGTGACACTGACGTGGTGTGGTAGTGTGTGTGTGTGTATATGTGTGTGTGAGTGTGTGTGTGTGTGTATATGTGTGTGTGAGTGTGTGTGTGTGTGTGTGTATGTATGTGTGAGTGTGTGTGTGTGTGTGTGTGTGTGTGAGTATGTATGTGTGTAGGTGTGTATGTGTGTGTGAGTGTGTGTGTGTCTGTATGTCTGTGTGTGTGAGAGTGTGTGAATGTGTGTGTGTGTGGAGGTGTGAGTGTGTATGTGTGTGTGTGTGGAGGTGTGTGTGTGTGTGTGTGTGTGTGTGTGTGTGTGTGTGGAGGTGTGTATATGTATGTGTGTGTGTGTGTGTGTGTGTGTGTGTGTGTGTGTGTGTGTATGTGTGTGTGTGGAGGTGTGTGTTGGGGGGTTATTATTACATAGGGATACTTGTACATATATCGTTCCTGAACACACACGCCTCTGCAGAGCGCGTGAAGAAGTCAGTTTCCTTGGAAACGGTGCCGGCGTTTTGTAAGAGCTGATGTACGCCATCATCCATGTTAAACACACGCACACGCTAAAGGTCTGGCGTTGCCATGGCAGCGTTGTTTTTAAATAACTGGACATGGCCCTGTGTGTTTATTACTCCTGCTCGAGCAGCTCTGTGCTGTAACATGGTGTTCAGAGCGTCCTGTAGTAAAGCGCCTGGCGTTCAGAGCGTCCTGTAGTAGAGCGCCTGGCGTTCAGAGCGTCCTGTAGTAAAGCGCCTGGTGTTCAGAGCGTCCTGTAGTAAAGCGCCTGGCGTTCAGAGCGTCCTGTAGTAAAGCGCCTGGCGTTCAGAGCGTCCTGTAGTAAAGCGCCTGGCGTTCAGAGCGTCCTGTAGTAAAGCGCCTGGCGTTCAGAGCGTCCTGTAGTAAAGCGCCTGGCGTTCAGAGCGACCTGTAGTAAAGCGACTGGCGTTCAGAGCGTCCTGTAGTAAAGCGCCTGGCGTTCAGAGCGTCCTGTAGTAAAGCGCCTGGCGTTCAGAGCGACCTGTAGTAAAGCGCCTGGCGTTCAGAGCGTCCTGTAGTAAAGCGCCTGGCGTTCAGAGCGTCCTGTAGTAAAGCGCCTGGCGTTCAGAGCGTCCTGTAGTAAAGCGACTGGCGTTCAGAGCGACCTGTAGTAAAGCGACTGGCGTTCAGAGCGTCCTGTAGTAAAGCGCCTGGCGTTCAAAGCGTCCTGTAGTAAAGCGCCTGGCATTCAGAGCGTCCTGTAGTAAAGCGCCTGGCGTTCAGAGCGTCCTGTAGTAAAGCGCCTGGCGTTCAGAGCGACCTGTAGTAAAGCGCCTGGCGTTCAGAGCGTCCTGTAGTAAAGCGCCTGGCGTTCAGAGCGTCCTGTAGTAAAGCGCCTGGCGTTCAGAGCGTCCTGTAGTAAAGCGCCTGGCGTTCAGAGCGTCCTGTAGTAAAGCGCCTGGCGTTCAGAGTGACCTGTAGTAAAGCGCCTGGCGTTCAGAGCGTCCTGTAGTAAAGCGCCTGGCGTTCAGAGCGACCTGTAGTAAAGCGCCTGGCGTTCAGAGCGTCCTGTAGTAAAGCGCCTGGCGTTCAGAGCGTCCTGTAGTAAAGCGCCTGGTGTTCAGAGCGTCCTGTAGTAAAGCGCCTGGCGTTCAGAGCGTCCTGTAGTAAAGCGCCTGGCGTTCCGAGCGTCCTGTAGTAAAGCGCCTGGCGTTCAGAGCGTCCTGTAGTAAAGCGCCTGGCGTTCAGAGTGACCTGTAGTAAAGCGCCTGGCGTTCAGAGCGTCCTGTAGTAAAGCGCCTGGCGTTCAGAGTGACCTGTAGTAAAGCGCCTGGCGTTCAGAGTGACCTGTAGTCAAGGGCCTGGCGTTCAGAGCGTCCTGTAGTAAAGCGCCTGGCGTTCAGAGCGTCCTGTAGTAAAGCGCCTGGAGTTCAGAGTAAAGCGCCTCCGAGCGTCCTGTAGTAAAGCTCCTGGCGTTCAGAGCGTCCTGTAGTAAAGCGCCTGGCGTTCAGAGTGACCTGTAGTAAAGCGCCTGGCGTTCAGAGCGTCCTGTAGTAAAGCGCCTGGCGTTCAGAGCGACCTGTAGTAAAGCGCCTGGCGTTCAGAGCGTCCTGTAGTAAAGCGCCTGGCGTGGCGTCCTGTAGTAAAGAGAGCGTCCTGTAGTAAAGCGCCTGGCGTTCAGAGCGTCCTGTAGTAAAGCGCCTGGCGTTCCGAGCGTCCTGTAGTAAAGCTCCTGGCGTTCAGAGCGTCCTGTAGTAAAGCGCCTGGCGTTCAGAGTGACCTGTAGTAAAGCGCCTGGCGTTCAGAGCGTCCTGTAGTAAAGCGCCTGGCGTTCAGAGTGACCTGTAGTAAAGCGCCTGGCGTTCAGAGTGACCTGTAGTCAAGGGCCTGGCGTTCAGAGCGTCCTGTAGTAAAGCGCCTGGCGTTCAGAGCGTCCTGTAGTAAAGCGCCTGGCGTTCAGAGCGTCCTGTAGTAAAGCGCCTGGCGTTCAGAGCGTCCTGTAGTAAAGCGCCTGGCGTTCAGAGCGTCCTGTTGTTGTTAGTGTATAACAGGCCATTCAAAAAGGCTAATCCAGTTTGGAGGAAACACTTAATAATGATTTATTATTTATATTTATCTCACTATTTTAACTTATTACTATTACTACTGTGACTAGAAATGCTAATGCTAATAATAATAATAATAATAATAATAATAATAATAATAAATCATTACTGTATTTCGGGCCACCAAAATGACTCCCAGCATTATGCTCACACAGTGTGCAGTCCAGATTAGAGAAACAGCTCCACCTACTGACGGCTTACCTCAATCAAATGCTCTATGTTCCATTCTCAGCTGCACTGACCCAAACCCCGTCACTGCTCTCTTGTGATTAGCCAGCAAACCCATAAACATACTCACATCCACACATTATAACCACCTCCACCTACACCCACTGTCCCCTCCATCAGCTCCACTGACCGTACAGGACACTCTGTAGGTGTACAGGTCCAGACTGTAGTCCATCTGTTTCTCTGTGTACTGTATTACCCTGTTCTTCAATGGTCAGGACCCCCACAGGACCCCCACAGGACCCCCACAGGACCCCCGCAGGACCCCCACAGAGCAGGTAGTCTGTGGGTTGTGGATCCAACATGGGCCTTTTGAGAAAATGACGAGATCTGAACAGCTTCCATGTCATACGCCAGCTTCCTGCTGAGTTTATAAATAACTGAAGTAATGGAGGCGGGCCACATCTGAAACCCCTCCTACTCTCAGTCTAACTCCCCATAAACTCCATCCCCACTTTCCACAACCCTCACCACCACCACGGCCCATCCGGTCCCTGCTCCTCAGTCCTATACCACTCCCACCATAGCGACAAGAAAGCAGGAGTCCGGCCATATCGCTCCAGCCCGGGTTCTCCACCCTCCCCCAGTCTGTCTTCCTTCAGGATGCCAGCGCACGTTGATGAGTCCAGGCCTTTAATGTTGTGGAGCAGGGCACATAGAGACGGCATCGACCAACAGAGGGGGACACTCCGGAGCAAATCCCAAGCATGGCAAGATTAGCACAAAGCCCCCTCAGCACTGGGCTGTGGAACTGTTCACTGGAGAGATGGAGGTTCACCCAGTACCCTTGGGGAGTGACCCAGAACCAATCATCCAACATCAGTTCCTGAACTAACTAATACTTAGATGAATACAATCAAATCCTCACAGCAATGTACCAACGGTCTCGTGGCTGAAGGTTAAAGGAAAAAGTAGGGTTTGAATAGGGGTGAACATCAGGGGAGAAACCGACGAGTGCGGGTCGGACCAACAGAACTCATGCTTGGGGCTCGGTCCCGAGACGGTGTATGTGAAGTAGGCGGGCGTGTACGTTTCCATCCCATTCGCTCTCAATGGGGGAAAACAGGAACGGTTTGGGCTTTTTCAAAAAGCGTTAGGCGAGCAATCATCCCCGACCGAACTGAACATTCTGGAGTCAGAACATGTGTTAGGAGATCAGACAGAATATAAACCAGGTCGCTAGTTACGCGTGTTCAGTAAACCAAACTGCACCATGAACACCTATCGGTGATAAAACACCCGCCTCCATTTCAGTTTGGACTTTTCTGCCTCACCTGAACACAGCAGGTGCGGTTTACACCGTGTGGGAATCTCAGGATGAGCAGAAATGGCCAAACCCGCTCGGAAAGACGTCTGGTTCCGCAGACGTACGCTAAGGTTAACCCAGGGTCGGGCTGTCCTGTAGGGTTAGCATTCTGGAGATCGCTTTCCTTTGGACAGAAACGATATGCAGCCTCTACCACATTACTACCAACACAGCGGAGACGGCTTCCTCCAATTACACACCAGCACACATCCTCATTAACACCACTCCGTGCCGAGTGGGCTCAGTACGAAGCGCTCCTGCCCGTGTGAGTGTTAGAGAGCTTTGGCTTACGTGTTCTGCTCTGAGTGGACTTGGAAGGCTCCTTAAAGGACATAGGAGCTCCACACTGGTCTCTTCTCAGTCCCATTGTCACAACCCGGCCAGAAACTCCCAACCACTCAGAACCGCGCGCTGAGCCGGATCCAGTGGGCCTCCGCTGGCGATATAATTACCTATTGGCTTTACAGTCTCGGATTAGTAACGTGACTGAGCTCGATACAGCTGGCATTCCTTCTTCTGGTCTTCCAGATGCCCAGCCGGCTGTGTATTCATTTCTCCGCTGGCCTAGCGTCACCTAAGGGGCGCGGGCAGCTCCTCCTGCTCAGACCCTCTCTATGGAGGTACGAGTCCCTCTCTCCCTGTCTGAGGGAACGTCCTGTTTAGCCCCCTCAGAAGTCACACCCTTCCTGATTCTTCTGCTCCAAACACATGACTGATTAGAACAGCCTCCATCCCAGACTGGAGTCGTGGGCCGGCCATGCTGTGGGGTGGGCATGGTTCTGTTAGTACGGGCTTTATTACTGTGTGCTGTTAGGTCTGCTATTTGGCCTGGGTGACTTTCATAGGGAGTCTGGTAGCTGAATCAGAGGAGGTGAATATGAGGAGTTCATCATTAACCACATCTGAGTAGAATATACCAATGAGCTAGATTCTGATTGGCAGGCTGACTGTGATACTCTACATAGTGTATAACGGTCCATCCTGGGCAGCCCGGCCCAGACTACACGCTGATGTGCAGTACACTACTAGATACTGCTTATCAGTGGTATCAGATACGGGGCAACGCGGCGGAGAGCGGGCAGCACTGGCGCCTGAGCTGTATTCCCGCACGGGGCGTCCCGAGTCCTCTCCTTGTGTGCAGTCCAAACACAGGCAGCCAGGTGAGGTGGAGATGCTAAACTCCCCTATCTGTGTACGTCTGACGCGGACTGGCCTCGAACCGCTTGCTAAAGCCTGATGAGCTGGTGCCTAGTAAGTCTTAGTGAGGGCTAGATCAGGAGTCCAGGAACATGCTCAGGTAAACGGAGGGGGTCCAGGAGGGCAAAGCAAAACCCCCACATCACAAGGGAGGGTGCGGGAAGGTGCAGCTGGCGCAGGAGTGGTGCAGCATGGCTTGCACAAGCACGATCTGTATGTGAAACCCGACAGGAGGAATGCAGCCTCACCTGTGTGAACAGACGGACTCCTACCTGACTAGATAAAGATATTGGCAGCGGTGACGCGCCCTGCCAACAGCTGGGCATTAATAATCTGTGGAATTAATAATCTGTGGAATTAATGGAATTAATAATCTGTGGAATTAATAATCTGTGGAATTAATAATCTGTGGAATTAATAATCTGTGGAATTAATGGAATTAATAATCTGTGGAACTGTGTTATGGCTCCTCCCTTTAAAGTTCTATAAAATATCATGTGGTCCAAACACAAACATGTATCTCCATCTTTGTAGATTTTCACTTCTATGGTTCGTGTGAACACAGGATCAATATCAGGATCAACGGAACCACAGACCTGGCCCAAACCTGCCTGGAAAGACGTCTGGTTCCATTGACTTCCATTAAAGGTAAATCAGGATTTGCCACACAGCCAGCTTCTCCAGAGGAACTGAAATCCATGTGGGGATGTAGAGGAATGATTCCCTGTGAAGTTTACCAAGACACCAGCGCAGACATTTCCTCTCTCCAGCCTGGGCCGTAATGGACTTCCTCAGAACAACCCGGGCGAGAGACATGTCATCACTAGCTGTACGTCCTAACCCATTACGACTTCATCAGCCTGACTCGCTGTTGTTCTAATCAGGCTCTTTCCAGAGGAAGGAAGCAGGAGGACAATAATGAGGTGGTGACGGGTCCACTCTAAAGGTCTAGATGGTACACACGCTACACGTTTCTCCTGGCTGTAGTCCAACACAGTGTTCGTATTTCCCCACAGTGCTGAACGAAGACAGGCCACACACTCACAAACGCCAAGTCCATTAAACCCAGTGAACAAAGAGGAAAGGGTTAACAGCAGCGTCTGAAATACACTACCAGCTCTGGAATCAGGAGGCTGGGTGGGTCGGTTCGACTTCAGGAGACGTGAAAACCGGTTCACGCTCTGCGCACATGTGACGTGAGCAGGGACGGGTCTTATATGTGTAGCTCAATAAATATTGATCATATCAGTCTAAATTTATCACCAGTTATTGATCCTGCTCACCTTTATCCTCCTCCCCAACACACCCGCACTCCCACACCTCCTTCTGGGTGCAGCTGTAATGTGGATGGTGCACAAAAAACCTTTGATCTCTTTTTCTGCACAGTGTAAAAGCTCTAGCTCTCCTTTCAGGTTAGTGAATATTCATGAGGGACCGACCAATAGAATCGCTCCAAACCTGCTTAGTAATAAACCCTGTTCTATCAGCTCCACTGCAGAGTAAGGAAGCTGCTCCATCCTCCTGTACAGCTCCACTCTGGAGGGGTTTAAGGTGGACTGGATAATTCCATGAGGGCTAGTTTATAGTTTGGTGTCTTCTACAGTTCTACAGTGAAGCTTTAGGATACACAGAAGGAGAACCTTCTATGAGGAGAACCTTCTATGAGGAGAACCTGCTCTGAGGAGAACCCGCTCTGAGGAGAACCCGCTATGAGGAGAACCCGCTATGAGGAGAACCCGCTATGAGGAGAACCTTCTATGAGGAGAACCTGCTATGAGGAGAACCCGCTATGAGGAGAACCCGCTATGAGGAGAACCTGCTCTGAGGAGAACCTTCTATGAGGAGAACCCGCTATGAGGAGAACCTGCTCTGAGGAGAACCTGCTCTGAGGAGAACCTGCTCTGAGGAGCTGTGTCTAAACTTTGGGCTGGTTATGTACCTCCAGTCATTGTGTGGGTAACTGCCATTGGCCAATCATACAGCCCGTGTTCCTGACCTGTAGACCCTTCTAAGGAAGGTAAAGGACCGGGTGGAGGAGCTGGGTGACTGAGCTCTGCGCTACACCCAGTTAATGGAGACTGACGATGCTCTGCATCTGGTGAACCGCGCTGTGAGGAACACGGCTGTGTTAGTGTGTCCTAACATCTTGCTCCGTTCTGGAAATGGCCTCGGTCACCCTGACCTACATAAGTCAGAGCCGAACCCCTATGAAACATTTATACAGCTCTTAGCTGCGGAAGAACGAGGCTGGAACGGCAGGGGTGGGGGCTGGGTGCCTCCACGGGTCAAACAGCACGGGCAGAGAGAAGCAGCGAGACCATTATAGGTCCATTAGAGCAAACCCCAGACTGTCTCCCAGATAACTAGCCTGTCAGCTCCATAGGCCGTCTTCTCCCTCCATCCAAAGAAGACTGCAGCTGGGAAGATCCACACAGCCCATGTGAACTCCCATCCAGAGGTGGGCTGCATAACGGTAATATGGCATACCGTGTCGCGGTAACGTTAGCCGAGATCTGACAGACTGACTGTCCCTCACTCGACCACGCAGGACTACACCCACACAGACCGTTACCACGACTGTCCTTAACACCACGTCACCGTCACCAAAGACTGCAGTGGTGTCGTACCAGACTGTCATGGAGGGACTCAGAATGGCAGCGGGTCATCTTCAGTGACGAGTCCCGCTTTAGTCTTGGTGGAGACGCCCAACGAACCCGTGTGTGGAGGCACCGTGGTCAGCACCAAGATGGACGGTCTGTCGTCACACGTCCAGAAGGCCTGGTGTCCCTCCACCTCCACCCCTACCGCACCATCTGCAGGAACTGTGTGAGGATGTTCAAGCTGCATGGGATGGATTATCACAGGACTCCATCAGGAACCTCTACAGCTCCATACCGAGACGTCTGGCGTGTTGGGTTAGCGAACACGGCGGCCCGACGCCATACTGAGAGACAGACTTCTGTATGTGTAGCTCAATAAATATTGATCATATCAGTCTAAACTTATCACCAGTTATTGATCCTGGTCACCTTTATCCTCCTTCCCAACACACCTGCACTCCCACACCTCCTCCTGGGTGGAGCTGTTCTATTCACACATGGTGGCTTAGTGAAAAAAGCATCAGTTAATTACACATAGGCCTGAACACAGGCCACCTGTCCCTGGTACTAAGAGCCACTCATACCCTGCAGATAAGCTCAGGAAGATGCTGATAGAGAACTGGATTCCTATCCCTCTGTCTTTCTTCGAACACGGTCTCATCCAGGACTCTCGAATCCATGAATCCAGAGCGGCGTAATGGCCCCCAGGCTGACGTAGCAGTTCTGCTTTATTAAATGGAGAATCTCCTACTGAGTGCCAGGTGAACGTGCCAAGCCTGGCCGTTACAAGCCTGGACTTCAGCTGACCTTCAGCATTCACCTCCTGTGGACCAGCAGCCAGACATAGATGGTATTGGATCAGTGCTGCATGGCTCCTATTAGATCGGACCATATAAACGCCTCTGCAGTAAACTAGCAAACCCAGGGAACTACTGCACGCTCGGTCAGCTTTACAGGGCATGGGTTACCAGAACCGAGAAGGAGGGTGACCCCAGACACTGCCAGCACAGGTACACGTGCGTTTGCCACCCACAGGTGTGAAGTAATATTAATATAACACTTTCCCCTGTAAATAAACAGGTAAAACATGTCTGTGTGGTCTGAGACCTACTGCTGTAAATTAGCTTGCTAGCTAACACTGGGACATTTTGAGGACAATGCAATGCTGATAGAAATCTCCCGTTACCGGGTAACCGTACAGACTAAACTTCAGGCGCCAATAGCAACGCAGCTAAGCTAGGTAAACTCCAGACACCACACGTGTGGTGGGTGAGGAGGAAACGCAGTGCTACCAGCCCAGATAGCGAGCATGTATCAATCTGCTAGCTTAACAGGGCAGGCCCACGGCTGATCCACCTTCGGACCACCCAGGTTACTGCCCCGCCTACAAGATCTAACTAGCTCTAATCTCCCCGAACAGCCTTTAAGTTTAGAACATGGTGGACCACCAGCTTTGCCGTCGGTGGGCCAGGAGTGGAGCACTATCCTCTTGCTATGAGGGAGGGGCTAACATGTTGGAGCACCAGTAGGAGCATCGCAATCCAAACACATCCACATGACATTCAGCAACGTCGCTAAAGTCCAGAATCACACCTCTGTGCTAGCAGAGCCGCATTCCCCGCGCTCGGAGGAGTCAGGCTTTCCACTGTATCCACTGTGTGGAGTATCGAAGCTCAACAAATATCTACCATGAAATATCCAAAGGACTTCCCTGGAGCTCCAGGTGTGCAGTATCAGGACCTCTAAACACTTTAACACACAGGTCACGTGACCACCACAGTGCTACTAGGCTAACGCTAACTCGAACGAGTGCAGAACCCCCCTTCGTTTATTTGATATAGGCTTACACACACTCATACCTTACGCTGCTTCCCTGCATGGAGGTCCCGGAAAAGGAAAACCCATGATCAACGACCCAAAGGCCTTCATGTGGACGTTAAGGGCCCTGGGTGGGTGAGGTCCTGCCAGGCCAGCCTTCACGTCACACCGTGGGACGGTGTTAGATCACTGTGTGTGAGACACGGCGAGGAGGCGCAGACAGGGACCTCCACATCCAACCAGACCCGTTACAGAGATCCAGAGGTGATCTGCTGACGCTGAGCGGAGTGCTGCTGGAAGAGAGGAGCCTGTTCAGGACAGGTGAGTGTTAGAGGAGGGGAGCGCTACAGAGTGATCTCCACTGTCCGGTAACACAGAGCTACGGGCTCCATACTGCCCAACACTGACACCGGTCACTACCAGTCCGGTACACCACCTACCCTCTCCCCAACACCTGAACCCTAAACACCTCCGTCAGCATCACAGCTGACCCAGAAGCTCCTATTCTACTCCACCACAGGAGGAGATACAGGCTACAGCACCTCCGCCCACATTAACACCTCCACCCAGCCTGTCTCACTCCAGAGGACTTCACAAAGATACTCGACACAGAGACAGGCACAGACACAGAGACAGACACAGGGACAGACACAGAGACAGACACACACAGACAGACACAGAGACACACAGACAGACACAGACACACACACAGGCACAGAGACAGACACAGACACACAGACAGGCACAGAGACAGACACACACACAGACAGGCACAGCCACACACACACACACACACAGACAGACACACACAGACAGACACACACAGACAGGCACAGAGACAGACAGACAGACACACACAGACAGGCACAGAGACAGACAGACAGGCACAGACACACACACACACACACACAGACAGACACACACAGACAGGCACAGAGACAGACAGACAGGCACAGCCACACACACACAGACAGACACACACAGACAGGCACAGAGACAGACACAGAGACAGACACACACACAGTGACACAGGCAGACAGACAGCTTAGAGAGAAGTAAAGCAAAAGAGAGAGACGTGGAAAGAAAGGGAAGAAAAACTAATTTGAGAGAGAGAGAGAGAGAGAGAGAGAGAGAGAGAGAGAGAGAGAGAGAGAGAGAGAGAGAGAGAGAGAGAGAGAGAGAGAGAGAGAGAGAGAGAGAGAGAGAGGTTAGTCAGTGACGCCATTAGACCCAGCACCTCTCCGCAGTTCGGGCTGTTCGGCTGTTCTGTTATGCTCACAGGTGAAGCAGAGCAAACACACAGCAGGAGCCAAACACACCTACCACACATCTACCTCACATCTACCTCCTCCTCCCCTTACTGCTCCTGCTGCTGCGGTGGACTGACCGTAATAATCCCACTCCGACACGACATCCAATCAGAAGCTAATCATCACACCACGCCCATCATTCATCAGCCGGGATAGAATTCCTGACGGTGGGATAACACTGAGGTACTCACTGTCGGAGGCCATCGCTCTGATCCAGAGGGTTCTGATCCAGAGGGTTCTCCTCCTCAGCGCTTCTCCATCACAGGTGTTCGTTCGCTGTGGGCTGTGTGTGGCGGATCCACCGACTCCCGGTTCCGCATGCTCAGCCCGGTTCTCACACTGCAGCAAAACCCTCCGGCCCCTCGCTGGGCCACGGCCCCGCCCTCCGCCCGAGCAGGGACATTTACATACTCATTTCCATTTCCATTTGTGATTGGGTGCCACGCGGGACTTATTTGCATTTCTCATTCTGATTGGCGAAGCGAAGCGAGCTGCTTTGTGATTGGATGCCTCGCTGTTCACACTAGTGACACCGATAGTGGATGAAAGGCAGTTATGATTTGAACTCATTTGCATTGTGCTTTCTGATTGGATGTCATGCCGAGCTAATTTGCATTTTGCATCCCAATTGGGCGCGGAGTAAAACTAGCAGTCACAAAACCGCTGGACTGAGACGGAGCTATCCAGTGTCTAATCCAGCTGTGGCCCCTTCATACCAGTGGGACCATACTGTGGGGCCACAGCTGGATTAGACACTGGATGTCTGTGGTGTTCTGAGGGCCAGAACCACCAAACAACATACAGAGAAAGATCGAATCAGGAGATACACTCAACACCACACAGACAGCTCCACCCAGAAGGAGGTGGTGGGAAGGAGGATAAAGGGTACCAGGATCAATACCTGATGATAAATTTAGACTGATATGATCAATATTTATTGAGCTACACATACAGAAGTCTGTCTCTCAGTATGGCGTCGGGCCGCCGTGTTCACTAACCCAACACGCCAGACGTCTCGGTATGGAGCTGTAGAGGTTCCTGATGGAGTCCTGTGATAATCCGTCCATCACAGCACGGACCCCAAACAGGACGACCGTCTACAGTCAGGTACAGAGATAAGACCCGCCCCTGCTCGCATCACCTGTGCAGCCGTGTGGAACTGGAATGATTAGCATGTCTCACCGTGTCACACCTACACACCCAGTTTCACTGCTGTGGGCGGACTCCTTCTGGGTGCAGCTGTTCTTCTGATGATGAGGTATTCTAATCTAATCTAATCTAATCTAATCTGGTACACCCTAAACATGTACGTCCCTCTATTATGGCCATAAAGTCCAAAACCTGCCATCACAGTGACCGCTATCCTGAGCACGACTGTAGCGAGCCTTGCCTTGAGGATGTCCACTCCGTCTCCATTTCGACTGACCTGTCACCTCAGCTGCTCCAGCTCCATCCTGATGAGCCGCTGTTCACTGTGTTTAGTGAGGAGCCAGTGTAGGTGTTCAGGTGAAGCAGCGAGTCAAGACGCCATGCTCAGGTTCACACGTGCTGCTGGTTTCCTACATGGTGAACGTGGTTTGGCTGTATTTGTTAACAGATATGTAAATAGGGTCTGTCCTGATTAGCTACTCTGTATTGGAACCGTGTAACTTCAGTGGGCGGAGCTAAACTGCTACAGGCTGTATAGGTGGTGGATGCATGTATGTTTGTTAACCGTGAACCAAAAATGGGCTGTCTTGCAGCTTAGCACACCAGATAGACAAGAACAAGACGAGACAAGGTTACAGAAAAACCCTCACACCTTTAATCTACAAAGCACACATTCACACAGTTAGGAACGCGATTAACATTCTAATAACATACGGAAGATAAAATCAACATAAAAACATAAAGATAAAACAAAGAGCTCCTCACATCTGAACACAGTAAACACGTTCAGTCTTCAGTCCGGATATTACTATATACCTATAGTAGAAAAGGTCTCACTGTTTTCACATTAACCTCAGCCTATGGAACCGAACGGAGCGAGACCCCTCTAGGGGACTCAGCGCCCTGCTGAATCCACCACAATCGAGTGCTTCAGTACAGCTATTCATATTCTGCTGATCAGAACTCGGACCTACTCAGACCCAGCTCTAAAGTTAAACTGTAGGACAGGTTTAGAACCCTATATACCTGTAGCATACGGTTTCCAGACGGTCCCGCCCGCAGGCTGATATCTCGCCCTTATGAAGCTGGACTTCTCTAATATAAACATGAATGGGCTTTCTGGAAATCACCACCATCTCACCCCACTGCAAACAAGGTTCCAAACGATACACCTGTACCTGCCGATACACCTGTACCTACCGATACACCTATACCTACCGATACACCTGTACTTACTGACACACCTGTACCTACCGATATACCTGTACTTACTGACACACCTGTACCTACCGATACACCTGTACCTGCCGATATACGTACAAATCAACGTCTCTGTTTGGAACGCTTTGCTCGCCACAAGGATTTCTGAGAAAATCCCATTCATGTTTACTGTACAGAATTCCAGCCTGTCAAGAACTGGCATGTCAATCATCCATTCATCCTAGGCAGGAAAAGCCCTGGACAGAACGCCACTCCATCACAAGGCATGTGCGTATATGCGTGTGTATGTGTGTATGTATGTGCCGCCTTCCACCCCGTGAGTGCTGGGATGAATGAACGGATGGATGTTTCACACGCTACATACATGGACTGTATATAAAGTATATATATATAGTAAGTATATATAGAGTTTGTATAGAACTGTGTCTAAAAGATTTAGCATTAAGATCTTAGTAAAATAAATCTCGCTCAGTCTACTGCCTGTGTGCTACTAAACCGGCTCTACAGGCCCTCTGTAGAAGAACAGATCTGGAGGGTCACCCTTCGATCTGTAAGCAGTATCTGAAGAGGCTAATTAATGATGCTGCTTGTTTTCCCCCGCTCCACGTCAGCGTGATAAACCTCCATCTCCAGCTACAAACCGATTAGCTGTACATGTAGAAACTGCTGCGCATGAGAGTGTCACCTTTCCACAGCACCACCACTTTCATTACCCTGGAGCTTCTCCAAGACCATAACGTGGACATTTCATGGCCCACGTGCGGACAGACATGACGGAATCCCTTCACTCCGAAAGGGAGCTGGGCTCTGCTCGGCCTGTAGTAACCCTGAGGTGGATCTGGTCGGTTCAGTGCTCGCCACCCTCTGTTCCCGACTCCCACCTGAACCGCCTTATCTTTCTCTCTAATAAAGGGAAGACAGACACAGACGCATCGTCAAGGACAACATCCAACACCCCACACCCCGAACGTCCCCTGGGAAATACTCACTCTTAGTTTCCTCATCCAGTGTAGTCAGGCACCACAACCGCGTCATGCCCTTCAGCTCTTTGCGCAGGTTTCCTACCAGACAGAAAAGCGACTGCTCAGCATCAAAAGCCCATCTGAACAGGTGAAGGTTAACGAGGGAGGGCACACTCACCTGGCCTCCCGAAGCGCTGTTCGGTCCGCTCTTTGAGGGACAAGGCTTTCCTCCTGTAGTTTGAGAGTTCTCTCACGTCTGCGGAGGCCATCTCCACCTGTCTGTGACGGCGAGACCTGGAAGCCTGATTCATGAACACAGACGTACGACACGGGAAGTTAGGAAAACCTCACTCCCAGGGAGAAGGGAAGCAGTGGACGTGTCCACCCTCCGTGGTTTGTCGAGGTACTACTGAGAAGTTTATTTTTCTGAACACTGAATTGCCTTTGTGTATGAAATCGCTTCGTTAATAAACGCGCCCTGCTTCGTTGTGATCACGTAGCATTGTCCGAGTGTGTTTACACAACATACCTCCACAGCCTGTCCGTAAGACCTGGATTTGATGGACTCCAGGAGCCTTGCTCGCTGAGAGGCCTGCCGGGCAGAAACATCCAGAGTTAAAGCATGTACAGGCTCGGTCAGACGACGTGCCCTCCACAGCGGTGGGGCCGCATACATGTTTTACAGCTGGAGCCAACGAAGGCAGAGTTTAATCAGAGAGTAAAGAGGAACCTGACCTCCTCTTGACCTGAAGTTCCTTCTCCTGCACCCATGTCACTCTCGGCACTCTGGCTCTCGAACCCCTACAGAGACAGGCAGAAGGACAAACACATACCTGTAAGTGCGCGCCCCCCTGAGCCAAGCCACTCCTCACGCTGGAGCACTGTACACCTCAGCCACTCTCGCAACACTTACCGCCCGGTTCTGCTGCCAGCTGTGGTAGGTGACCACAGACGCACGTAGTTTGGGCGCCAGGTTGTGCTTGATGAGGTTGAGCCCAGACTGAGCCGGCTGCGGTGAAACTGCTTGCTTCAGCTTTTCATAGTGCTCATGCACGTTAGCCAGCTCCTGGAGTCCGCCCGCACACACACACACACACACACACACACACACACACACACACACACACACAGGTTACAGGTATCAGGTTTACTGGTTATTGTCGTCGTACGATGGTTAGGCCTGTCATGGTCATTAAGGTCAGATATTCAGGAAGTCAGGGGGTCTAGAATTCAGAGGTTTGTTGCTGAACACATGACACATGCTACAGAATAACTGTTAAACTGATGTAGTCTGACCTCCAGCATGTCTGTGCTGATGAGCTCCTGTGGACGGGACGGACGTTCGACAAACGCATCACACAGCTGTTGATTCTTCCTCACTTGTTTCCTCTTCAGGTTGAAGAACAGCTGCACCAAAACACATGGCGTGTTAGCCAAAGCACATGATCCTCCGCTTCTAATGAAACCGCAACACAGTGTACAAACAGCTGTTTTTAAATGAGGTTAAATATATATTCAGGGTGACACTGAGCTACACATACGTCGGGCCGCCGTGTTCGCTAACCCAACACACCAGACGTCTCGGTATGGAGCTGTAGAGGTTCCTGATGGAGTCCTGTGATAATCCATCCCATGCAGCTTGAACATCCTCACACAGTTCCTGCAGATGGTGCGGTAGGGGTGGAGGTGGAGGGACACCAGGTCTTCTGGACGTGTGACTACAGACCGCTCACCTCGGTGCTGACCACGGTGCCTCCACACACGGATTCGTTGGGCGTCTACACCAAGACTAAAGCGGGACTCGTCACTGAAGATGACCCGCTGCCATTCTGAGTCACTCCATGACAGTCTGGTACGACACCACTGCAGTGTTTGGTGACGGTGACGTGGTGTTAAGGACAGTCGTGGTAACGGTCTGTGTGGGTGTAGTCCTGCGTGGTGCTTCTACAGGACTTATACTAACAGCTGTAACGCAGGTCCAATCAAATACACTTCACTTTCCTACATCCTCAGAACACACTGTGCTGTATCATACAACGATCACGTACAACAGCAATCAGTCCGACTTTGGAGTGGGCCGTCACATGATCAGAACATGACTGTCTAGTGAAATCAGATATTCTGTCCCACCCCCGGAACTGATTCTGGGCTCGTGTGGGGGACGGGACTTGCTGTCGCTGGTTTCTGCGGAGCAGGTTGTCCTGGGCCCGGAAAAGAAGCTCCAGTGTAAAAGCTCCCTGAACATTCCAGTGGTGGTATATCCAAGTGCCCACGTTCCTGCTCCAGGTCTAACCCTGCAGTAAGCCGATTTACCGACACACGTCTAATCTAAATCAGAACTGGGGAACGAGCTTACCGGATCTGGCATGGCGGTGAAGTAGAAGGCCTTGTCGAGCAGGAGTTTCCTCAGGATATACACCACATCATAGTGCTGCGCGTTAACGGCATCCTGGTGAAATCTCATCAGGTCATCCCAGTCCTTCAGAGCCAAGCGGATCTACACCAGAGACAAGCACACAATCACACAGGGGGAGGGGGGGAACAAAGGAGGGGGTCCCCACACAGCAAGGGCTGAACTATACCAAACACAGGGACGCAGAGGGCGCCTCCTAACTCCAGACCTACCTTCTCCTTGGGGGTGGTGAGCTGGGTGTAGTAGAACCCGTACAGCAGGTAAAGACCTCCAACACGGATCTGGAAGGTGTACGGCGGGGACAGGTACGGGGAGACGACAGACAGAGCCAGGCGTGCGAAGACCCTCCTCTCACTGTGCTCTGACCGACCACTGGAAGGGTCAACAAAGAGTGTGACGGTCATTCAACAGTTCCCAACTCAACCATTTAAGGTGGAACGGGGAATTCAAACCGAAGACACGTTGATCAGATACTGTATTAGTGTCGATGTTAAGTTTATAACCGAGTTAAAGAACCTTCCTTACTAGAACATGCTGGAGAAGCCCATCTCTCTCCACAGGCTGCTGAACTCCTCATAGCGCACCGAGTCGGTGGCCTGAAACCGGCCCAGGATCTGCTCGCAGTCGGTCTTTAAGGCGGTCCTGAAACGCTCCATGTCCCCAAAATAAGCCCCACAACAGCAGATCTACCCTAACACTTCATGGAGGAGCGCTCCGGGAACGCGCGTCCTGTTCCGGGGTCTGTCCTGGGTGTTTTGTCTGAACCGCTCAGACGGTTTACTGCCATCTGCTGTTCCGGCGGTACAGTTTACACTGCGCATGCGCCCAGCTGTCACGCATGCGCAGAGAGCATTTCTTTAAAACGACACTTCCTGTTCTGTAGCGCATGTACTGCACACATTGTTCAGTTTAAACCTGTAATAAAGGTGTAGTACGCCACCCTACATACTCTACATGTTTAAAACTAGTGGAAACACAGAACTCAATGTTCCGCTGTGTAAGCGTTCTTTGCCTGTAGCGTGCGCAAAGCTGGCTCAATCTCAAATGTCTTCCTGTTCCCTATTTAGTGTGCACTATGTAGGGCACCTCAAAACGGCTTCCACACACAAACAATACAGAGAGTGTTCATACAAAAGCTGTTTGTGCTCGGAAGCTAAATAACACCCTAGCTAATGTTTAGCCAGCTGCCATGATTTCATGACGTAGGCATATGCGTCTTGAGTAATGACTACATAAGCATTCCCCTGACCAATCAGAGGGCTGCTGTCTCTGCCCTGCCCACACAACACAGTTTCAGAGTCAGAGAAACCTAGCGAACTAAACCTAACCCGCATGACCAACAGCTAGCAGGCGAGTCCTGTCTGTAGCTGCCTGTCGGCCGTCCATTCTTTTATCCTTCAGCAACATCCGTCCATTGTTCCTTCATCCATTCATTCCTTTATCCATCTCTAATTTTGGTACCTCACCCGTTCCTTCTTTCATGTGTTGCTTCATCTGTCTGTTCATCTATTCATTCACCTGTTGCATCATTGATCCATTTGTTCTTTTGGCCATCTGTATGTCTGTTCATGATTTTTCCGTACAGTTAGCATCACTTAAAAGCTAGATAATTATGCTAGTTCTGTGTGAGGGGTGGAGCAGGCTAGGCTACTGTTGGGCAGCCTGCTGATCAGCTGTGTTTTTATCATATTCATATCTTAGATTTTTCATTCTCAACTTTGCTGGAAGTTTAACACTCAAGTTCAGCTTCATAGCTACATATTTAAATGTGTAAGTCTTTTACCAACACCACGTTGTAAAACAGATGCATGCATGTGAGGTTACAGATAGGGCAACATCTGAAAACGTGAATCAGTACAGGCATGTGCGAGCGTGGTGCGAGCGTGGTGTGACCGTGGCGCGACCGTGGCGCGACCGTGGTGCGACCGCGGTGTGAGCGTGGTGTGACCGTGGTGCGACCGTGGTGTGACCGTGGTGCGACCGTGGTGCGACCGTGGTGCGACCGTGGTGCCCTGTTTACATTAAAACAGGTTGAACTGCTGAACTCCCTCACCCACTGCTGGTGTAACATCCCGCCCTGCCCTGCCCGTGTTTTGTGTGTTGTGGTGTTTCTGGCCTTGTGCTCATGTTTTTGTTGCGGTTTCTTTGCTCCGCCCCTTTCCCCACCCATGTCTGATCTGCTGCATCACCCTGTAACCCTGTGTTTCTTGTTTGAAGCTTCCATTGCATTGTGGGAAAATAGTGTCCATCATTACCATACTCAAAAATCAAGTGCGCATTGTGGATTCAGTATGCTCGTATACTGTGACATTCATAAATGTACTACATGCTACATACTCACACACTAGTTAGTAGTACGTGTGAACTGGGACTCATTGGAGAAACCAGCGTGTGCATCAGCAGCTTTAATGATGCCACTGTTCATAACACAAACGTATACACCGCATAACGTGTCTTCACTCCGGTTTCAAAACACCTCCCCGCGTCCCTGGTCTCCACGTTGAGATTTTGAGTCAAGGCATTAGTATACAGAGCCGAGGACAGAATGATTGATGTGCACTCACATCTGCTTTTAGAATGCTAAAAGGTTATAACAGCCGCATGAACATTTCACCTGTTTTAATTTACTTCCAACAAATCAGACCGAACACACCTGTACTGAACCATATTTCATATTTTATTAGTGTATTTTTTGAATATGAAAACATATAGATTTATGGAAACATTTCGATTTTGAAACACATATATACACATCTGTCTATATATTTATATATATGCCAACCAGCTTTGAAGGTGATATTCACTGAATTTCACAAAAAGTCTATTGGATTAACAGAACAGGTTGAGAACCCCTGGCTGGCTACACCTATCAGGCCTACGTAGAGCGCACAGAGCTACATCAGATTGTTCTAAATCATCACTGTACATGACAGATCCCCCTTCTTCCTTCATGTGGATTATAGATAACATGCTAACGTAGCATGAAACTAGCTTCACTGGAACCACGATATGGCCTCTGCAATGGCTCCTCCCACAGCGCATCCTACAGCGCCTCCTACAGATGCTACGACTGTGGTCCCAGCTGCGGACAAGCCGGCTGCTCCTAAAGAACGAGGAAAGTGTTCGTGTTAGAGAATCAGTTTCTACTCTACAGCAGCGTTTAAGCTATCCAGCTAGCTGTGAAAACCTGTGTGGTACCCCATCCTGACGTCTTACCAATAGATTGCAGGGTGGCAACAACCCCACCAGTCACCACCCCTCCACCATTAGCTACGGCTGCAGAAGACATCATCCAAGAAGCCACAGATCCGGCTGCTATGCCTCCAGAGGTAAAGCCCGCCGCTGTTAACACAACTGGGGCTAACATCACGGCCCCAGCTTCAGACACACAGAAGGATGTTATTAAGCCACACACCGTTCACTCGGCCATCAACAACCACACGCTAAACTGCACACGCACACTGCCACAGTTTATGTAGACGATCAGCCTAAACGTGTGTGGTGTCTGATGTCAGCTGGAGCTACTAAAGCCTAATGCAGCTAATTAGCATTAAGGGCTAACAGCATGCCGCACCAACTGTGCTGAGGTGTACTGTAATCTCAAACAGTCTGGGTTAGTCTGACTGTAGTGTTTGGAGTGTTAGTGAACACCTCAGTCACCGGGTCTACAAACCAAACACCAGGTCTGAAATCCTGGCGTCCTTATAGACTCAGACCTCACACACTCTAGCCATATCAAACCCATCACCAGCACGTCCAGCCAGAGTCAGTGTCCCAACAAGGTCTCGAGAAGCTCATCCACGCTTCTCCAGTGGGGTGGACTAGTGTAATGGCCTCTTAAGTGGACTTTCCAAAGAGTCCATTAAACAGTTAGAGCTCCTTCAGAACACTGCTGATGGAGTTTTAGCCAGGACTGAGGGAATGGGCCACATCACTCCAGTTCTCAAGGCTCTACTCACAGAATCCAGTTTAACTAACTAATCAAGCCCAGAGTCACAGAGGGTTACCCCGCGTGTGACCGGAACCGACTGCCAGAATGGGCCCCAGATGTAGGAATGTTTAAATCCAGGTTGAAGACCTTCCTCTTTTCTTGTGCCTATAGAGCTCCGGATTCTGCACTTAATTTTTATTGCACTTTAGTTTTAATGAGCTACTTTAACTTTTATTTAGCCGTATTAAGTCTTTTATATTTGATCAGTTCTTATTGTGCTCACTTTTTATACGCTGAATTTACCATATCAATGCTACATTTTTCTTTTACTGTTCAAAGCACAGGTTTTAATTTCTCTTTGAAGTGCCCCTGTGTGCCTCGCCAATAACAACAAGCCAAAGTACGGAGCAGGTTCAGGATGGCTCCTACCCCTGATTTCCCGTTAGGGTATATAGTGTTTCAGAAACCACGTAAGCTAGTCTAATAGAGATTAATGAGCATTTAATGAGATGACTGTGTATTACTAGCTACATTAGCCACATGCCAAGGGAAGATTTCGGGGGAAGAGTAAACCGAAGTGCATTAGGAGAGTGTAAACAACCACGCCACCATGTTCCGCATTCTCCTTTTACAGACGCTGTAAATTTGAGCTCCTGCCAAACTCGCTTTGCTTCACAGGTCTCGGTGTGATGGACAAAGTCTTTCCTACATGTCCCCCACATGCAGGTACAGGTAAACAAACAGGTACAGAGTGCGAGAAGCCCTGGCCTGGAAATCCCCTAGGAACTGTGTCTCAGCACCTCTACCGTACAGAAGTCATAAATACAAAACACCGCCTGATGATCCAGCCCACCTGCGCCCACTGCCACTCCAGCTCCCACTGCAAGAGCTGCGTTCAGAAGAGAAGAACAGGCAGTGTTAACTTACACCCAGGATAAACACCGCTCCAGTGAATAACCAGACACACAGGTACTTACATATGTTCATGACTGTGTCCTTTACCCACTGTCTGTCTGAATCAGCTGGCAGGTCCAGGACTTCTAGTGAAATGAAAGCTACACTTCCTGAAGGTCGTTAGTAGGAACTGACCTGACTCCTTCCTACGCTGTGTTTTCATCGGTCGGCCCCGCCCCTTAGTTTTTATTCCCTGAGGTCCCTGAGTTACTAGTTTATTAGATACGAACCATGTATCATGTGACTGGGACGTGCATCAGTGAGACGAGCGTTCCAGCATCGGTTGGTAGGGACTGGGTCATACCGGAGGTGTCCTGGTAGGCATATGAAAGCGACTGTATCAGTGCCAGTACTGATTCTCGAGAGCATTAAAAGAGGAATTCTCTGTGGTGTGGAATTTGGTAAATAGCAGACACTGAAACGTACATTATCATGTCGTAGTGTTCGTCTTCACTAACCCTCCCAACCTAAGCCTGTAACATACTCAGCTGGTCATTTGCTGCACATCACTGCTTTATTAAGTAATAGCTCATGTAAACAATAACAGTGCAAAGCAACCATGACTCAGAACCCCTCCGGCACCTTGCACAAGGCCAAGTAAGCTGCAACACAGTGTAAATAAGTGGGCCTAATAAATAACTGAGCTCACAGCTTACACCTCATCCTACCCTCCTCCCAGTTCACACTAACTCAGACTCTGATACTTTCACAGCTGTCATAAACTTCTAGATCAACGTCCTTCCTTATGCACCACCTACTTGGCTGTTCTCTTCCTACCAGACAGAAAGGAAGTACTTTATAAACAACTCTTTAAAATCCACCACTGCTACGGCTTCTCATGGTGTTCCCCAGGGGTCAGTCTTAGGGCCCCTTCTTTTCGACATTCATCTCCCCCTTAAATGGACGTGGGAAACCATCTGAACTGAACCCTAAACCCTGTTTCCAGGACCTGTATAATGATCTATAAGAGGTCTATGTTTTATCTTTTTGAGTTATATACACGATTAGCCATAACATTAAAACCACCTCGAGTGTGTCGACACTTTATTCATCCCATCAGCTCCACTGACCGTACAGGACACTCTGTAGGTGTACAGGTCCAGACTGTAGTCCATCTGTTTCTCTGTGTACTGTATTACCCTGTTCTTCAATGGTCGGGACCCCCACAGGACCCCCACAGTGCTAGCTGGATTTCACTTTTAGTTTTAATCTCAAAACATTTCAGAGCTATTTCAGGAAGCAGCCGAAAGGTGGAGCTAATCTCTCAGATCAAGAACAGAACCTTTACATTTCCCTTTACGTCAATTACTTAACCCCCTTTCGACTCGGAGAATGTGGCCTAGCAGCCCAAAAACACACGCCTGTTCTAAACCACAGCAGCACAACAAGCAGCCTTACAATCAGTACTCAGATTAGTGCTCACCGAGGGGCTTCACAAAGAGACGGTCTCCAGGCCGACTCTGAAGACTCCTCGACGACTGTAAGAGACGTTTGTCTGTCATTAGTCCTGACGAATGGTGCATCAAGACGAACTGTACCTGATGCTAGAAGGGCTTGAGCTACACAGCTGAGCTAGTTGACCATGGCCAGAAGGTAGAGAGGGACTGATGGTGGTGGTCATCCAGAATCGACCCAAGACTTCTCGCACCTTTAGCTGGAACAACCAGATCTCACAACCAAATCATGGGGAGTTGGAACGGGAAGCTGGAGAACAGGAATCTGACACCATATCAGTTTTCCCATTTGTGTTCCGATAGTGCTGAACACCTCATACACTATATGACCAATACCCTCTCCTCACTCACCCACCCAAATCATCGAATTCAGGAGTTCCCATCCCTTACATGGTCCCTTCCTGTTCCAACATGACCGCACACCAGTACACAGAGCAAGCTCCATCAAGACATGGAGGAGCGAGTCTGGTGTGGAGGAACTGGACTGGCCTGCACAGAGTCCTGACCTCCACCCGATAGAACACCTTTGGGATGGATTAGAGCGGAGACCGAGAGCCAGGCCTTCTCGTCCAACGTCAGTGTCTGACCTCACTAATTTGTATGACGGCAGGCGAGCGAATACCTTCGGCAGGGTAGTGTAACTGGTCTTCCTCTTCCTTCCTAATATCACCGTGTAAGCCCTCTTCACGGCAGCCCCTAATTAGTCTGGAGAATGAAACGACCGCTTTGAGCCGACCAGTAGAGGCAGCGTTCCACGTCTTCCCTAGCACGGTGATCATAGTTCACGTTCTCCACACTGGTTTTGACTGCACTGGTCTTCATTAACCCATGACTGTATTTGGGTTCTGCATTCACCAAAACCGATGCTAACAGGTTACAACAGCAGCAGGTATATTTACCCAGAACACTCACACACGAAACACCAGGACCGATTCAAACCTTTTATTCACGTTTTTAAAGACAGTTATTTTAACAGACAGGTAAACAAGCAGGATCTTCACAATCAAATCAGCGTTTCTCTGAGTCAAAATAAAACCTACCATGTTATCTTTCTAGCCCTTTCCTTGTGATGGGAAACTATTTGTGGTTCTCCGTGATCTAGTCCCTGGGCTTTATAGGGTGCTTGGTTCTATGAACTGGCATATTCCGTTATCTGGTTGTTAGCTGTTTTTATGGGCTGCTCAGCTAAAGTGAGGATAGCTAGCTAGTTCTGTTCTAGCTAGCTAGCCTTAGCTCCACTTTAGCTGTCTGCCTGACAAGCCTGACAACCGACACACGACGCTGTAGGTTTATAGATTAACACCCCATAAAGACCCACAGACTGTTTCATGGGTTCCCACAAGAAGCCAGCTTTTACCAGTGGGTGCTAATATTGGCTACATATGCTGGCAAGCTAACAACAGAGCCCACTGGCACTACACTTTGTTTTAACAGAAAGGTACCAGCCAGTAAACCAGCTTCACAGTATCATGTCCCTCACAGTCAGGTGGAAGCAAAGAGAAAAGCCCAGAGACACCAAAAACACCCGGGGGTCATTTTCCTGGTTATGACAGAACCACACCCCAACTTCCTGAAAGGCTTTCTTGACACGGAAAACTTTAGCCAGTGCAATTTTTGGCCAGGGCATCTGCAATGACTCCCCCGGCAGCGCCTCCTACAGTTGCCAGGACTGCGTTTGCAGCTGCAGACAAACCGACTGCCCCTACAAAACAAGGAGGATAGCCAGCATTAGCATTACACCGTCCGCTTTCTGCTCTCTACACTAGCACTAGCGCGTTATTAAACAGCATGTTCCAGCAATTTACAGGGAAACATATAATTTATATAACCTATTATATAAAATATATAATAATATAATTTCCCAGAGACAGGAATCATAACATTCACTGACAGCTGAGTAGCTTTTTGGATCCAGCCCTATTCCTAGAACCTCAGCCAGTACAGTAGAGGCTAGAACTCTGACATGGCGGTCGATACATCACAGCAGAACATCTTCATGGTGTTGGATCGTTAGCAATGCAATGAGTGTTAGTGCACTGGTCTCAGAGATCCCTTAGCACATCCCTGACATACAGCACAAATGAATACTAGCCCATAATGCTAACAGGTCAGTGCTAACTAACAGAGAAGACAAGTGAGCGTACTCAGTGTTGAGTTTTAAGATGTAGTAGATGTGGGTTTAGTTTAAGTTATCCAGCTGGCTCAGAAAACCTGCTCTGTGAAACCCCACCCTGACGTCTTACCAGCAGACTGCAGGGTGGCAACAACACTGCCAGCCACCACCCCTCCACCATTAGCCACGGCTGTGGTAGACATCATCCAAGAGGCCACGGATCCGGCTGCTATTCCTCCAGCGGTGAAGCCTGCTGCTGTTAATGCAGCTGGGGCTAGCACAGTGGCTCCAACTACAGACAGACAGAAGGATACCAATTAGCCACATCGCTATCACTCAGCCATCAACAAGCAATCAGCGTGCCACAGTACCCCGCCGTATGGTGACGATCAACCAAGACGTGCTCGGGGTCCGATCTGAACTTTTATAATTCTGCCCTCAAGCTGCTGGAGGCTATGGTTTCTTTGTCCACTGAGGTTATACGGGTAATAAATAAAACGAGGTGAGGATTTTAGGACAGGCTGCTCTCTCTCAGGTGATGTTAAAACAGGTATGACAGAAATGTTCATATCATGATTTCTCACCGCCTCAGGTACTACAGCCCTACAGACACTGAGGAACCTGTGACAGAACTACAAACAGAGGCTCTGGATTGGAACGCTGTTCTTAAAACAGTATCACAGTGCACCTACTGTACCGACCCTACAGATCTACAGACCAAACACACGGCCAGGTAAAGCCCACCTGCTCCTGCGGCCAGTCCTGCAAGGGTTCCTGTTAGAGAGAGAAGAATAAGCACTATGAATACACGCAGCCTCATAGCACACCCAGTATCTCATAGCACACCCAGTATCTCATAGCACACCCAGTATCCCATAGCACACCCAGTATCTCATAGCACACCCAGTATCTCATAGTACACCCAGTATCTCATAGCACACCCAGTATCCCATAGCACACCCAGTATCTCATAGCACACCCAGTATCCCGTAGCACACCCAGTATCCCATAGTACACCCAGTATCTCATAGCACACCCAGTATCCCACAGCACACCCAGTATCCCATAGCACACCCAGTATCTCATAGCACACCCAGTATCTCATAGCACACCCAGTATCCCATAGCACACCCAGTATCTCATAGCACACCCAGCCGTATCAGAGAGCAGCAGGTTCACTCACCCAGGTCCATTGTTGTGTCTGTCTGATGCTGCAGAGGCTGCCCTCACTCCTTTTATCCGAGTCAGCTGGAGGAGGGGTTTATAATTCTATGGTATTTAGCACACACTCAGACACGACACACCACGCTGCTCGCAGCTTTTCATCCCTTTACTTCCTGTTTCGCTCTCCCGCACATCACTCACACGCACAGCCCTCACACGCACAGCCCTCTGGCCCACTAATACAAGGGGGGAGCTTTTCCGGGGAAATGAAACTTAGAAGCCGGCCTGAGAGGCTGTAGGAGGAGCTGGTCTAACTCCTCCCTGTTACATCCCTCCTCCGGGGTCCAGAGGCACAAGCCTTGCTCCTACATGTATGAAGGGGTACGAGCAGGGAGGCTCTGATTGGTCTGCTGCTGCCAGACCAAGCTGTTGTGCGGTGAGGCTTATTGATCCACGTCACTCGTTCTATAATCCCTGACTGTGTTTAGCCCAGCCGACTCCACCTTACTGTTTCAGGAATTCTCACGTGACCCCAGATTCTGATCAAGCTTTGAAGCCGTAGGTGGTGATACAGTGCAGAGTGATTGTGCAGCTCGTTGCTAGGCAGTTGCTGAGGTGTTGCTAAAAATAGGTGGAACGAGGGATGAATAAACAACACACAGAGGTACGGCTGGGGATTGGAGTTTGGGGATCGGCCCTGAGTGGGGACGCGCAGGTGGCTGTAGGGTAAAGGAGACAGTGGGATCTGAATGAGGGTGGAAGGGAATGGGACTCGGAATGGGAGGAAGGAGTGGTCAGGGAAAAGATGAGTGCGGGTCAGACCTACACTGAATTTGTGCTCTGTGGTCCGCCCTGAGGGAAGGTAGTGAGGTGGTGTCTGTCGGCCGAGCAGGCGTACAGAGGATGGGCATGCACTTCTCCAGATGGGCACCAACTTTTCCATGAGCAGGTGCGGAACGCCTCTCAGTGTAGCGCCCCCTTAACTCTAGGCTAAGCTATAAGAGTCAGGTGGGTTCGTGCTCCATTACTTTATGAGCTGTTAGTAAATGCTTAATAAACCAGGAATTGTTAACAAGCCAGGCTAATCCAGGAACCCCTCTGAATAATACTTTACCTCTGTGATAAATTAGGTATAGCAATAATAATAATATAGCAGGTCACCCTTCCAAATATGAATTCCCTTTAATAACATAAATATAAAAACACAAAGTACACCACTGTTACTCAGAATTAGCAGATTACTACACACCAACCCTGTGGGCCACTTTCACTCAGATTGTACCAGAGCCCTTTAAACGGACCTGGTCAGGAATATTAAATAAATACGGCGGACCCCTTTAGTTCTCTGAGTGGTCTTAAACGTGGCGGGCCCGTTCGCTGCTTGTGAACATGGTGGCCACAAACAAAATGGCCGCTTCGCACTCAGGAAAAACAACACTCGCCGCTCTGACTCGGTCCGGTTCCATGATGGAGAACGGGGGGAAGAAGCTGCTGCTAACCCGCTTCGGAGAGGGGAATCCAGCGTTGCCAGAGGAAGCTGAGCCCACGGTTGCTCAGACTGCTGTCTGGTTTTCCCGAGGTGGTGTAGGATGAGCACCCGCTTCTGGTCTTTAACTTCACTTCCCAACTTCTTTCCAGTTCACTGGGAAAGAGAACTTCACTAAACCTAACGACCGAGTTAGCTGGTTTGGCTAATGCTAACGGAGCTCAGTGCTAGGAGCAACAGCGCCTCCGGACAGAACTAAACTTCCCGAGGGAGAGCTTCACCTCGTGTCGCCGCTCGGTCAGGACAGTACACGGAGGGGCTTTCTGGTTGACAGCCCGGCACTTGACTTCACGAGGAAATAAAGACATAACGTGTTTTACATTACAGGTTATTCTCCGTAGCTGCTGCGTTTACCTATCGCCTACCTCTCTCATCCACACATCTCTTCTCCCGCCCTCACACAGACAAAGCGCCAATCAAAGGGCGAGGAAGTGCTAAACCAAGATTGACAACATTTACAGCCAATGAGAACACACCTAACTTTAGCAGGGCCTCATACTCAGTACCTTAACACTTAAACCCATGTTCAGATTATGAAATGAAATCAGTACAAAGGTTCTTAGTGGTGTTTATATGTGTACGTTAAGGAGTAACAGGAGCGTGGAGTTTTCTAATGAACGGTTCAGGCTGGAAGTTTGTGTTGGTGTCGGGTTATTTATAACATGATGGAGGCTGGCTGGAGGGCTCCGCTACACCAGCTCACCGGACAAAACGACTCACCCTGTGTGGTAGTACCTTCAGACTCCTAGTGTGAGGAAGTAGCTGAATCTGCAGGTGTGTGGAAGCGTACGGTCATACGGGTCTACCAGCAGTGGATACAATCCCAGTCTACAGGGAATTCTTACTTTGGGAAGTAGACCCTTCTCCACTACCGGGATTCCAGTTCATTAGGTACGAACTGTAGATCACAACAAATCAACCGTCATGTAACTGTGACGTGTGGAAAAGATCTGGAGTGTGCGGTAGGGTCCAAGGTTCTGTATGACTTGGCTTTCAGTTCTGATTTCCTTCCTCACTGTGCTTTCAGATCAGGGCGGTATTTCAGCATTCCTCCAGAGAGCAGCTGAAAGGTGAAGCTGTTTTAGAGAATCGAAACTCATCCCTCCCGGATCTACAGGGAGGAAAAACAATGGGCTGGTCCTACGTCAACTCTCAGCTGGAGATCTAAGACTCCGGTTACAGGACGTCTACTTAAAGAGGCCACTTACACAACCAGAATCAGAACCACCCTGCCTCATTACCACCAGTCGTGCTTGATGCAAGATTCTGGGAGCTCAGCGGTTCGGGAATTCCTTGTTGTGATTGTTTTGGTGTATAATGATCTTCCTGACATCAGACAACACTGATAGCATAGTCGTGATGAACACGGGCTGGAGGGCCCTGTGAATTTCCGCCGAGGTCCCCCAGCAGACTCAGGGTGGTATTTCAGCATTCCTCCAGAGAGCAGCTGAAAGGTGAAGCTGTTTTAGAGAATCGAAACTCATCCCTCCCGGATCTACAGGGAGGAAAAACAATGGGCTGGTCCTACGTCAACTCTCAGCTGTCACTCTAAGACTCCGGTTACGTGACGTCTATTTAACTTCACATTCCGAGCGCTCAGCAGTTCGGGAATTCCTCCTTATGTTTGTTTTGGAGCGATGCCTTAAACATTATCAGGAGGTGACCGTCTGGACCGCAGGTCGGGCTTTCAGATCTCCAGGGGTTTAATACTCTCTGTCAGTTCTGGCTTTGAAGTGTTGCTAAGGTAAAGAAGACGTCTGAGGCAGAGACTTTGAGTTAGGGCAGTTTTAAAGGCTACAGTGGAAAGAGAGGTACATGCAGGAGAGGCTAAACAGTGACCACACTGACCACTACATCATCATCATCATCATCATCAGGGTCGTGATTATCCCATCACCACTTCAGAGTCCCAGTGCGCTGGTTTCCTTAGGAAACTCTGAAAACAGGTGGAAGGTCTCGATCAGGGTCATGTGATGTGAGTGTTGAGCTGAACGCTCACTGGGATAAAACATTTCAGCAGGTCAAACGTACGGTGCACACAAACTCGCTGCCTGTCACTTCCGCAAAGACCTGGACGGAGGAGCGCTTGAAGGTCCCTCTGCCGGAGGAAGGTTCGGTCGAGTGGGATCAGTCTCTGGTGGACGGTAAGAGGCCCGGGGCCGAGGTTTGGGGGGCAGGGAGGGAAGTTTGCGGAGCATGGAGAAAGATTTGGGGGGCTTTCGTAGCAGCCATCCAGTTACTCCACCTACCACCCCACCTACCACCCCACCTACAGATCCTACAGCTGCCGTCATACCTGTAGTCAAGCCCGCGGCACCTGCGGAGCAGAGCAGACACATTTTAAGTTCAGGGCCGAAATCCAGCCGCACACTAAAATTCCAAACACGCACTGTGCAGCTAATCACCTACAGCTAATTTAGACTAATGAAGTCGTCAGCTCGAACCACAGCGCTGCTATTAATAACAGGAGAGCATCATGATTTTCCGGTTTCCCCGCTTTCCTTTCGTGTGTTGGAGCTGCGGGTATGTAAACATGCTGCAGGGTTATAAAGCCCAGCCTGCAGACCAGAGGGAGAAACTCTCTCCCACTGAAAACACTTCCCAGCGCCCTAAAACGCCTCGCTGGAATTCCAGCCTTATTCCTGTTAACTAGGGAGGTCATCTCGTAGCACAGGGCCTGCTGGCGAGCTTAGCACGGCCTCACCTGACGCGCAGAGCGCCAAACCAGTAAATCGGACCACTCTGAAGTGTTCTCTGCTCCAGTCCCGCCTGGATAAAGGTGTATCCAGGTAGAAACGGTGACGGGAAGCCACTCAGAGTGGGCAAGCTGACCAATCAGAGCACACCGGGCTCATCATGAGGCGAGGCCTAAAGACACAGGAGCTCCAACGGAGAGCATTTGCTCCCGAGCGTGGCAGAATGTTCCATCATCACTTGTGAAGGCAGCATGACGCCGCACAATCAGACGTCCGGCAACCTCGCCATGCCACCCCACACAAACCAGGACAAAGCTTTGGTCCTTAAGTTGCTTGGGCAGTGGTAGCCGACAGTTTGAGCAGCTGATGCTGGTACCGAATTAGTGACGAGGTGGACAGCTGATTTGCTTTTACGCACCTATTGTAACGCGTCTCGGTTATTTACGGTTCGTTCAGCCTGACAGTGTTTCCCTGACTGAACAGCCCTGTCTGGATATAATTACTAAGTTCAACTGAGTTTAATTAAACTGCTGTGGCGTCTGTGTGAGCAGCATGCATTAACATTAACAATCTGAACGACGTATACACACACAACAAAGTATTTTTGGCCTACCACACGGTCAATTTCTGAAACCGACATTCATTTTTCAGTGGAGATAAATGACCTGAGGGTCCTGATATGGGAGTTATGACAGCTACAGATCTTTGCACACCTTCAGAGGCCTATAAAAGTCAGAGACCACTGATGGTATCTCAAACCGTGTACAACCCCTGGCAAAAATAATGGAATGGCTTCGGAGGATGTTCACTCAGTTGTTTAATTTTGTAGAGAGAACGCAGATCACAGACACGACACAAAACTAACGTCTTTTTAAATATCAACTTTCTGGCTTTAAGAAACACTAAGAGACATCAAGAAAACAAATGTGGCAGTCAGTAACAGTTACTTCCTCAGACCAAGCAGAGGGAAAACATGGAATCACTCAATTCTGAGGAGAAAATTATGGAATCATGAAAAACAAACAAACAAAAGAACACTCCAGCACATCACTAGTGTTTCGTTGCACCTCTGGCTTTCATAACTGCTTGCAGTCTCTGAGGCATGGCCTTAATGAGTGACGAACAGTACTCCTCATCAGTCTGGCCCCAACTCTCTCTGATTGCTGTTGCCAGATCAGCTTTGCAGGTTGGAGTCTTGTCATGGACCATTTTCTTCAACTTCCACCAAAGATTTCCAATCGGATTGAGGTCCGGGCTATTTGCAGGCCATGACATTGACCTCATGTGTTTTTTTTCAGGAATGTTTTCAGAGTTTTTGCTCTATGGCATTATCACCTCGAAAAATGATTTCATCCCCCCCAAACATCCTTTCAACTGATGGGATAAAAGAAGTGTCCGGAACATCAACGTAACTTCTGTATTTACTGAAGATGTACTGACAGCCATCTCCCCAGTGCCTTCACCTGACGTGCAGCCCCATATCATCAGTGACTGTGGGAATGTGCATGTTCTCTTCAGGCAGTCATCTTATAAATCTCATTGGACCAGCACCAAACGAAAGATCCAGCATCGCCACCCAGCCGCGATTCATCACTGAACATGACTCACCCAGTCACCCACAGTCCACTGCTCTTCCCTAGCCCACTGTAGCCTTGTTTTTCTCTCTAGGTGTTAACTATGGCTTTCGTTTAGCTGTTCTGGATGTAAACCCCATGTCCTTTAGGCGGTCTCTTACAGCTCGCTCACAGGCGTCGACTCCAGTTTCCTCCCGTTCGCTCCTCGTTTGTTTGGTTGTGGATTTTCTGTTGAAGATGTTCTGTTTTGATGTCTTCCTGGGTCTACCAGTATGTTTGCCTTTAACAGCCTTCCCACGTTGTGTGTATTTGGTCCAGATGTTAGACACAGCTGACTGGGAACAACCGACATCTTTTGCTACACTGTGAGACGATCTACCCTCTTAAGAGTTTGGTGATCCTCTCCTTTGGTTCAGTTAACATCTCTCGTGTTGGGGCCATGGTTCATGTCAGTCCACCTGGTGCAGCAGCTCTCCAAGGTGTGATCACTTCCTTTAGATGCAGACTAACGAGCAGATCTAATTTGATGCAGGTGTTGATTTTGGGAATGAAAATTTACAGGGTGATTCCATAATTTTTTCCTCTGCTTGGTCTGAAAGAGTGTCGTGTCTGTGATCTGCTTATTTTCTACAAAATCAAACCACTGAGTGAACATCCTCCACGGCCGGTGACTCCATCATTTTTGCCAGGGGTTGTAGTTTAGAACATTGCCCCACTTGCTGTGTCGCTGGTGTGTACCTTTAGCTTGCTAACTAGGCTAGCTGATTAGGGTTTGGGGATTCATGTTTAACAGACCGCTCGGTTTTAGCAGAAGATTTTAAACTGAGCTTATGGAGCGCCAGAGACACGAAGCTACACCAGGCCGTCTCTTTACACAGTCAATCATTATAAAGTGTCTTTAGCTCTGAACCTGTTCCATCAACTAGTAACTACACTTAAACTACACCACGCCCAAATGTGGTTGGAAGACAGTGTACGCTGGTGGCTGTTTGGGCAGCGTTACCAGCGTTACGGTCCAATGACAATTAAGCGCTTGGTGACGTTGAGACGCTGAGAGTGCAAATACAAAGACTCACTCACACAAATGACGCGCAGGACCTACCTTCACACCTGCCTTGGGTAGAGCTACAGGACTTAGCTAGGTCACATGAGTTCAGTAGAGGCTTACTAGAGGCGAATCCATGACATGAACCGGAGGGGTACAGAATGACCCGTGACTGATTGTTCTACCTGCTGACTGTAGAAGAGCCACCACACTGCCTGCAGCAACTCCGCCTCCGTTGGCTATTGCGACCGAAGACATCATTCCAGCGGCTGCGGAACCCGCTGCGATCCCTGCGGTGGTGAAACCTGCTGCTCCGATCGCGATTGGAGTCAGCAGGACTGTAGAAGCTGCGAAACACACAGCGTTACACAACACCAGTTCATTTCTCTCTGCAACTCTGACCCCACTGAGGCCCTGTAGAGCCGAGACGGTCTGAGAGCTCAGGACATACACCTCACATACCGTCAAAGACATTCAGAGACTCATTAATATTCACTCCCCCAACATCTACATACAACCACAACGGAGCTACAGAACCAGCACGGTGGACTGGGGGGGGTGGGGGGGGACTCCAGCGTTCCGGGCTGGGAAGGGGATGTCGGCACTTTACATTCCCTTCCCCGGGATCCCAACTGGCAGCGGGACATGTCCACCTTTAAACCAGGCTGAGGTTCTTCCTGTTCACCAGCTTCTTAATCTAATGTTCCGTTCCACCTTAAATACTGCAGCTTCTACAGGCACCAGAATGTCCTGCAGCACCATTTAAGGTGGAGCAGGAAATTTGCTTAACAAACTGGAGAACAGGAACTCCAGCTCCACATCTTTAACAGGATCCCGGAACACCGTTAATCCTGCAGTCTGCACATTCCACTCCGGACAGATTCCCAAACCTCTCTAGGGTTAGGGTTAGGACAATATGGAGCAGCTCCGCTCAGCATCAACCTTTAGTAACTGCTGACTCCTCCCACTTCAGCATTTCCAGCCCCGTGAAGAATGACCCCTGAACAGTTCAGGTTCCAGGCTAAGGCATGTCCTGCCCGTAGTGACAGACGCTGTAACAGCTGTAGGTCAAAGGCTTTGAGCCTCATTACCTTACCTGCACCAGCAGCAACCCCGACCACAGCCAACGCCTCTGAAACAGAGACAGACAGATATGATCCAAACACCTGGGGCAGGTGTGGAGAGTCAGGTGAAACCAGTAGAACACAGTAACAGGTGTCCACATATCATTCTGTATCAGAGGAGAGTCCATCAGATCCATCCTCAGGTAAATTTATTCATACCTGGGTAAAATACAGAGTGGTTGGGTGGGTGAGTGGGTGAGTGAGTGAGTGAGTGAGTGGGTGGGTGAGTGAGTGAGTGAGTGAGTGGGTGAGTGAGTGAGTGAGTGAGTGAGTGAGTGAGTGAGTGAGTGAGTGAGTGAGTGATTAGATAGGTGGGTGGGTTGGTTTGTGAATGGGTGGGTGAGTAGGTAAGTGAATGTGGGTGAGTGGATAGGTGGTGAGTGAATGACTGGGTGGATGTCTGAGTGAATGGGTTGGTGGATGTCTGAGTGAATGGGTGGATGTCTGAGTGAATGGGTGGATGTCTGAGTGAATGGGTTGGTGGATGTCTGAGTGAATGGGTGGATGTCTGAGTGAATGGGTGGATGTCTGAGTGAATGGGTGGGTGGATGTCTGAGTGAATGGGTGGGTGGATGTCTGAGTGAATGGGTGGGTGGATGTCTGAGTGAATGGGTTGGTGGATGTCTGAGTGAATGGGTTGGTGGATGTCTGAGTGAATGGGTTGGTGGATGTCTGAGTGAATGGATGGATGTCTGAGTGAATGGGTTGGTGGATGTCTGAGTGAATGGGTTGGTGGATGTCTGAGTGAATGGGTTGGTGGATGTCTGAGTGAATGGATGGATGTCTGAGTGAATGGGTGGATGTCTGAGTGAATGGGTGGGTGGATTTTTGAGTGAATGGGTTGGTGGATGTCTGAGTGAATGGGTGGATGTCTGAGTGAATGGGTGGGTGGATGTCTGAGTGAATAGGTGGGTGGATGTCTGAGTGAATGGGTGGGTGGATGTCTGAGTGAATGGGTGGGTGGATGTCTGAGTGAATGGGTTGGTGGATGTCTGAGTGAATGGGTGGGTGGATGTCTGAGTGAATGGGTTTGTGGATGTCTGAGTGAATGGGTTGGTGGATGTCTGAGTGAATGGGTGGATGTCTGAGTGAATGGGTGGGTGGATGTCTGAGTGAATGGGTTGGTGGATTTTTGAGTGAATGGGTTGGTGGATGTCTGAGTGAATGGGTGGATGTCTGAGTGAATGGGTGGGTGGATGTCTGAGTGAATGGGTGGATGTCTGAGTGAATGGGTTGGTGGATGTCTGAGTGAATGGGTGGATGTCTGAGTGAATGGGTGGGTGGATGTCTGAGTGAATGGGTTGGTGGATGTCTGAGTGAATGGGTTGGTGGATGTCTGAGTGAATGGGTTGGTGGATGTCTGAGTGAATGGGTGGATGTCTGAGTGAATGGGTTGGTGGATGTCTGAGTGAATGGGTGGGTGGATTTTTGAGTGAATGGGTGGATGTCTGAGTGAATGGGTTGGTGGATGTCTGAGTGAATGGGTTGGTGGATGTCTGAGTGAATGGGTGGATGTCTGAGTGAATGGGTTGGTGGATGTCTGAGTGAATGGGTGGATGTCTGAGTGAATGGGTGGATGTCAATAATAAAACAGATTAGAAATGAAGCTAAGGAAATTAGGTGTGACGTCCTGAACTGGACTGGTGTACTCACTAATACACTGGAGTAGTAGTAGCAGCATTAACATAGAGAGTACTCAGTATAACCCCATCAGTATATCCCTGAGGTACTGGAGTATTAAAGTACTGGATCAGTAAAGTACTGGAGTATTAAAGTACTGGAGCAGTAAAGTACTGGATCAGTAAAATACTGGAGTATTAAAGTACTGGAGCAGTAAAGTACTGGAGTATTAAAGTACTGGAGCAGTAAAGTACTGGATCAGTAAAGTACTGGATCAGTAAAGTACTGGAGTATTAAAGTACTGGATCAGTAAAGTACTGGAGTATTAAAGTACTGGAGCAGTAAAGTACTGGAGTATTAAAGTACTGGATCAGTAAAGTACTGGATCAGTAAAGTACTGGATCAGTAAAGTACTGGAGTATTAAAGTACTGGATCAGTAAAGTACTGGAGTATTAAAGTACTGGAGCAGTAAAGTACTGGATCAGTAAAGTACTGGATCAGTAAAATACTGGAGTATTAAAGTACTGGAGCAGTAAAGTACTGGAGCAGTAAAGTACTGGAGCAGACTCAGTACTAGTCACTACCCAGCTCTGGTCACTGTGGGGTCACCCCAGAGAGGACCCCGGTAAATGTAGAACTGGACCTGTGCACGTCCCTCTTTGGTCCCAGACTAACCCCGCCCTCTGGTTCTTTTAGACAGGTGCTCGAACAGTCCTCTGAAACTCTGAACTGGGATGTGAAGTGTTTGACTGACGTGCTGATGTAACTCTGTCTATCCGCCTGCTTGTACACAACGTCGGCACGATGAAAGGAAAATAGGAAAGTGTAGAAGGAATTAACTTAACCCATCCGGGTCACCGAGTGATCCGGCTCTACAGGGACACACGGGACACACAACAGTCTCAGATACTTACTCTTCATGTTGCCGAGTTCTCAAACCCTATCCAAAGGCAAATTCCAAGATTTCCACGGACTGAAATTCGCTTCCTGCAATTCCAGTTGGGCGGGTGACGTCACGCTAACGCAACCCCGTGCCTGCAATGAGCCATGGGATTTGGAGTCCAGAGTGTTCCGTATGGCGGAACCAGCGGCTCATAATGTGTTCACCCCGTTACCGCTGTGTTGTCCTGCCCTCTGGTGGTTGAAGCCTGCTATAGCAATGTACGACTTCCGGGTCTTATAGAGGACCACTGATACTGTAAAACTGCGAACTAAGCTTTAAAGGAACCAACACTGGGCCACACTGGGCCGGTTCCTGCTGGTCTAGCTCTGCTTTGGTACTGGTCACCCAGCATAGCAGCTTCCACCACACCGAACTCACTCAGTTAGGGGGCTGTCTGGATGCTCCTGGACATCCAGCGTAGCGTGTATGTAGGCCAACCTGAGACGTCCAGGAATCCCCTGGTCAGATACATGGTTGCTACCATGTCAGTGTCACTTCTGTGCAGGGAATGGACCACCAGCTAAATGACAGTGGGCCGGTGCTGCTCCAGAGGCGGTCTCTAGATTACATATGGAGAGCATCTCTATGGTTGGGGTTCCTATAGATACAAGGCACCTATAGACCCCCGGTAATGTAGATCTGAATGTAGGATATGGGAATGTGTTCAGGTGACACGCTCAGCAGAGCTAAATGCAGGGGGCTCATGAACTACATGTACCATGACATCATGCTGCCGGATTAATGTGCAAAAGGCATTTCCAAAAACAGAACTGTAGTAGCTACCCGCCCTAGGACCCCCTGGGTGGGGTTCCGTACATGTGGATCGTTCAGTTCTCCAAAATGGTTCCCATTACCACCACTGTAAGGAGATCAGAGTCTCTAGGATACGGATAGGATTTCCCAGCCACCCCCGGAATGGTGTTTACATGCTGACCTCTGAGTTACGGAGAGACTGCGACACGCAGGCGGAATGATGAGACCATGACGCGTGTGATTCCAGCCCTGGTTTATTGGAATGCTCAGTGACACTGACATTTAAAGCCACCTCCACCCCTCCGCAGCGCCGATCACTGGACACTCTGCAGCTCGCTGGAAGGAGCCTGGCCGGGAAGGTCTTCGTCGTCCTCATCATCTCCGCTGGAAGAAGAGTCAGTCTGGTGGACCGGTCTGATCTTCTTCTTGGGGCGCTTTTTGTCTTTTCCAACCAGCAATCCAGTTACTCCACCCACCACTCCACCCACCACCCCACCTACAGATCCTACAGCAGCTGCCATACCTGTGGTCAAGCCCGCGGCACCTGTCGAGCAGAGTGGACAAAGTTTTATCTCCAGAACAAAAATAATGAATGCTAGCTGCTAGCATTTATAAGCAGTCTATAACAGCTAATTAGCGATCAATTAAATCAGCAACTAAAACTTAACTGCTAATCAATTACAGGTTTAGGGAACAAGCAGCATATGAATACGCTGTACTCGCACTGTATACTCACACAGTATACTCACACTCTGTACTCACACCGTATACTCACACGGTATACTCACACTCTGTACTCACACGGTATACTCACACGGTATACTCACACTCTGTACTCACACCGTATACTCACACGATATACTCACACACCGTACTCGCACGGTATACTCACACACTGTACTTGCACGGTATACTCACACTCTGTACTCACACCGTATACTCACACGCTGTACTCACACGGTATACCCACAGTCTGTACTCACACCGTATACTCACACGATATACTCACACGCTGTACTCACACTACTTACTCACACTCTGTACTCACACCGTATACTCACACAGTATACTCACACTCTGTACTCACACGATATACTCACATGCTGTACTCGCACGGTATACTCACACCGTATACTCACACTCTGTACTCACACCGTATACTCACACGCTGTACTCGCACGGTAAACTCACACTCTGTACTCACACTCTGTACTCACACCATATACTCACACGGTATACTCACACTCTGTACTCACATGATATACTCACATGCTGTACTCGCACGGTATACTCACACTCTGTACTCACACCGTATACTCACACGCTGTACTCGCATGGTATACTCACATGCTGTACTCGCACGGTATACTCACACAGTATACTCACACTCTGTACTCACACGATATACTCACACTCTGTACTCGCACGGTATACTCACACACTGTACTCACATGCTGTACTCACACGGTGTACTCACTCTGTACTCACACGGTATACTCACACTCTGTACTCACACGATATACTCACACGCTGTACTCGCACGGTATACTCACATGGTATACTCTCATGCTGTACTCACACTGTACTCAAATGCTGTACTCACACTCTGTACTTACACTCTGTACTCACACCCTATACTCACACGATATACTCACACACTGTACTCGCATGGTATACTCACATGCTATACTCACACTCTGTACTCACACGCTGCACTCACACGGTATACTCGCACACTGTACTCGCACACTGTACTCATGGGTGATTATCGGAGCAGAGCCTGGTTTGCTGAAGGTGGAACCCGGGCAGTTGGAGTCTAGGTGGTGTTATCTAGGCTGACCAGACGCCTCATTTTGGCAGACTAACTGAATTAACCAGGCAGTGCCAAGAAAGACCTGGCAGCAGAGGGCAGCCTGCTGAAGCTGCACCTGTATTTTTACCACCTGCTGGCCTAGCTTTAGAGAACACTGCTGAAAGTCCAGCAAGTGTCCAGTGAGTCCACAGGGTCACCACAACCCGGGGCCTAGACTCTCTCTCCTTCCACAGCGCGGAACACTGGATATTTAGATCCGTCTGTAACGGGTGGTCAGGACAGCCCATGACATCACCAAGGACATAACCCAACATAGCCCCCTCACACCCCGCCCGTCCGGCAGACGATACAGGGCTGTGAGATCAGGGACCACCAGATCCGCCCTCTGGCCATCAGAGCTCCGAAAACCTCACTTCCTCCAACCACCGTTCCACCCCATGTTCCTCCGTCAGAAACCTCCGACCAGTAAAGTAGTTCGTGTTCAGTCCTCGCTTACGAGACCACCAGAACACAGACCGTGCACAGCTTAACTGCACATGCACTGGCGAGTCAGTGTATCACTTCATGTACATCACAGTCATGATGTACACACTGCATTATGTACACTACGTGTGTAGCACACGGGGAATCATTAGGGCTACGTTAGTCTGTATGTGCCCATACTGCGCAGGACTGTCATTAACACTAACACTGCCCTCAGCTGTCCACACTAACACTACACATCTCCTCTCATTCGATACAGGCCCACACAGACTGTACAGTATACAGATGCACCGATCCGATATCAGGCTTAGGTTGATCAAGTATCCGAAAATGAGATCGATCCGGCACGTGCTACTCCATACCAACTCCACACAGCATGCCGGAGGACTTACGACCAGGATGAGCCACGTGGAGTGAGTGGGACCAGTTCTACATGGGGTGATGTAATATTACGGAGTCCCTCTATGATCTGAGTCCAGACTGCGTGCTCCTAAAACGAGCCACTAGGATAACCTCCCGTGACATGTGGGGAAGTATTCCATCATGTCCTGAAGAAAGGGAGTCGCTCGTGTGGGGGAGCTCGAGGGGGAGCTCGAGGGGGCATGTAGTTTCACCATGCATGGCACAGATACCTTGGGTCCTCCAGGTCCGGGCCAAACCTCAGGTACTGTACGACGTCCAACACTCACCGCACCCGGAAGACGAGCTGAAGGCCTCCTCAGAGGAGCGATGCTTCTGGAAGCTTACTGTGGTAGATCACCAGCAGCCTACATACGTGTTCCTAACTGAAAGTCCATTATTAATATAGTTACTATATATATATATATAAATATATATTATAATTATATAAACAGGGGATTAGGAGATTATGGATATCGTCCTATGCACATTTCTTTAGAAGTGATGTTAGGTTATAGATCGAGTAGCCACGCCCATCTCCGTCATTTACGCTGAGCTTTCTTTTCCTGTGTGAATAATTACAGGACCCCAGCTCCCCACGTTAACCTAATCCCACCCCAACAGGTCTTCAGTCCTGAGGCCTTGGGTCCCTCACACAGCGAAGCATACGCTTTGTTCATTCAACAGTATAACCGGACCTGTATCGGTACCGACCGATACGCAAACTCCATGTGTCGGTATCGGGAACAGAAAGTCATCTCTGCTAATCAGAATCAGAAATACTTTATTGATCCCAGGGGGAAATTGCAGAATGTCCCTGATTTTCATTTTTCCAACCACACTGATTAGCTGATCATCGTCACGGTGGAGCGGCTCACCTGCTGACTGAAGAACAGCCACCAAACTGCCGGCAGCGATTCCGCCCCCATTGGCTATGGCAGCTGAGGACATCATGCTGGCGCCTAGGGAACCTGCAGCGATCCCTGCGGAGGTGAAGCCTGCTGCTGTGAGAGCAACAGGAGCCAGCACCACAGCAGACACTGCAACACAGTAAAGCATTATACAGCCTCAGCTCCATACACCACACGTAAAACAACCCCCACCTAACCACGCACACGGAGCAATACTCCACCCAGGGACGTAGGACACGAGGTGGGTGCTGAGGGAGCAGGGCACCACCCTGTAGACTTTGGGACATGCTCGACAGGCTGTATTCCGGTTTAGTCTCGTGTGCTTGAAGGGGCCACATATGGTACCGAATCAGTTCTACACAGGGGGGATGGGACCCTGGGGTGAAAAACCAGACCCTCGTTTCCACCCTTTGATCTGGTCCTAGAATGAAACGAGCTGTGCCTTTGTTGCTGAGCTCATGAATGATCAGATGAGCTCTGCTCTGATTGGCTGTTTAACAGGACGACGTGGCGATGCACCATGTGGAAACAGATTACATAAAAGAGCCTCTGTGTAAATAAGCTCCGCCCTCATTAGCTTTGCTAGTTACATGGCGCTAATGCTAGTAGCTGGCGTTCCCTGTACTAGCTACTGGCTCCATCTGGGTGGTGGTGCTTATAAAGGTGGAGCTGCTCCTCCCCTCAGTCTCTTCAGGGTCAGACGCTGAGCGGAGCTGCTCCATATTGTCCAGAGAGGTTTGGGAATCTGTCCGGAGTGGAATGTGCAGACTGCAGGATTAAAGGTGTTCCGGGATCCTGTTAAAGATGTGGAGCTGGAGTTCCTGTTCCCAGCTGGTTTGGGAATTCTCTGTTCCACCTTAAACAGTGATGCAGGACACTCTGGTTCCTTTACCAGCTGCAGTATTTAAGGTGGAACGGAACATTGGATCAGGAAGCTGGTGAACAGGAAGAACCTCAGCCATGTACCGCTGACAGGTGGGATATTTGGAATATTTCTTCACCTAGTCCACCATGCTGGTTCTGCAGCTCCAGTGTGGTTGTATGTAAATGTTGGGGTGTGAGTATTAATGAGTCTGTTCCGGAACAGTGTAGGATTTTGGAATGAGTCAGTTTTCCCGGGATTTGGATTTGAAGGTGGAGCAGCAGTGTTGGAGGTCCCCGGTAAGTTCTGTGGTTCTATGTACTGATCTAAGCACAGTGTTACATTATGAGGCACCTTCTATCGGACATGTGAGTGAAGAACTCGTGCAGCTGTCGGCGAGGGTCAGTGTTGATATGCTGAATCATCCAGTGGGATCGTTTTCATTTCAGCTTTCTAGGCCGTCTAGGCGTTAAATGAGGAAACAGGGCCGCGTGCTCCAGAGCTGATACGTGCACTCCTGTACAGTGACGCATGCTGCACAGCATTACTGTACACTACAGCGTATGTCAAAGTGCTGGTGGCTGTTTGTGAAACCTTACCTGCACCCACTGAAGCCCCAACCACGGCTAACAACTCTGAAAGAGGAAAACAGACAGATTCATATATAACACATATATATATATATAACATGTCAGGCCTGGACTACATCCAGGAGCAGGTGGAGGAGGGCAGGTAAAGCAGGACGGGGTTAGTAACAGATCAGACATATTCTTCCTGACTTTGTGGGTAAATAGACACAGTATAGAAACATGTACACATGCCCCCATGACTGAATGTATATAAACGGTGTCCTTTATAGTACGTGTGTTTGGCTGGTTTATGTTTATGAACTGAGACCTACAGATACAGTACAGTTAACTCATCTGTGATCCTGTTTACATCCAGTTCTTATTAAACTTTACCCTGTAACTAAGCTAATAAATCTTAAACTGAACTTTACCTGTTTACCAAATATTATTTTCTGGTTCTAGCTAACAGAACCGGTTCTCCTTCAGTGTTCTGTGCTGATGATGATGTGAATAGACGTCAGTGTGAGACTAATGAATGAGCTTCTATTAAAGACTGGTGGACTGAGAGACACTAGAGTCTCTTCACCTACACTGAGCTGATGAAGAGTCCTGTTCCAGAAATGATAATAGAACATTAGAGCCGTAATAAACCATGCTCCTGTTACTCTCCATACTTAAGTACATCTGAAGGTACATACATTACTTTGAGTACTGTTACCTCTCTCCATACTTCAGTAATTTACAATCTGAAGGTACGTACTTTTAGTACATGTTACTCTCCATAATTCAGTACATCTGAAAGGTACATACTTTAGTACTGTTACTCTCCATACTTAAGTACATCTGAAATGCGTACGTACTTTAGTACCTGTTACTCTCCATAACTTAAGTACATCTGAAGGTACATACTTTAGTACTGTTACTCTCCATACATACTTAAGTACATCTGAATAGGTAAGTACTTTAGTACTGTTTTACTCTCTCCCATAATTAAGTACATTCTGAAGGGGGGTTACATTACTTTAGTACTGTTTGTTACTCTCCATACTTAATTACATCTGAAGGTATAGTGGGTACATACTTTAGTAATGTTATACCTTTCCATACTTAAGTACATCTGAAGGGTACATACTTTAGTACTGTTACTCTCCCATAATTTAAGTTACATCTCTGAAGGTACATACATACTTTAGTACTGTTACTCTCCATACTTAAGTACATCTGAAGGTACATACTTTAGTAATAATACTTTCCATACTTAAGTACACCTGAAGGTACATACTTTAGTACTGTTACTCTCCATAATTAAGTACATCTGAAGGTACATACTTTAGTACTGTTACTCTCCATACTTAAGTACATCTGAAGGTACATACTTTAGTAATAATACTTTCCATACTTAAGTACACCTGAAGGTACATACTTTAGTACTGTTACTCTCCATAATTAAGTACATCTGAAGGTACATACTTTAGTACTGTTACTCTCCATACTTAAGTACATCTGAAGGTACATACTTTAGTACTGTTACTCTCCATACTTAAGTACATCTGAAGGTACATACTTTAGTAATAATACTTTCCATACTTAAATACACCTGAAGGTACATACTTTAGTACTGTTACTCTCCATAATTAAGTACATCTGAAGGTACATACTTTAGTACTGTTACTCTCCATAATTAAGTACATCTGAAGGTACATACTTTAGTACTGTTACTCTCCATAATTAAGTACATCTGAAGGTACATACTTTAGTACTGGTACTCCACTGTAGGACTAAAGGGAGATGCTGGAGGAGGAGTTTACCTTGGGGGTCTCTACCTTAACTCAGGTACATGCTGGAGTACTCTGTGCAGCACTGCTAGTGAGTCACCAAAGCAGTACCACAACATCTCCTCACCTCCCAACAGGGCCTTACCGCACACGCCCCAACACTAACCCAGCCTAACATCTTAAGCCATGCTGAGTCATAGAGTGCTCATGGTCTGCCTTCATGGGGATAAAAGATCAGTTTACTGAGACTTACTTTTCATGATGATCACAGCTCGCACTCGCAGCTCGCACTCGCAGCTCTCACACGCAGCTCGCAGCTCGCAACTCTCACACGCAGCTCGCAGCTCGCAACTCAATCCGAAAATAACCTAAAAGAAAACCGAAACTTAGCGAGCTGCCCCGCAGGGGTCTGCCTCCATAGCTCATGATCGTGACGCAGCTTCTTAGATCACACGGTGTGATGTGTGGACCCGGATCGTATGGTATATAACACATCCGACGCTCCACGCAATAAAACGAAGAGGAAAAAACTCAAACACGGCGTAAGAAGTGTTTCCCCGAAAGGGACTACAGCTCCTCTCGGCTAATGACGTCACTTCCACACATTCCTCCTAGCGACAGCCGCAATGAGCCATGGGATTTGTAGTTCGGTTGTGTTTACTCTTTACGCTGAGCCGAAGATATTCCACCATACTGTCCTCACAGCCGAGGTGCTTTTACTGTCCGGCCGTGTGTCACAGACACCCCACACCTCTTTATGGCGATTAAAGGAGAGTTTACATTCCACACGTTCCTCCCCGTATCCGATTAACCCTGTCTGGTTCTGCCCCCTGGTGGATCAAAGCTGCTACTGCAGTTAGGAGTTTATACAGAGAGACATATACACCCATCACAAATAGCTGCACCCAGAAGGAATCAACCGACAGGAATGAAACTTGGTGTGTGGGTTTGACTGTTTTACACTCAGCTGCACATGTGAGGTAAGGCGGGAAGGGTCTTATCTCTGTACCTGACTGACCCAACACCACCATTACAGACCTCCAGAGAGCAGTGGTGTCCTCCATCCTGTTAGTGCAGCACCATCGGCAGACGGCTGCACCACGCAGGACTACATGCACACAGACCGTTACCACGACTGTCCTTAACACCACGTCACCGTCACCAAACACTGCAGTGGTGTCGTACCAGACTGTCATGGAGGGACTCAGAATGGCAGCGGGTCATCTTCAGTGACGAGTCCCGCTTTAGTCTTGGTGGAGACGCCCAACGAACCCGTGTGTGGAGGCACCGTGGTCAGCACCAAGATGAACGGCTTGTTATCAACAAGGCCTGGTGTCCCGTCTGGCGTGTTGGGTTAGCGAACACGGCGGCCCGACGCCATACTGAGAGACAGACTTCTGTATGTGTAGCTCAATAAATATTGATCATATCAGTCTAAATTTATCATCAGGTATTGATCCTGGTCACCTTTACCTTCCTTCCCAACACACCTGCACTCCCACACCAGGTTCTCCTGATATGACTGAACATAAACCAGCATGTACTTCATGAGTCCGGTCCGAGCTGGTCACATGTTTGTGTCTCATCAGCGCACAGTTCCAGCTGGAATTCCAATATTTCCACTGCGAGGTTTAAGTGTTGGGAATTGTGACTTGGGTCTCGGGAAGGCAGTGTCCAAAATCGCCTGTTTCTGTACCACCCAGTAAGCGAAGGCAATAGGTGGGAATAGTTCATCTGTCAGAGTACACGGTTTTCACCCCGCAGCCTGTGAGAATGCCCTGGATAACCTACTGCATTGGGAAACATTCTGAAGTATGTGGCTGCAACTTTAAATATTAAGATGGTCTACAACACCGAGCGACGCTATGAGGCGCTGGGTGGAGAACACTGAGCCCCTTTTGTCTGTGTTGTGTTTTTAAGGCTAGCAGTGACATACAAGTCATATAGGTCCATATATCTCGTCATCACCGTATTAAATTAGCTAGCTAACTAGCCAGTGATGATAGAGCCAATACAGAGCCAAGGCAGAGCCAAGGCAGAGTCAAGGCTCTGCCAACACTCTACTTACCTTCACCTAAACGTGGCTTAGTGAATGTTAACAAGCTAATACTAACGACTTCCTCCTGCTTAGCTCATCATTAGCCATTAGCGTGTAAGGCCTGAAAGCACATGGCTGTCCAACGTTAGCTAACGGATGCCATGTAGCTGATGAAGGGAGTTCCTCACTGTGGCTCTATGACCAAAGCTGGAAAGGCCTCTCTAGAACCCTCCTGAGAACCAGTGGCGTAGCGAGGAACTCCACCCATTAGCATCTAACGCTAAGCTAAATGTTCACTTATTTAAGCCGGTAGCTCCACACAGAGGATTTCTCTGGTTCCATTACGACTTCAGAGGGAACGCCGTAGCTGGCTGTGCAGTGTTGATGGAACCAAACCCTTTTAGATGTGCTGGATCTTTTTGGGCTGTTTGTGTAGTATCTATAATTTAAAAGATGTTTGGGGAGGAGAGCTGTGGCCGTAGGTGCACCACTGAGGGGAACGTTTGGGAAAGCCTTTCCTTTTCCGAAACGCTGGGCTGGTTCACTGGGCAGGTGATGGAGTGATGCATTGAATGTACAACACATGATTAGCACATACGGCATCAATACCAGTGTTGTTCAGTGTACAGACTAACAGTAGGTGGAGCCGGAATTCCAAAGCCCTGAGGAGCCTTCATCTGGTTCTTTCCCAAAAAAGTCCGGAAGTCCGTTTCCTTTGGGCTACAACACGGATGCACACGGTATAGGAGTATGTCTGTGGTACGTAACAGATTTCCCTCCTCTCCATGGAAACTGGGCGGCCCTAATCTCAGGTAATGCTTCCGTCAGTATTCCCCTGACCAATCACAGGGCTGATGTCTCCGCCCACACAGAACACTTTCAGAGTCAGAGAAACTTAGCGAGCTAAAGCTAACCAGCACAACCAACAGCTAGCAAGCTAGACCTCCCGTCTGTAGCTGCCCGTCACTCCTTCATTCATCCATCCATCCATCACCAACACTGTTCCTCCATCCCTTCATCCATCACCAACACTGTTCCTTCATTCCTCCATCCCTTCATCATGCGCTGTGTGTGGGGAGGGGTGGACAGAGAGCTGTCAATCAACATGCTCATTAGCCACGCCCACACAGTTCTCAGGAGGGCATGAGCGGCCATCTTCATTAGAGCTTTGCTGGAACATTCAGGTTCAGTAGCGAGTGTGACTTCAAGCCCCTTCAGCCGCGGCCTTGCTAATAAACCTCTGCACTCGGAATTAGGAACACCATTCCACAGGAACGTCACGTTTCTCCAGAAACCAGAGCAGCTGGGTGCAGTGGTTAGTACACGACATTCCTGAAAAGAAACAAACCTAAAAGGCAAAACATGAACGAGGATCCAACATTTATTTGCCCTTGAACGTACAATAAACCATTAACATTTGAAAATGTTAGCAAAATAAAGACAAAAATTATATACAGAGACGAACGAAAAGAGAAGCTGATAAAAGCAGTGGATTTTTGTACACCCCTACGTCATACTCGGTCGGAGACGTGGACACGGGAGAGAGAGCTGGCGTGCTTTCGACTGGAGAAAAGAAGAAAACGACAACTAAAAAGAAAAGCTGTTAAAAACCAGACTAAATCTAAAACCTCTCCCAAGTCTCTGACCCGGCACGGCACGTTTCGTCTTTCAGGGGCGGAAACGGAGGAATGTAGAGCTTCAAAACAGAACAGGCTAGTTAAGAGTTCACATTGTCCATCAACCGTCATTTACTCAACATGACGATTCGTCAACTTGCTCGTCTGCCACCAGTATCCGAGGAGCCAAGTCGGGTTAGGGGAAAACCAGACCGTTAAGGGATATGAGACCGTTACTCCGGGAACGCATTCCCGATCCATTCTGACAACATCCGCCGCGTCTTTTCTCCCACTGCAGTCCTGATGTGTACGGGTAAGACCAGGAGGCGCCGAGCAGCCCGGCGCGCGTCCACAGTGGCAGAGCTCCGGGGTAGGGGCTCTGGAGGAATGAGGAAACAGGCAGTGAACTTAGTGGCTGTGGAGCTCTTTCATCGGCTCGTCTTCTCTGTAGTAACTGCTGTAACTTCAAATAACGTGGCACAAGTCTCATATATATATTTATATATTTCAATCTTAAAAAAAGAAGAAAAACGAAAAGAAAAAACAAAAAAAGAACGGAAGAAAGGGAGATCAGTCCAGTCGCGGTAGGGGAGCGAGGTCACTCCGCGGCCGGCTCCTCGGTCGTGGCGGGTTCGGGCTCGGCGGGAGTCTCCTCGGATTTGGCGCTCTCTTCTGTGGGTGCGGCTTCCGCTGCAGGGGCAGGTTCCTCCGCCTTAGGCTCTGCCTCCGCCTCAGGTGCTGCCTCGGGTGTTGCCTCAGGTGTTGCCTCTGCTGCGGGTTCCGCCTCTGCCTCGGTGGTCTCTGCGGCCGCGGCGGCGGCTGGCTCGGCAGCCGGCTCCTCCTCCTTGGCCTCCTTGGCTGCGTGGCCGTTCTCCTCCACGGTGGGTGACGCGGCCCCTTCGGCGGCATCCTCGCTGCCCTTCTTGCTCTTCTTCAGCGAGAGGCCCTTGAACTTGAACGAGTTCTTCAGAGAGAACTTCTTCTTCTTCTTGGTGGCCTCCTTGCTTGCATCCCCATCCGCTTTAGGGGCCTCTCCCTCTGTGGCGGGCGCGGCCTCAATGGCGTCTCCGGCCTCCGTCGTCTCTTTGGTGACCTCGGCGGTCCCGTTGCCATCGGCCGCTACTGCCTCTCCCTCTGGCTTGGCTGACACGTCTCCGTTAGTTTTGACGTGGCCATTCTCCTGAAGACAAGACCAGAGAAGGAGTGTTAGAGCATCATGCTAGTCCTCACTTTAGCGACCAAGAAAGAATTCTGGCCAACATGTCTAATGATTGGACCCCTGTAAACTATAAGGACCTCAGGTCTTGATTTCCAGTCCTCATGGTACACCTACCTACTGTAAGACACAAATCCCCAAAATGCCCCACGGTTTATTAGCCATAACAGTATTACTGGTCGGTATAATATAGATATAGAGATAACATCTCCAGATATGGAATATAAACATTTACCGCCCAATGAATATAATATTACAGATGTATAGCTCAGACATGCCACACGCCTGCACCAGCCAACAGTAGAAGATTTAGTCTTCTGTCCAGATTGGTGTTGGTATATAGTGACCCTGATACAGTGTGATATTGGATGGACGTGAACAGCAGCAGTAAATAATCAATAATAAATATATAGGAAATTTAAAATTTGAGATATATATATATATATATATATATATATATATATATATATATATATATATATATATATATATCTCAATACACACACACACAAAACACAGAGTTGCAGTTGGCACAACAGTTGTTCGCATGTTGCCTGAATGAAGAATAATATAAAATCTTATTCTGTAAACAATCCGCAACACCATGCAGGCCAATCATAGCTTTTGAATTTCCAATGAACTGTAAATCCTTAATCCCTATCACAATATTTAAATCTTTAGTGCCACTATGTAACTCCTACAAATAAATAAATACGTTCATTAACATGAACTGCTGGCTCGTATTTCACCCACGTGGTTCTGTTGTGAGTGGAGCGTGTGTTCTACATGCATGGTGTGTCTACAGGTTGCAGTTCCTGTTATGGCCGCGGGTGTCGCTCTTTCTCCACATTCCTGGCCACTTAAACGTGCGCCGCTGCGATGGCGTAGTCTGGGCAAAAGGGGGCGCTGTGGATCCGTGCAGCTCCTCAACGAGACGGAACAAAGACAACGACGACGACACGCGTCTATTAACACCCAGTGCCCAACACTGAGAGCCAAAGGGCGTCGTTGAATTTCAGGGCGCAGTGTGAACGTCCATATGAGGATGCTGTATGTTATTCCCAGAGTGGGAAAAACACTTCCGAAATAATTACATCCCGGTCTACAGCTGACTTTACCAACCAGCCAGGGGGAGGAGGGGGGCGGGGGGCACAGCGATCAGGGCAATTCATACCCACGTTATCAACCAGAACGACGCGCACTGCAACGGAAACACCAGCAGCTCAGCCACCGCTGGCGTGAACGCGCTGAGCTGTGCATGTGTGTGAGTGTTATTTGGCCTGTGTGCGTGTGTGTGTGTTGGGGGTGTGTGTGTGGGTGCCCCTCCGCACCCCCCTTCATTTGCATGCTTGGCGTCCTTTTGTTCCTAAACGCTGGGTTGCCAGTTTCAGCGCCAACTCAACCCCCAGGACGAGCTGCGCGCTCACCTCCACGGTCATAAAGAAAAGGGTTCCACAGATGAAACAGGCAGGTTAATAAGACCCCCAAACTCGTGAAGACCCCCAGCTGCTGGAGTGAGGGCGTTCATCAACCGACCTACGCTGAAAACGAGCCAGTGTGGCGAGAAAGAGACACCACAGGAGCATCGGGGCGACTCCTGGCTCACAGGGGTGAAGATGTGGAGGGTCCGTCTATGAGAGTAACCCCCCCGGACGGGGGTGGGTGGGGGTCCGGGGGGCGGCGGACGCGGTAATAAAGCGAGTTTAAAAATTAATAAAATAATGAATACACGGTCCTACCTGGCCGTTGGCTTTAGCTGCTGCAGTCTCAGCCTCGCCCTTAGACAACTGAGCACCCATCTTCACTCGGCTCCTTAACACGCCCAAACACTCAGGGAGAGAAAAACAGGGTGTAGAAAAAGGGGCTCGAGAAACGAAAAGCCCCCCCAACAAAGACAGCACGTCCGTCTGAGATCAGCGCCAGGCTCTCCGTACGGTCACATCCACACGTCTGAGCGGAGCAGTGTGAGCAGGGCGAGATGTAGCCCTGTGTATTTGTGAGGGTCGAAGCCACGCCCACAAGGACAGCCTCTCCCCGGTTGGGGTTTTAGGGCGTAGTGCGCGAGGAGGCCTGGCTAGAAGTTTACGCTTAGAAAGCAGGGGGCGGGGCTTGCATGAATTAGCGTCCAATCCTGAGCTGAGGGGTGGGGCTTATAAGGACCGCTCGTATGAACAACTGACCAATCCCAGGCTGGGGTTAATTACCACTTAGCATTGATTCAGTGCTGTAGGGATGCACTGATACCTGATCCCTGAATACAGAGTAGCGATGCTAGCGCTGTCCAGCCTCACTGAGATATAAGTGCAGATATTCAAACAGTAAACAAACAAACAAACAAACAAACAAACAAATATATAAATATAAAAGTGTAATTTGGGGGATTTTATTTTCTGTGTCACAACTAAAACACACACACTGGAATTTGGTTGTACATATATATTTAAACACACCCATCATCAGGAGAACAGCTCCACCCAGGAGGAGGTGTGGGAGTGCGGGTGTGTGGGGACGGAAGATAAAGGTGACCAGGATCAATAACTGATGATAAGTTTAGACTGATATGATCAATATTTATTGAGCTACACATACAGAAGTCTGTCTCTCAGTATGGCGTCGGCCCGCCGTGTTCGCTAACCCAACACGCCAGACGTCTCGGTATGGAGCTGTAGAGGTTCCTGATGGAGTCCTGTGATAATCCATCCCATGCAGCTTGAACATCCTCACACAGCTCCTGCAGATGGTGCGGTAGGGGTGGAGGTGGAGTGACACCAGGTCTTCTGGACGTGTGACTACAGACCCTTCATCTCGGTGCTGACCACGGTGCCTCCACACACGGATTCGTTGGGCGTCTCCACCAAGACTAAAGCGGGACTCGTCACTGAAGATGACCCGCTGCCATTCTGAGTCACTCCATGACAGTCTGGTGCGACACCACTGCAGTCTTTGGTGACGGTGACGTGGTGTTAAGGACAGTCGTGGTAACGGTCTGTGTGCATGTAGTCCTGCGTGGTGCAGCCGTCTGCCGATGGTGCTGCACTAACAGGATGACTCGTGGAGGACGCCACTGCTCGCTGGAGGTCTGTAGTGGTGGTGTTAGGTGAGTCAGGTACAGAGATAAGACCCGACCTCGCCCACGTGTGCGGTCGAGTGTGGAACTTGAATCATTAGCATGTCTCACCACGTCACACCTACACCCCCAGCTTCACTCCTGTGAGTTGACTCCGTCTGGGTCAGCTGTTCGTGTACCTGTTCTTTTGATGAGTGTGTATATTCAGGTGTGTGGTGCCATCAGCATCTTCACCGTCCCACTCCAACGGCAGGCTGTTCATTTCTGTCTACTGGTGAGCAGGCACAGGTCAGCATGTGTGCACGTCAGGACCTGCCCTGTGGTGTCGGTGATGGGCGTCACATCCCGCGTGCTGAGTCTGATTATTTCAGTACCGGTACCGGTGGGGGTATTACTACAGTATGAATTCTACAGTGTTACCGTAACAACACTTCAGAATATCCAGACCTGTCCAACTTCCTCTTATGGCGTCATCAGCGCTCAGTACTTCAGGTCTTCTACAGCCTGGAGCGAGGCTTCCTACATAATCCATACTCAATTCTAAAGTGGCATATTCCCTACGGTCCAGGTTACTTCACCTTGCTGCAGATGCTAACCGCAGCTGCACGCCCGTGCTGAAGTACCACACCTGATACGAAGCCTCTTTGTCAAGAAGACGCCAATAAAGGAGTAAACAGAAACACGAGCGTCTTCACCGGCATGTCCTCTAAACCCTGTAAAGGGCGCGCCTGATGTGATTCCACAGAAGAGCTTTCCACGATGTGCCGACTGTCACGCTGGCTCTGTGGAGGCGAGGAATGTTCTTTCCCTGGTACGGAAGCGAGTTTTCCATTGCCAGGTAAGTTCTATGGTATGTGTGGGTGACATGAGGCTGCGGTGCCCTCTGGGGCTGTGTAGGTAACGTTGGCCTGTATGGTTCCCTCATTCAAACTAAACCCCAATTCTATGACATCTGATAGTAATCTACAGCAGCCCTGAGCCGGAACTTCCCCGAGACAAAGAGATGAGCGCTGTAACACATGGAGCTTGTCTCTACATGCCACCGCTGTCCTTTGCCACTGTATTTTGATCCGAGCACAGAACAAGTCACAAAACCTCAGCCAGGAAGGAGGCAGCGGCACTGCCGCCTCTTTTATTTGGGAAGCCCTTTGAGGATTTTAATGAAAGGTACACCTGGGCTATTTGGCTGAGGTTCAAAAAGGGAAAGTGTGGAACTCCCTAAATCGATTTAGTTTCAGAGCCAGTGGAGAGAATGTTCACGTCTACAAAAACTAACGTGTATAATACATCCAGCCTGTCCACAACTATCCAGACACCCATGTAAATGAATAGTCCATCAAGGTGGAGTGACACCACCGTGCCTTCACACACAAAGCGGGTCTTGTCATTGAAGATGACCCGCTGCCATTCTGAATCGCCCCACATTAATGCTCTGGTGGCTGAATACAATCAAATCTTCACAGAAACGTTCCAATATCTAGTGTGAAGCGTTCCCAGACATACAGGGTATTACTAATATACACCTACTGAACTACATCATGACCACCTCCCTGTATTACCCTGTTCTTCAATGGTCAGGACCCCCACAGGACCACCACAGAGCAGGTAGGATGTGGGTGGTGGATCATTCTCAGCACTGCAGTGACACTGACGTGGTGCTGGTGTGGTAGTGTGGGTGGTGCTGGTGTGAGTGGATCAGACACAGCAGTGCTGCTGGATACCTCAGTGAGCAGTCCACCAACCAACACTATCCAGCCAACACTGTCCTGTGGCCAGCGTCCTGTGGGGCAGCGTCCTGTGGGGCAGGGTCCTGTGGGGCAGCGTC
>JAMWET010000533.1:20000-30000 GCA_024036415.1 Prochilodus magdalenae | reverse complement strand
AAGAAAAATCACTCCAGGAACTCTATAAATCAAAACTCCATAAAACAGCATGCAGGGAGATTGCGAGGGACGTCGTGTGTTATGGTTTATGGATTACATGCGCGTGTGAACGTGTGGAGGCGCCGTCACATCATCAGGTCATGATTTAATCTGACATCATCCCACTGTTTGTTCATCCGGGCTTAGAGTTAAAGGTGCGACTTTAGCAACACCACGGAGGAAATTAAAAAGATGGAGGATGGAAGATGGAGAGGAGAAGAGGATTAGTTCCACCTATGGACTGAACGGTGGACGGTATATATAACCTCAGGGCTCTTCGGTACCGAACTGCGAGACAAGGCTTTTCAAATGTTCAGCATAATAATAAATACACTCACCATCAGAGGAGCAGCTCCACCCAGAAGGAGGTGTGGGAGTGCGGGTGTGTTGGGAAGAAAGATAAAGGTGACCAGGATCAATAACTGGTGATAAATTTAGACTGATATGATCAATATTTATTGAGCTACACATACAGAAGTCTGTCTCTCAGTATGGCGTCGGGCCGCCGTGTTTGCTAACCCAACACGACAGACGTCTCGGTATGGAGCTGTAGAGGTTCCTGATGGAGTCCTGTGATAATCCATCCCATGCAGCTTGAACATCCTCACACAGTTCCTGCAGATGGTGCGGTACGGGTGGAGGTGGAGGGACACCAGATCTTCTGGACATGTGACTACAAACCGTTCATCTTGGCGCTGACCACGGTGCCTCCACACACGGATTCGTTGGGCGTCTCCACCAAGACTAAAGCGGGACTCGTCACTGAAGATGACCCGCTGCCATTCTGAGTCACTCCATGACAGTCTGGTACGACACCACTGCAGTCTTTGGTGACGGTGACGTGGTGTTAAGGACAGTCGTGGTAACGGTCTGTGTGCATGTAGTCCTGTGTGGTGCAGCCGTCTGCCGATGGTGCTGCACTAACAGGATGACTCATGGAGGACACCACCGCTCGCTGGAGGTCTGTAGTGGTGGTGTTGGGTCAGTCAGGGACAGAGATAAGACCCGCCCATGCGTGCGTCACATGTGTCACGTTTCATTCCTGTCAGTTCTGCACACTGACCTGGTGGCCCTTCTTGTGTGAACGCCTCACCTTCTGCTTCAGCATCTCTACCGGATTAAGGTCTGGACTGGAGGTTCTCCTCAGGAATTCCAAAATGCAACCTTTCTAACCATTCTTTGCCGACTAGCTGGTGAGTTTAGGGGTTTTGCAGGACTCACCTTGACCTTGACCTTGACCTAACGTTCTCCTGTAGAATTCCTTGAAACATCCAGAATGGCGAGCTGTCCCAGTCCATTAGCAGCAAAACTGCCCCAACCTGTGATACTGCCCCCACCAGGCTTCACTGGGACGAGGTTCTTATGCTGGAATGCATGACAGCTCTCAGTTAAGCCATACGGAAGAAGTCCAGACCTCTCAGAGGTCGTTTTGGAGGAACTGACAGATATGTGTTTTAAGAAATCTCATTTGAAAGAAAGACCAGATGTTGGGTGTGAAGATCATCCATTGGTCAGTCGCTCTCACATCTGATCTGTTTATCCAGCTGAATGAACCTCCTGATCTGAATGATCACCTAAACCAAACTGATCGTTCTAGAGGTTCCCAAACCTTTGCCATCAAAGGCACTTACTGTTAGATCCCTGTCTTCATGGAATGAAAGATAAACAATAGAACTGTTGGTACTGTTTGATTTACTGGGCTCTCATTATCTCTTGTCATGAGTTCGATAAAGATCTGATCATATTTAAGGTCACATAGGTTATGTAGAGAAAGGATAAACAAACTTTCAAGAAGCACTGTAGGAAACTCCCTGTGGGTGTACATGGGTGATAAATTTAAACCAACAGCAACAAACACCGCCCACACTTAAACACCGCCCACACTTAAACACCGCCCACACTTAAACAACACTAACACTTAAACAACACTCACACTTAAACACCGCCCACACTTAAACACCGCCCACACTTAAACACCGCCCACACTTAAACACCGCCCACACTTAAACACCGCCCACACTTAAACACCGCCCACACTTAAACACCGCCCACACTTAAACACTGCCCACACTTAAACAACACTAACACTTAAACAACACTCACACTTAAACACCGCCCACACTTAAACATCGTCCACACTTAAACACCACTCACACTTAAACACCGCCCACACTTAAACACCGCTCACACTTAAACACCGCCCACACTTAAACACCGCCCACACTTAAACAACACTCACACTTAAACAACACTCACACTTAAACAACACTCACACTTAAACACCGCTCACACTTAAACACCGCTCACACTTAAACACCACCCACACTTAAACAACACTCACACTTAAACACCGCCCACACTTAAACAACACTCACACTTAAACACCGCCCACACTTAAACAACACTCACACTTAAACAACACTAACACTTAAACAACGCTCACACTTAAACAACGCTCACACTTAAACACCGCCCACACTTAAACACCGCTGACACTTAAACAACACTCACACTTAAACAACACTCACACTTAAACAACACTCACACTTAAACAACACTAACACTTCAACAACACTCACACTTCAACAACACTCACACTTCAACAACACTCACACTTCAACAACACTCACACTTCAACAACACTAACACGTAAACAACACTAACACGTAAACAACACTCACACTTAAACAACGCTCACACTTAAACAACACTCACACTTAAACAACACTCACACTTAAACAACGCTCACACCGCTCACACTTAAACACCGCTCACACTTAAACAACACTAACACTTAAACAACGCTCACACTTAAACACCGCCCACACTTAAACACCGCTGACACTTAAACAACACTCACACTTAAACAACGCTCACACCGCTCACACTTAAACAACACTCACACTTAAACACCGCCCACACTTAAACACCGCTGACACTTAAACAACACTCACACTTAAACAACGCTCACACCGCTCACACTTAAACAACACTCACACTTAAACAACACTCACACTTAAACAACACTCACACTTAAACAACACTCACACTTAAACAACGCTCACACCGCTCACACTTAAACACCGCTCACACTTAAACAACGCTCACACTTAAACACCGCTCACACTTAAACACCGCTGACACTTAAACAACACTCACACTTAAACAACACTCACACTTAAACAACACTCACACTTAAACACCGCCCACACTTAAACAATAACACTTAAACAATGCTTACACTTAAACACCGCCCACACTTAAACAACACTAACACTTAAACACCACTCACACTTAAACACCGCTCACACTTAAACAACACTAACACTTAAACAACGCTCACACTTAAACACCGCCCACACTTAAACACCGCTGACACTTAAACAACACTCACACTTAAACAACACTCACACTTAAACACCGCCCACACTTAAACAATAACACTTAAACAATGCTTACACTTAAACACCACCCACACTTAAAGAACACTCACACTTAAACACCACCCACACTTAAACAACACTCACACTTAAACACCGCCCACACTTAAACAACACTCACACTTAAACACCGTCCACACTTAAACAACACTTACACTTAAACACCACGAACACTTAAACAACGCTCACACTTAAACACCGCCCACACTTAAACAACACTAACACTTAAACAACACTCACACTTAAACAACACTAACACTTAAACAACAGTCACACTTAAACACCGTCCACATTTAAACAACACTTACACTTAAACAATGCTCACACTTAAACAACACTAACACTTAAACACCGCTGACACTTAAACAACGCTCACACCGCTCACACTTAAACAACACTCACACTTAAACAACACTCACACTTAAACAACGCTCACACTTAAACAACGCTCACACTTAAACAACGCTCACACTTAAACAACGCTCACACTTAAACAACGCTCACACTTAAACACCGCTCACACTTAAACACCGCTCACACTTAAACAACGCTCACACTTAAACAACGCTCACACTTAAACAACGCTCACACCGCTCACACTTAAACACTGCTCACACTTAAACAACACTAACACGTAAACAACGCTCACACTTAAAAAACGCTCACACTTAAACAACACTCACACTTAAACATCACTAACACTTAAACAATACTCACACTTAAACAACGCTCACACCGCTCACACTTAAACACCGCTCACACCTAAACAACACTCACACTTAAACAACGCTCACACCGCTCACACTTAAACAACGCTCACACTTAAACAACGCTCACACTTAAACAACGCTCACACTTAAACAACACTAACACTTAAACAACGCTAACACTTAAACAACACCCACACTTAAACAACGCTCACACTTAAACACCGCTCACACTTAAACACCGCTCACACTTAAACACCGCTCACACTTAAACAACGCTCACACCGCTCACACTTAAACACTGCTCACACTTAAACAACACTAACACGTAAACAACGCTCACACTTAAACAACGCTCACACTTAAACAACACTCACACTTAAACATCACTAACACTTAAACAATACTCACACTTAAACACCGCTCACACTTAAACAACGCTCACACTTAAACAACACTAACACTTAAACAACACTCACACTTAAACAACGCTCACACCACTCACACTTAAACACCGCTCACACTTAAACAACGCTCACACTTAAACACTGCTCACACTTAAACACCGCTCACACTTAAACAACGCTCACACTTAAACAACGCTCACACCGCTCACACTTAAACAACGCTCACACTTAAACACCGCTCACACTTAAACACCGCTCACACTTAAACAACACTCACACTTAAACACCGCTCACACTTAAACACCGCTCACACTTAAACAACACTAACACTTAAACAACACTCACACTTAAACAACGCTCACACCGCTCACACTTAAACACCGCTCACACTTAAACAACACTCACACTTAAACAACACTCACACTTAAACACCGCTCACACTTAAACACCGCTCACACTTAAACACCGCTCACACTTAAACAACACTCACACTTAAACAACACTAACACGTAAATAACACTCACACTTAAACAACACTCACACTTAAACAACGCTCACACCGCTCACACTTAAACACCGTTCACACTTAAACAACACTAACACTTAAACAACGCTCACACTTAAACACCGCCCACACTTAAACACCGCCCACACTTAAACACCGCCCACACTTAAACACCGCTCGCACTGACACAGTCAGACCAGCGTGCAGGAAGGGTTCTAAAACCAATCTAGACATAAGGTCACGAGCTCAACCTCGGCGTTCAGGCACTGTGAGCTGAACAGGGCAGTGTGCCTGCCACTGAGCAGCGGCTTCGCTGGCCTGGTCTCGTCGTGGTAACGGGTTTACCTGTTCCTCCGTGTACCGTGTGGACCGTGTCTGTATGTCTGCAGTGGTAACCTGTCATATGCGTCTGCTGGCTCACGAGCACAGCACTGGGTGGTGTGCTCTCCGCCGAGCGTGTTCAGCTGCTCTACGAAACTGTGTGAAAAGATACACTGGCTTCACACGTCTTAGAGGAAACCCATGGCCGCCTCCTCACCCCGAGACGGACGGAAGGCAGTACTGTATCAGCAGGTGGGTACTCGCCGTGATCAGTACTGACGGTCTTTCTTACAGTCTGATTACAGTTTATTAGAAATCGACCCAGTGCTGTCTGAAATCGACTCTTTATGAAATCTCATGTTTAATAAGCCGTGAGCCGATTCTAACCAGTCTGTTCTGTCATGATTTAGAGTCGGGTTTAACTGCACACTGAAAGAACCGGGGCTGAAGGGCCTGTTTACCCAGGGGGGAAATCCCACAAGGTATTCATTTAATTTTATTATTTTATTTAATATTTTATAAGCTTTTTGGGGATCCAAACACAAAATAGGACTATTAGTCTGGTCATAATTCTATACAATCACAGCAGCTACTGAATATGTCATATATAATACAGTATTAATAACTGAAGTACTCAATACCAGTACTAAGTATTAGTATTTACTGGCTGAATATCTGAATAATAAATGCCTACTGATGAACTCTATTACAGAGACGGACTCCTTCATGGTAATTACAGTGTAATAACATTATTATAGACGCTGGTTGTGAAGATGTCAGGGAAACCTCACACACACACACACACACACACACACACACTCACATACATACACACACTCACATACACACACACACACACACATACACCCAGACATCCATGTGTATTATCTCCCTCTCTCTCTCTCTCTCTCTCTCTCTCTCTCTCTCTCTCTTTCTCCCTCTCTCTCTCTCTCTCTCTCTCTCTCTCCCTCTCTCTCTCTCAGTATCTGTCTTGTAAATCTTTCAGCATGGTCCCTGAATCTGTCTTTCACCCAAACACTGTCTCTGTGTGCGGGTACACGCACATGCAGGGAGGTGCGGTGTGATGGAGAGGCATGCAGGGACAGACAGTCCTCGGCTCTGACTTACAGATAAGCGCACGGCGGAGACCCAGCAGCACACACTCCTTTCACACAGCCTCACTGATGTGCTGCACCTCCAGTGTACTCCATACGTGAAACAGCGTGAGGGCTTACACAGTGAACCTGGCTGTGGAGTTCACACTGAGCAGTATGGGTCAGGCTCGGTTCTGGTTCTGGTTCAGTTGAATGCATGCTTAAAGAATGGCTTCAGTGGAGCAGAACCAATCACCCACTCACTCACTCACTCACATACTCACTCACTTACTCTCACATACTCACATACTCACTCACTCACTGACTCACTCACTCACTCACTTACTCTCACATACTCACTCACATACTCACTCTCTCACACACTCACTCACTCACACATACTCACTCACTCACTCACTCTCACATACTCACTCACTTACTCTCACATACTCACTCACTTACTCACTCTCTCACACACTCACTCACTCACACATACTCACTCACTCACTCACTCTCACATACTCACTCACTTACTCTCACATACTCACATACTCACTCACTCACTCTCACATACTCACATACTCACTCATTCACTCTCACATACTCACTCACTCACTCACTCTCACACACACTCACTCACTCACTCACTCACACGTACTCACTCACTCACTCTCACATACTCACTCACTTACTCTCACATACTCACATACACACTCACTCACTCACACACATTCACTCACTCACTCACTCTCACATACTCACTCACTCACTCACTCACTCACTCTCACATACTCACATACTCACTCACTCTCACATACTCACTCACTTACTCTCACATACTCACTCACTCACTCACTCTTACATACTCACTTACTCACTCACTCACACATACTCACTCACTCACTCACTCTCACATACTCACTCACTTACTCTCACATACTCACATACTCACTCACTCACTCACACATACTCACTCACTCACTCACACATACTCACTCACTCACTCACTCACACATACTCACTCACTCACTCACTCACTCACTCTCACATACTCACTCACTCACTCTCACATACTCACTCACTCACTCACACATACTCACTCACTCACTCACTCACTCTCACATACTCACTCACTCACTCTCACATACTCACTCACTCACTCACTCACTCACTCTCACATACTCACTCACTCACTCTCACATACTCACTCACTCACTCTCACATACTCACTCACTCACTCTCACATACTCACTCACTCACTCACACATACTCACTCACTCACTCACTTACTCTCACATACTCACATACTCACTCTCACATACTCACTCACTCACTCTCACATACTGACTCACTCACTCTCACATACTCACTCACTCTCACATACTCACTCACTCACTCACTCTCACATACTCACTCACTCACACATACTCACTCACTCACTCACTTACTCTCACATACTCACTCACTCACTCACATACTCACTCACTCACTCACACATACTCACTCACTCACTCACTCACTTACTCTCACATACTCACATACTCACTCTCACATACTCACTCACTTACTCTCACATACTCATATACTCACTCTCACATACTCACTTACTCACTCTCACATACTCACTCACTCACTCTCACATACTCACTCACTCTCACATACTCACTCTCACATACTCACTCACTCACTCTCACATACGCACTCACTTACTCTCACATACTCACTCACTCACTCTCACACACACTCACCCACTCACTCACACATACTCACTCACTCACTCACTCTCACATACTCACTCATTTACTCTCACATACTCACTCACTTACTCTCACATACTCACTCACTCTCACATACTCACTCACACATACTCACTCACTCACTTACTCACACATACTCACTCACTCACTCTCACATACTCACTCACTCACTCACTCTTACATACTCACTTACTCACTCACTCACACATACTCACTCACTCACTCACTCACTCTCACATACTCACTCACTTACTCTCACATACTCACATACTCACTCACTCACTCACTCACACATACTCACTCACTCACTCACTCAATCACACATACTCACTCACTCACTCACTCACTCACTCACTCTCACATACTCACTCACTCACTCTCACATACTCACTCACTTACTCTCACATACTCACATACTCACTCTCACATACTCACTCACTCACTCTCACATACTCACTTACTCTCACATACTCACATACTCACTCACTCACTCTCACATACTCACTCACTCACTCTCACATACGCACTCACTTACTCTCACATACTCACTCACTTACTCTCACATACTCACTCACTCACTCTCACATACTCACTCACTCACTCTCACATACTCACTCACACATACTCACTCACTCACTTACTCACTCACACATACTCACTCACTCTCACATACTCACTCACTCACACATACTCACTCACTCTCACACACACTCACCCACTCACTCACCCACTCACTCACTTACTCTCACATACTCACTCACTTACTCTCACATACTCACTCACTTACTCTCACATACTCACATACTCACTCACTCACTCACACATACTCACTCACTTACTCTCACATACTCACATACTCACTCACTCACACATACTCACTCACTTACTCTCACATACTCACATACTCACTCACTCACACATACTCACTCACTCACTCACTCTCACATACTCACTCACTCACTCTCACATACTCACTCACACATACTCACTCACTCACTCACTCACTCACACATACTCACTCACTCACACATACTCACTCACTCACTCTCACATACTCACTCACTCACACATACTCACATACTCACTCACACTCAGTCACTCACACATACTCACTCACTCACTCACACATACTCACTCACTCACTCACTCACACATACTCACTCACTCACTCACACATACTCACTCACTCACTCACACATACTCACTCACTCACTCACTCACACATACTCACTCACTCACTCACTCACACATACTCACTCACTCACTCACACATACTCACTCACTCACTCACACATACTCACTCAGTCACTCACACATACTCACTCACTCACTCACACATACTCACTCACTCACTCACACATACTCACTCACTCACTCTCACATACTCACTCACTCACTCACACATACTCACTCAGTCACTCACACATACTCACTCACTCACTCACACATACTCACTCACTCACTCACTCACTCACTCACTCACTCACTCTCACTTACTCTCACATACTCACTCACTCACTCTCACATACTCACTCACTTACTCTCACATACTCACATACTCACTCACTCACTCTCACATACTCACTCACTCACACATACTCACATACTCACTCACACTCAGTCACTCACACTCAGTCACTCACACATACTCACTCACTCACTCACACATACTCACTCACTCTCACTCACTCTCACATACTCACTCACTCACTCTCACATACTCACTCACT
>JAMWET010000533.1:12500-17500 GCA_024036415.1 Prochilodus magdalenae | reverse complement strand
TAGGTAGTGAGAGGTGTGGTGATGAGAGGGAGGTGATGGACAGAGGGGTAGAAAGTGACAGAGAGAGAGGTGGGACAGAGGTAGAGAGATTTAGACAGATGGTGTGGTGCCAGTGTACACTGGTGATGGTGTGGTGAGAGTACCAGGTGTGGTGTGATGATGGTGTGGTGATGGTAGTGTGATGGTGTTGTGATGGTGTGATGATGGTGTGGTGATGGTAGTGTGATGGTAGTGTGATGGTGTGGTGACGGTGTGGTGATGGTAGTGTGAAGGTGTGGTGATGGTAGTGTGATGGTAGTGTGATGGTGTGGTGATGGTAGTGTGATTGTGTTGATGGTGTGGTGATGGTAGTGTGATGGTGTGGTGATGGTGTGGTGATGGTAGTGTGATGGTGTGGTGTGATGATGGTGTGGTGATGGTAGTGTGATGGTGTGGTGATGGTAGTGTGATGGTGTGGTGATGGCAATGTGATGGTGTGGTGATGGTGTGGTGATGGTAATGTGATGGTAGTGTGATGGTGTGGCGATGGTAGTGTGATGGTGTGTTGATGGTAGTGTGATGGTGTGGTGATGGTAGTGTGATGGTGTGGTGATGGTGTGGTGATGGTAGTGTGATGGTGTGGTGATGGTGTGGTGATGGTAGTGTGATGGTGTGGTGATGGTAGTGTGATGGTGTGGTGATGGTAGTGTGATGGTGTGGTGATGGTAGTGTGATGGTGTGGTGATGGTAGTGTGATGGTGTGGTGATGGTAGTGTGATGGTGTGGTGATGGTAGTGTGATGGTGTGGTGATGGTGTGGTGATGGTAGTGTGATGGTGTGGTGATGGTAGTGTGATGGTAGTGTGATGGTGTGGTGATGGTAGTGTGATGGTGTGGTGATGGTGGTGTGATGGTAGTGTGATGGTAGTGTGATGGTGTGGTGATGGTGGTGTGATGGTAGTGTGATGGTAGTGTGATGGTGTGGTGATGGTAGTGTGATGGTGTGGTGATGGTAGTGTGATGGTGTGGTGTGATGATGGTGTGGTGATGGTAGTGTGATGGTGTGGTGATGGTAGTGTGATGGTGTGGTGATAGTGTGTTGATGGTGTGGTGATGGTAGTGTGATGGTAGTGTGATGGTAGTGTGATGGTAGTGTGATGGTGATGGTAGTGTGATGGTGTGGTGATGGTAGTGTGATGGTGTGGTGATGGTAGTGTGATGGTGTGGTGATGGTAGTGTGATGGTGTGGTGATGGTAGTGTGATGGTAGTGTGATGGTGTGGTGATGGTAGTGTGATGGTGTGGTGATGGTGGTGTGATGGTAGTGTGATGGTAGTGTGATGGTGTGGCGATGGTAGTGTGATGGTGTGGCGATGGTAGTGTGATGGTAGTGTGATGGTGTGGTGATGGTTGTGTGATGGTGGTGTGATGGTGTGGTGATGGTAGTGTGATGGTGTGGTGATGGTGTGGTGATGGTGTGGTGATGGTAGTGTGATGGTGTGGTGATGGTAGTGTGATGGTGTGGTGTGATGATGGTAGTGTGATGGTGTGGTGATGGTAGTGTGATGGTAGTGTGATGGTAGTGTGATGGTGTGGTGATGGTAGTGTGATGGTGTGGTGATGGTAGTGTGATGGTAGTGTGATGGTGTGGTGATGGTAGTGTGATGGTGTGGTGATGGTGTGGTGATGGTAGTGTGATGGTGTGGTGATGGTGTGGTGATGGTAGTGTGATGGTGTGGCGATGGTAGTGTGATGGTGTGGCGATGGTAGTGTGATGGTGTGGTGATGGTAGTGTGATGGTGTGGTGATGGTAGTGTGATGGTGTGGTGATGGTAGTGTGATGGTGTGGCGATGGTTTGGTGATGGTAGTGTGATGGTGTGGTGATGGTAGAGTGATGGTGTGATGGTAGTGTGATTGTGTTGATGGTGTGGTGATGGTGTGGTGATGGTAGTGTGATGGTGTGGTGATGGTGTGGTGATGGTGGTGTGATGGTAGTGTGATGGTAGAGTGATGGTGTGGTGATGGTGGTGTGATGGTAGTGTGATTGTAGTGTGATTGTAGTGTGATGGTGTGGTGATGGTAGTGTGATGGTGTGGTGATGGTGTGGTGATTGTAGTGTGATTGTAGTGTGATTGTAGTGTGATGGTGTGGTGATGGTAGTGTGATGGTGTGGTGATGGTAGTGTGATGGTGGTGTGATGGTAGTGTGATGGTAGTGTGATGGTGTGGTGATGGTAGTGTGATGGTGTGGTGATGGTAGTGTGATGGTGTGGTGATGGTAGTGTGATGGTAGTGTGATGGTGTGGTGTGATGATGGTGTGGTGATGGTAGTGTGATGGTTTTGTGATGGTAGTGTGATGGTGTGATGATGGTGTGGTGATGGTAGTGTGATGGTGTGGTGATGGTGTGGTGATGGTAGTGTGATGGTGGTGTGATGGTAGTGTGATGGTGTGGTGATGGTGTGGTGATGGTAGTGTGATGGTGTGGTGATGGTAGTGTGATGGTAGTGTGATGGTAGTGTGATGGTGTGGTGATGGTAGTGTGATGGTGTGGTGATGGTAGTGTGATGGTAGTGTGATGGTGTGGTGATGGTGTGGTGATGGTAGTGTGATGGTGTGGTGATGGTGTGGTGATGGTGTGGTGATGGTAGTGTGATGGTGTGTGATGGTGTGTGATGGTGTGTGATGTGATGGTGATGGTAGTGGATGGTGGTGTGATGGTGTGTTGATGGTGTGATGGTAGTGTGATGGTGTGTGATGGTAGTGTGATGGTGTGTGATGGTGTGTGGTGATGGTGGTAGTGTGATGGTGTGATGATGGTGTGGATGGTGGTGTGTGGTGGTGATGGTAGTGTGATGGTAGTGTGACGGTGTGGTGATGGTGTGGCGATGGTGTGGCGATGGTGTGGCGATGGTGTGGTGATGGTAGTGTGATGGTGTGGTGTGATGATGGTGTGGTGATGGTAGTGTGATGGTGTGGTGATGGTAGTGTGATGGTGTGGTGATGGTAGTGTGATGGTGTGGTGATGGTAGTGTGATGGTGTGGTGATGGTAGTGTGATGGTAGTGTGATGGTAGTGTGATGGTGTGATGTTGGTGTGGTGATGGTGATGGTAGTGTGATGGTGTGATGATGGTGTGGTGATGGTAGTGTGATGGTGATGATGGTGTGGTGATGGTAGTGTGATGGTGTGGTGATGGTGTGGTGATGGTGTGGTGATGGTGTGATGATGGTGTGGTGATGGTAGTGTGATGGTGTGGTGATGGTGTGGTGATGGTAGTGTGATGGTGTGGTGATGGTAGTGTGATGGTGTGGTGTGATGATGGTGTGGTGATGGTAGTGTGATGGTGTGATGGTGTGGTGATGGTAGTGTGATGGTGTGGTGATGGTCGTGTGATGGTGTGGTGATGGTTGTGTGATTGTGATGTGAGTGTGGTGTTGTGAGTGTGGTGATGTGAGTGTGATGTCTGTGTGGTGATGTGAGTGTGGTGATGTGAGTGTGATGTCTGTGTGGTGATGTGAGTGTGATGTCTGTGTGGTGATGTGAGTGTGATGATGTGTGGTGATGTGAGTGTGGTGATGTGAGTGTGATGTCTGTGTGGTGATGTGAGTGTGATGTCTGTGTGGTGATGTGAGTGTGATGATGTGTGGTGATGTGAGTGTGATGGTAGTGTGATGGTAGTGTGATGGTGTGGCGATGGTTTGGTGATGGTAGTGTGATGGTAATGTGATGGTGTGGTGATGGTAGAGTGATGGTGTGATGGTAGTGTGATGGTGTGGTGATGGTGGTGTGATGGTAGTGTGATGGTAGTGTGATGGTGTGGTGATGGTGGTGTGATGGTGTGTTGTGATGATGGTGTGGTGATGATGGTAGTGGTGATGGTGTGGTGATGGTGTGATGGTAGTGTGATGGTGTGGTGATGGTAGTGTGATGGTGTGGTGATGGTGTGGTGATGGTAGTGTGATGGTGTGGTGATGGTAGTGTGATGGTTGTGTGATGGTGTGGTGATGGTGTGGTGATGGTAGTGTGATGGTGTGGTGATGGTGTGGTGATGGTAGTGTGATGGTAGTGTGATGGTGTGGTGATGGTAGTGTGATGGTGTGTTGATGGTAGTGTGATGGTGTGGTGATGGTAGTGTGATGGTGTGGTGATGGTGTGATGATGGTGTGTTGATGGTAGTGTGATGGTGTGGTGATGGTAGTGTGATGGTGTGGTGATGGTAGTGTGATGGTGTGGTGATGGTGTGGTGATGGTAGTGTGATGGTGTGGTGATGGTAGTGTGATGGTGTGGTGATGGTAGTGTGATGGTGTGGTGATGGTGTGGTGATGGTAGTGTGATGGTGTGGTGATGGTAGTGTGATGGTGTGGCGATGGTTTGGTGATGGTAGTGTGATGGTAATGTGATGGTGTGGTGATGGTAGAGTGATGGTGTGATGGTAGTGTGATGGTAATGTGATGGTGTGGTGATGGTAGAGTGATGGTGTGATGGTAGTGTGATGGTGTGGTGATGGTGGTGTGATGGTAGTGTGATGGTAGTGTGATGGTGTGTTGTGATGATGGTGTGGTGATGGTAGTGTGATGGTGTGGTGTGTTGTGATGATGGTGTGGTGATGGTAGTGTGATGGTGTGGTGATGGTGTGATGATGGTGTGTTGATGGTAGTGTGATGGTGTGGTGATGGTGTGTTGATGGTAGTGTGATTGTAGTGTGATGGTGTGGTGATGGTGTGTTGATGGTAGTGTGATGGTGTGGTGATGGTAGTGTGATGGTGTGGTGATGGTAGTGTGATGGTGTGGTGATGGTGTGTTGATGGTAGTGTGATTGTAGTGTGATGGTAGTGTGATGGTGTGGTGATGGTGTGTTGATGGTAGTGTGATTGTAGTGTGATGGTAGTGTGATGGTGTGGTGATGGTAGTGTGATGGTGTGGTGATGGTAATGTGATGGTAGTGTGATGGTGTGGTGATGGTACTGTGATGGTGTGGTGATGGTGTGATGATGGTGTTGTGATGGTGTGGTGATGGTAGT
>JAMWET010000533.1:5000-7500 GCA_024036415.1 Prochilodus magdalenae | reverse complement strand
GTGTGGAATACAGCTCACCTCCTTCTCACCTTTGATTGGGGAATTCGTGTGTTCATCCTTAGTTTGTGTGAAACTGACCGGTGGACATCCCTACACACCCACTCATCATGTCCGAAACCTTTCACCCTCTTCCCGTCCACTCGAACACGGATGATCTGGTGAGTAAGAAGCTTACAAAATGAAAAAGTAGCGATAAGGAAAAACAAGCTCCCCAGACAAACAGTGAGTCACCCGTGTGCTTCAGGGGGTAGTAACTCCAGGCTCCTGCAGGTGGCGCTGTATGAGGATGAGGGGGTTATAAATCCCTGCTGGGTGTGAGTGACGGGATCCATAGATTGGGAAGAGGTGCTACAGTGCAGGGAGTGTCTCGTTCCATGTGTGGAAAATGTCTCCAGAGCAGATGTTAATGATTGGCTAAAAGGAGGGACTGCATGTGGGCGTGGCCAAAGACCATAGTGTGAGGAAGTAGCTGAATCTGCAGGTGTATGGAAGCGTACGGTCATACGGGTTTACATCCAGAACCTCGTCCAGTACATGCCCAGTCCAGTCTCAGCTGGTGCTGGTGCAGGTGGAGTCAGGTCAGGAGTACGGGTCAGTCACAGGTGTCCGTGTGAAACGGTTAACTAGTGTGAGCTCAGGGTGGAACCTTCACGTGCGTATTGTTGGGTATGTGTCGACGTGCCGAGATGGGAAACCCCAGGAACTTTAATCCACAGCGTTTAATGAATTGGATTTTCGCACTGAATGCATGGAATGCATCTAAAGACCCGGTCTCCATAGGTAAGCAGCAGCCAGTAGATGGAATGCTCTGGGGCACCAGCACACTTTGATCACCGCTGACAGTCCCACAGGTGAGTTCAAAAACGGGCTGTGGAGCCGTGGAACCGTGGAACCGCATTCTCTGGAATGATCATGGAGCTCCATCCAGAGCGGTTGGGATGAGCTGGAACTGATCATCCAACATCAGTACCTAGACTAATGCTGTTGGAACTGCAATCAGCTCCTCACAACAATGTTCCGACCTCCAGTGTGAAGCCTTCCCAGAGGAGTGGAAGCTGTTCCTGCAGGAAAGGAGACTAACCCCTTGTTAGCGCCAGTATTCAGGTTGGAGGTCTTCGAGCTGCTGGATGTATGGTGTACTCCTATTTGGGTGGTGCTCCGTTCTCAGTAACACAGGGATACTGGCATGATGGGGTATTGGGTGGAGGTGGAGCCTCACTGCTGGTGTTAACGGGGTCCACAGCTCACACTCCCATTCTTTCCTGCCCCTCCGAAAAGGTCTGCTCATGTCACAGGAAGTGCTGTCAAACAATGACTCATCACACAGGAAACAGGAAGTGCCCTCACATGCCTGTTTCATGCTTCAGCATCCGCCACCCTGAGAGGATACAGAGGGGTATGTGCTGGCTGTGTGGAGCTATGCAGTAAGGCTATCTCCTAAGGGAATCTGCACGTGGGCGTGTACAGGACAGCTCAAACATCTGGAATCACATTTTACAGCCTAATACTAATAATCAGATTTCACACACACAGCATCCATCAGACATCTGTTTATCAGACCTGCCTTCTTATTCTTTACATCAACACGCAGCAGTAAAGGCTGAGCAATAATAATAAAACTGGACAAAAATAAAAGACCGCTGAGTGGTCAGAGGTGTCCGGTCGGGGGGTTTGCAGACCACCACACATTTATGCATGCATTCATTAGGTTCTGACCCAGTTCTGGAGGAGATCAGATTCATTTGCCTCGCATGTAGCCCCGTAACCACTATCCACACACTCACCTGGAACACCTACTGACCCGGCTGTATAAATACAGGTGTGTTAAAATAGCCATGTAGACTACTGGACAGTCCCAGACAGTTCTAGAAACTTCTACACCCACAGGTAGACCTTCATCTACCTGGGTAAGAAATGACTCTCTGAATAAGAGTCCCTGACACACACAGAAAAGATTATGGTTCCTAAAGGACTAATAGAGGTGGTCTGGGAAATGCCTGCCTCCCCCAGTTCTCGCTTATAGAGTGGTAGTAAGGAAGTAATAACAGCTGCTGGCTTGACAAGGCTTCCCACGTGCCCCGACATCAAAGAGCTGCTGATTAATCACAAGCATATAACCATCAGAGAGAGAGAGAGGGGATTCTGGACGAGTGCACGGTGGCATGTGAAGCTGTGTGCTTATCTCCCGAGGCGATCTGCATGCGGGAGTCTGTGTCCGCGTGTGACTCTACATGCCAGCGTCAGTCAGTACTGCCTCCAGGAATGTCTCCTTATCAGCAGGTCCTACACTCCAGACCTCTGAGTCAGGTCAAGTGAGTCAGTGACTCCAGGCCTTAGAGGACTGGTCTCCGTCTCTCTGACTCCACACAGGAATGACTCGGATGACCCGTGAGATGAATTCCATTCAAACATTTGCTGAATGAGGAATGTAGCAGAAAGGTAAATGAGCCTCGACGGTCCGCTTCCTCCATGTGTTCCTCCGCAGAATTCCATGAAGGTA
>JAMWET010000532.1:397500-685079 GCA_024036415.1 Prochilodus magdalenae | reverse complement strand
ATACTGTGATTTTTAATCAGTGTTTCATATACTGCACTGCACAAAGTCTTTTTAAGCAGGGCTTTGAATGGACTTTCAGTACAACTCTTTGTATTGAAACATGCACTTAGTCAGTGTTCAGTACTCCTAGTCAGTCTTTAAACCCTGACAAACTCATGATATGCTCAGAATAACTGTATTCTCTCAGTATTGTGGCATAGGGCTGTGGGCTTCTTTGTTAAATCCAAGACAAGTCGATGTTTTCAGTTTGGCCCAGGCTGAGAACAATGCAAGACCCATCTTCAAGACCAGCCTTAACTAGTCCATCTGCCTCCAGTACAAAATACTGAAAATAAAATGAAAGTCAGGAATTACCATCATCATAAAATTAGTCCTATGCTGTATACAATCCAGATCGCATTTAGCAATATTAAACCATAAAACACTGTTAGTTAAACAAAAAATAAACGAATCAATTTACCAAGTTAAAGCACCATAAGAGCAGGAATTTACCTTGGAATACTTTCATGGTTATAAAAATAAGCTGAATACAAAGAGGTTCCAGCCCTTAAATATGCAGCAGGGCAAAAACTACTTGAAGGGTGGGGTGCAGGAGGGCCATTGCTAATCACAAAGTAGCAATGTTCTGAGGATTCCACAAAGATTTTATTCAGATTTTATGCAAATAGCAGCATTGGAGATCAGATCTGTTTGCTGTTGAAACTAGCTCTGCTCCAGCCCAGTTGAACTTGTGTTGCTCGAGTATGAATCAGTGCAAGTTGGTGACAGTTAAAGGAAAGTAAATATTTTAAGTGGTAGTTTTACTCAAACAAATTCCACACAGTACAATAGAAGTCTCCAGCCTCACCAGAAAACAAATGGAAAACTTCTAAAAGCCTTTTTAAATGAAGCATGTAATTTACATTGATGGTTTAAGTTTATTATATATATATTCATATAGGTAGGCTTTCAAACAGAGCTCCTAGGTCGAACCTTCTCAAGACACTTAACCTAGCCACCAATTCAAGACTTGTGACATTTACATCACCACACTGGCTTCCAAGAGACCGGCACAGCAGAACAGCAGCACAGCTCACATGCAGACCCTGGATGACCTAAAGATTGATTTAATATTTTGGATAGTCTGCGTAACATTGGCAGCCTATGAATGTCAAACGTCTTTCAAACCATGACACTCTGTTCTTGAATTAAGTTGTTAAAAAACACAGTGATCTCTCTCTCCATGCCACTCCAGTCCTTCAGACCAAGCAGAGGCTCTCCTGTCTCCTGATCCTGGTCCTCTCTATTTCTCTGCGGGAGACCACCCAGAGCACACATTCTCAGCGTACTGTTTAAAACGCCCCCAGCTTCACAGGAAGCCAAATGCTCTCCATAGGGGCTCACTGGTGTGAATCACCTCTGGTACTAACCCTGTAATTGGAACACTCCAGAGCAATTTAGCCTGTGCAGATCTCCACTGCTGGAGATGAGGAGTTGTCCAGGAGAATTGCTCCAATCCGATTACATGTAGTGGAGATATTCTGGTGCTTCTCTCTTTTCTCATATTTTTACATGTCTCTGTGCCTTTCCTGTTCTTTCCAAACCAAAGACTTCAACAAATTAAGTACCACCAAATATTGCATATGTAGATTGTATATATTTTTGTAGTTTTTTTTTATGAAATAATTCTGGATTGAGATTTGTACAATATTCACTCCTGACATGTAAACAAATGCATTTTACTTTTGTTTGTGTTGCAGTATCCGATGCAAGTTATTTGAAGGGCTGTTTGCACCCATATTAATGGCTGATAGAAACCTGCAACAAGATTTTTTAACAAACACAAGAATATTAATGTCACCTTTTACATTCGAGTCAGAAAATGATGGACTGCTACTGTGCATATCATTTAAATCAGCTTATTTGGCTGCGTTATATAGATGCATTAACCAAATATAGGCTGAGCAAACAGAAATTTATGTTAAACGTCCAGCCAGTTTTAATGATAAAATATCATAACTGCTTCTGATGTACATTTAATTTAATTTCTGGAGAGATTTAAACCAAGCAAAACGTAAATTTTATTAATTTAGTGAACTGCCCCACTGAGTCAGAAACAACATCTAGCCTATTTGCTAGCCAGCAGCTGTTATGGCAGTAACTTCACAAATTGATTTTGACATCTTATAATGGAATATTGTCTCATAAAAAAAATAAAAAATGTCTTCTACATATGCCAACATATATGGCCCTCTGAATTAGTATCAGCTGAGAGATGTAGAAGAGCTTAAAAATAATTTAACACTAAAATATCAGAGAAGACATTAGTATGTTTACTAAGGTTAAGAATCAGCCTTTGATTCCCTGAGCTGACAGGACACGACTGATGTGCCCTAGAGCAAGGTTCCTTTACCCCCAACTGCTCCCAGGGCTCCGTGGATAGGGCTGCCCACCACTTTGCTTAAGTATGCCCACTGCCCCCTAGTGTTCACTAGAGAGTGTTTCACTGCACGGATGGGTTAATTGTAGAGGACAAATTCCTCTGTGTGCAAGCATAAATAGCAGCCACGTTTTAGCAACCATGACAAAGCAGTTTCCTAATCAGCATTTTTTCATCTTAAGAACATTAAAAAGGAATAGACCAGACCAGCAGAAACTCATCTACACCTTTATTTCTAGCCGGATTGATTACTGTAATGTTCTTATAACTGGACACTTCAAAAAGAGGAGGAAACACATCATCCCTTTCCTAAACCGTTACACTGGCCAGCAGTACGTTACAGAACAGACTATTATACAGAAAGGTACTATATCTATAACACTGCTGAATGGGGCGGGGCCGGCATATTCATCTGAAATACCATATATTTTGTAATAATGAGATGTTAGTTCTTGTCATTATGACATATGTAATTTATACTGGAATTCTTAAATGTGTATTAGCACAGGGTGAAGTCAGCCAAGTGCAAGTGTTTGTTAGGCCTAGGCACAACAGTCTGTTTCATGATGCATTCATTCAGCCTGCAAATTGTGAGCTGTGGATGAGGAGCAGTTAAACAGTGTTGTTCTCTTTATTGCCTGTCGCATCAAAAAGATAAATCGGACTAATAAAAGTCTGCAAAAAATAATTTTGTCACAAAGAGATCTGAGCTGGCCGGCTAAAATTCACTATTGATTTTCCAAAATTAAACACGTACATAATTACCGAGTGATTCATTTAGGTGTTTCTTATATGGTAGCACTAAATTCAGCATATGAACACTGAGATGCTCCCTGATGGGTTTCCTGAACATTGCCGGTCTTCTTTAGCAGCAAATAAGCCACAGCGTAATCTCAATGCAGCGCTTTTGTGCTCAGCATAGCGATTCTTTAAACCAACAAATATAATTTGTTGATTTGCTTTAGTTCTGTTAATGTAATATGGCCCTGAGAAAAAAGGCAGATCGTTTTCACAGCGGAGATAACTTTACATATGAATATTGCTCAGTCAAGAATAATGCTCAAAATTACAATGTTCAAACTCTCTAGCTTTGAAACGGATAAATGCCTCTTCGCTTTATTGATTGGCTTTGCCAGAGAGTGCAGCTGTTGCCCTCCATTACTGCCAGAGCTCAGTTCAAAGGCTCAGAGGCCACGGCACTCTGTCATCATCTCCCACACCACATTAATCCCGAACTGCTGCCTTATCTCCCTCTTCTCACTTACTCTGTCACCCCTTCGTTCTGTCTTTCTTTCTGTCTTTCCTTCTGTCTTTCTTTCTGTACTTCTGTCTTGCTTGCTTGCTTTCTTTACTTCTTGCTGGCTTGTTTACTTTTTTGCTTTCCTGCTTTTTATTTTTTGCTTCTTTTATTCTTTTTAAATTGCCTTTTTTAAAGACAATTTATAAAATACCACCATTTGTTTTCTTTGTAGTTTGTTCAGAATCTTTGTTCTGTTTGGAGTGGAATTTGAAAGATAGTCTGACAAACACAAAAATGAATTTTTTATTGAATGTTAATGGCATTTTTACATCGTGTCCAAAACGGATGAACTATAGCAGCTGTAAAATATTTTGGGCAACTTAAAATTGTGTCAAAACCCACCACTGGAGCACCCCCTCTAAAACTCCTCCACATTTAATTATTAAATAATTAATTTTATTAAATTGCATTTAATAACCCAGGACAAACAAGCTGGCTAACAAATCCTTAACGTTAGCAAATAGAGCTACATTACAAGAGATTTAAGCCATGCTAGCTTGTATTACATCCAGGAGCCAACAACAGGCTTTATCAGAAAACATGTGTGCCATTACGCCTTACTTTGAGCTCTGCCATCATAAGGTACTGGGTAGATTTAGAAACATCACACTCAACTCTTTCCCATGATAATAAGCCATCTTTCTCTCCCTCATTTATCCTAAAATGTTCCGGGATGTTCCCATTACAAGATCACATCTGTCTCCACAAGACCATTTTCTTCTTTCCACCTCCTTTTTCTTGCTCTCACTCTTTTCTCATCCATCTTTTCTTTTCATTTCTTTGTCTCTCTCAGGGTGATTGAACAGCTGGGTGGGAAGCAGCTGGTGATGAACCACATGCATCATGAGGACCAACTGGTTCGCTACAATGCGCTTTTGGCGGTGCAGAAGCTCATGGTGCATAACTGGTAGGTTACGTCTCTCTCTCGCTCTCTGTATAATACCAAAACATTTTCCAACATTAATGTTTGTTGTTCTTGTTAGCTCTATTCAGTAGTAGAAAATCCTTGGATGGCAAAAGGCTGGGACTGTTATGAACCTCTGTGATTTAGGGATCCTTCTCAAATAAGTTATAACCAAAAGAAGGATTAAAGTATTAGAAAGGCAGTAGTAGTGGAAGTGACTGTCTTTTTACGTGTATAGAATAGGATTCTATGTCTAGACTGATATGTAAGATGGACTTATGAAACGTCTGCATAAAAGATGCGTTTTTTTTATATTTTTATATATATTTTTTTTATGCTCATTCTCCTCAGTTCAGACATAGTTCAAATTATGTAAGCTTTCAGAGTTGCCCTTGGAATTGTGTATTAATGCTGAGATCCCAGCCTGAAAGCCCGTTATCATTTTGGCTAGCTGGTCTTGGCTCACTGTGGATGGTTGTAATTGCTGCTCATTACATAAATGACCTCCCTCGCTCTCCACAACCTGATTTGTTTTCCCCACCTAGAAACATGCCAGCCAAGTAACATTTGGAACTGCTCTGAAGCCAGTAGAATCTCCACCTGTAATATTCACAGTAGTTATTAATAATTTGCAGATATTAGTTGCAAGTCTAAACTTGTAAATCGTTTCATTTGAGCCCTGAGTTACTAAAGGTTTGCTGGTGTTGTAGTAAATGTTTAAAGAAACAGATGGAACGCACGTCATTGCCACAGCAGGTTGCTGTTTTTAAATAAGTGTTTGCATGATTTAATTTACATGTCGTTGTCAGTTTTCCATGGCTTGATAGAGCAGTAGAGCCCTTACTGCTGGTTCTTTTTTCCTTTTTTTCATTTAGCAAGTTAGGGAGAAGGTGTAATCTCACTTGCAAAACTGCGTATTTATCTTTAGTTGTGAGATACAGGATACAGTGTTGAGGTTCTTGGTAGTGGTCTTTATCATTTCCAAATCTTTGGTTAAAACACAGTACTGAACAAAAGAGACCACCTTCCAAATGGCCATGAAATACAAATGGTTCCCATGGGTCATAGAGTTTTGGAAATATTATGAAATTTTAGGAATTCAATAATTTTTTGGGCCAAGTCATGCAATGTCAGGGATTTTGGTTTTATTTTGTTTTTTTCATCTTAAAATTTGTAGTTGCAGTAAACACAACTATTATATTTTGACATGTTTCCTTTTCCCGTATCGTTTGAGGGGTTGCTATGGTTAGTATGTGGCTATTTATCTACTTTCGGAGGTCAACAACTGGGAGTTGCTTTATTTAATATGAGGCCTCCTATACCTGCTAACAAAGGTACACATGCCAGGAAATATAATTTTCATTATTAATTGTGCACTACAGGTTTTATATAGACAACTAGTAAATAAAGCTCACACATCGATGGCTTTAAAATACTTCTCTCCACATCGTCCACCATTTTCCTTGCCATTGTTCCTGTGTTTATGCCTGCTCAGCACAAAGAAGGGCCTGTTTTCCGGTTCTTTATAAATCATGCACAGTGAAAGTCGGGGAGTAGTAAGGTAAATGGGAGAAAATCAAGCTCTACTTTTGCTTCTAAAAAAAAAAGAAGTGTTTTTGTCCATCCTTTCACTCTTTATAACATCTACATGCTGTCAAGTAGCTTGTGTAGCTGTCATGAAGCCCTTTTTGAGAAAACAGGTAACAGACTAGAAAGCACATTTCCTAATCAAACAACGGATCTGCTGACGTTCTCAGAACAATAGACTGACCTATAGAGTCCAGATCTCAACATCACTAAATGTGTTTGGAATGTGCTTAGAAGTGTCAAACAAATCAGCTGCAGGTTTCTTTGAAAAAACTGAAAGCAAGTCTAGAAACAAATGGAAACTGTGATGGGCCAAGACTGGACACACTAAATACTGAACTATATTTAGTTGAAGCTTCTTTATAATTGTCTAATTGTCTGCACAATCGCTTCCTCACGTTTAGCATCAGATGCGTTGTTTGCATTTAAAGAATCCACTTAGCTTCTGAATTACAGTTTCTCTACCCACAAACCAATTTAACCAGACATCGCCAACTTTTCTTGTGCAAAGTCTGAAAGCACTGTCCAGTTTGTAAGTCAGGCACTTTGTGGTGAACATGTTCTGCAGTACTATGGTTAGCTGACCTTCAATAAAACAACATGAAACAAATCATATGTGCATTTAATTCTTTTGAACAATCAAATCAGTTGCAGTCGTTGATGATCTGTGTAAAACTGGACCTTTTGAGTTTACCTGCTGCACACATGCAGTCTCCACCAACTCGCCTAATTAAATAGCAAGATAAGTTGCTATTTTTAGCTTGTTGTCTATCTGATGACTGATAACAGGTTGAACCAAGGTCAGCGGGGATGATGCTATAGGACGGGTACCAATACCAGTGCTTTGTTCTGACATTAGTCCTCGGACATGTAGCATGGGGCCTTTGTTGAAGATATTAGATCAGTATATTAGATCACGTTATTAGGGTAGAAGCCCAGACATTTGATTCTAAATATCAGTGCCTGGTTTCACAGACTAAACAAACAATCTGTTTTCTATTCAGTGAAAGCTAGCTCATGTCCTAGTTAGTTTATAACTGTGAAAAAGTCTAGTTCATGAAGATGCCAAGCAAAAACAAAAAAGGCTTTTTCCAAGTTTTGACAGTTTGCTGAAGAAATTTGAATGCCCATTGTTAATCTTTGAGTAGCCTTTCAATCTAAGAAGAAAGTGTAGAAGGGTAACTATTAAGAAGCTCAAGGTGAAGCACGCAGCTATTAGATGTCGCAGATTTGAAGAGGCACAGTCGAAGCCTACTTCACATCTTTGTTTAATTGAAGCCACATTAAGGGCGATTGCTGTTGAGAGAATGATAATAAAAGGAGATCTGATTTGTGGTTCACTGAATGTTCATTGAAAATCTCGGACAAAGCTCTAACATTCTTTAGTAATGCAGCTTATGCTGGTTCGTTCCTGAGATCCTTTCCTTAGTGTTAGGAGCCATAGGGTGGACAGTATTAGGATATTAACTATACTTACTGATAATGTTATTCACAAACATTCACACTGATAAATGTTTGGTGTATAATCAGCCGTCAGTGGATGTGCTTGAGAGTAATACACTCATGTATATTATTGGCTCTGTATTAAGGGGGGGGGTTGCACACCCATTTACACCCTATGATTAGACCCTGGAATGAAAGAAAGCAATGTTTAATTACACACAGACAGGAAATAAAATGAACCTCAGTGTAAATAAGCTTAGTTTACACATTTCACAGCCTTTTCAAGCAACTGAACTGACTGTGGTCATGATTGATGGTCCTCTCTAAATGAGGCGGAAATTGGCTTCTTAATCCCAACTCCTTAATCAAGTGTTCTGTTCCACGTTAAATGCTACAGCTTGTACAGGCTATGCTGACGTTAGTTAATTGAGCTTGCTAGTAGCTGTATCTATACCAGATACTTGCTTTGCGATCTTGTGTTGTTAATCATTATGAAACTTTCAGTTGAATTTTAATTCCTTCAGTTGACAAGCAGTGCTAAAACTACACAGCACACAGCTAATACAGGTCGAACTGTTCATCTCTGCAGTTTCGTAAGTGAAATGAGTGTAATGTGCAGAGTGAACTAACAGCTCTGAATTAAAGCTGATCTTGTTAAAGATGTGGGAGCTGAAATAAGCTTCCTATAAACCAGCTTGATTTTGCTGCACGGTGTTACAGTTATATTCCAGCACCTGTGCAGGCTGTATAATTTAAGGTGAAACCGATTAATAAGCTGGTGAATAAGAAGCCCCATTTAACCAAGAATATCAACCTGCCTCCAGCTCCATTGGAAAGGGTATGAAAAGTGCCGATAACGCCTTCACAGCCTGGAACGATACATTACTCAGCATAGATCACCATTTTTGTTTCTGTCGCTCTGATGTTGTTGTCTCGCTAGGCGGGACATGAGCTGGTATATGGAAATTTTTGGTGCTTAAATATTAATGTACCAGTCCAGGATTTAGGAATCGGCTTTACCTTCCTCTTTTATAAATGCGGGATATGTGTTTGAAGGAGGTAAAGCGGATTCCTAAACAGCGCATGAATGATTACAGCGTTCATGTATGTCAGTTCTATGTACCAAACTCTCCTGATTCAGCAGTGTCGTTATGAATGCACTGTTAGGTAAAAGTTTAATAGGCAGATAAGCCAGTTGCCTAAATGTTACACTGTCACTAAACTAGCTGCTGTCCATATACACTTTGTGTAATAACAACTGTTAAAGTTGTGAGTAAAGAGAGAGACTGTTTCCTCAGAGACGTTCAGAGCAAATTTAATGTGTGAAATTAATGTGTTGTAACATTAGTTGGAGAAGAAAGCGTACAGTCATAACCAGCTGTGTTAGCACTTGGCTGCTAGAGCTGCATTGTGTTGTAGCACTGTTAACCTATGGAAGTGAGACCTATAGAATCGCTTTGTTGTGATCTTGGGCGTGTGTTGGGAAGCACTTTATATAATATTCCAGTTAAGTGGCCAAAAGTCTCACGTCATATATTATATCCTGAAGCTGGTGACTGTAACCATCTAGCTAAAACATGATTGATGTGCATAGTGTATTGCTATTTGTATATTGTGTTCCTATGTGCATCCCTGTTTATTCATACAGCAAATACATGCAACGGCACTGAGAGATTAGGTTCAACGGAGGGAACTGCTGTTTTCCATTTCTGCCTCCACGAGTGAAACATGTAGATAACTGATTCTCCCACCTGCATACAGGGCTAGAATTAGAATGGAAGACTTGTTTGGCTATTATGAGCCTCATCATTATGGCCGAGAAAATCTGAGCTCAATCCTGCAGAAATGAATAAGCATAATCAGCTGTCCCGGGAGTTATTACTGGACTCGCTGGCGCTCATCAGGGGGCTTGATTCTGCCGAGATCAGAAAGTTTGACCACACAATTGTGAGGGGCTGTTTAAGACAGGCAGTGTGTTACAGCGAAAGGTAATAAAAGTGGTGACTTGAATAAGTATGAACACTAGCCGTGAGGCACTGAGGTTTTTAAAGGCGTATGTGAATGATGACGTCTACACTTGTGCCTACACTTTTCCTATGGCTTTCAACAAACAACTATATTATGTGAGAGGGTGTCGCACATGTGCAGGGTTTCTTCTGAATCAGTCTCTTGAACTTGTTATTCATTAGCCTTTATAACCATCGATGGATGTGCAGTGTTGTAGTTGTTGCTATGGATTCAAGTCTTCAACAGATGGTTGGAGCAGAAGCTGTTGAGGTGCTGTTTATATATAGAACAGATTGTCCCTGCTGAATGCTGGTGCTCTGTCAGTGGGATTGACACATGTGTCTGGTGAGACCTTGTTAAATGATTATTAATGAGGGATTAGTTACAGCACTTCAAGGCAATTTAAAGCAAGCTGCAGGACTTTCAGGCACCTCAGTGATGCCGAGCTCAGACTCTCAGCAGCCCGGAAAAACACTGTCAGGATCTTCAGCTCTCACTCAGTGTGCAGCTCAGTTCTGAAGCAGCGCTCTCGGAGCTACAGCAGACATTTCCATCATGCCGTCTTTCTCTCATTGTCCTGGCTTCTCTTTTTTCATTTTCTGTTTCTTTGTTTTTCTTTGTGTTCCTCTCTTTATATCTTCTCTCTCTCCCTTTCCCATACCTATTTCTTTAATAACCTGTCTTTTTTCCTTCCCTTTCTCTTTTTTCCTCTTTCTCTCTTTCTGTTTGTCTGCTCTGCTTTCTCTTTTTGTTTTCATTTTGTGTTCCTTTGTTTTTATCTTCCTTTCTATATTCTCTCTCCCCTTTCACCCTTCCTCTCTTTTGTTCTTTCTTTCTTCGTCTTTCCGTTCCTCTTTCTTATCCTCTCACGTTCTCTCACCTTTTTGCTCTCCTATTCATGCTCTCTCCTCCGCACTGTCTTTCTCTTTGTCTCTTTATCTATCTCTCAGACGCATCCTCCTTTTATCATTTACTGTTGTCTCTTCTATGTGCTTCTCTCTCTGTACAGAGCTCACTTTCTCCAGCTGCTTTCTCCTTGCTTCTTCTTTCATTTTCTGTTTTTGTCTTCCTCGCTGTTTATCTTCTCTCTCCCTTTCCCCCACCTTTTTCTTTCTTTATCTCTTACTCTTTCCACTTTCCTTCTTTCGCCCTTTTTCTTTCTTCTTCTTCTACTTCTTAATCTCGCTTTATTTCATGCTCCTCTATCACACTTTATACTCTTTATCTCTCTCTCTCTCTCTCTCTCTCTCTCTCTCTCTCTCTCTCTCTCTCTCTCTCTCTCTCTCTCTCTCTCTCTCTCGCGCGAGCGCGCGCTTGCCCACTCGCTCGCTCTCAGGAGCTACATATACTGATAAATAGAAATGCAGTAAAGCAAAACAAGGTAAATAAGACTGCAGTGCTATAATTTATCTCATTTGTTCCATTAACTAATGGAGCAGATAATTCAGCTTATTTATCCTATTAACTGTTTAAACAAACAAACAGAATTATAGACGAGCAGTCATTTTTCACGTCATTGTATTGTTTTTATGGATCTCTGCACCAAAATCATTTTTCCAGCGCAGGTCATAGGGAACGTGCTTATTTAATGTCTATTTGGATGAAAAACAAGAATTAATAGTGGCAGGCCTGTGTAATTGTAGTGTCTTGGTAATTGAATAATTTGCTAAACTCCTCTTTTAGTTTCCTCAGAAAACAAGAGGTCTAACAAAGCATTAGTAGAGGGCCGAACAAAGAGACATGATTTCTGTCTGTTTGAAGAGTCGTGTGGACTTTTAGGGCCTTTTAAAGCTTTTAAACTAACAGAGGAGGCGGCTTCTCACAGCGAGACACCTGCGTACATGAATAAGCCCTGCATATAAAACTAGCCCTTTTAGAATTTCAAAAAGGTTGAAGCTCTTCTTTCACAGAATCTTTCCATCTGAATAAAAGATTGTTCAGAAATGTGGGTTGGATATAGTTGCGATATGCAGTCCTCCGTTATATGCTGGCCAGATTAAGAACCTCCCTTCAGGGGAAGGAGAGTAGTCTTTTGAAGTGATCCTGTAATCATCTCTCTGCTGTATTAAGATTAGCTGCCATTGTATACATATAGTTTCCTGTTCGCTTCTCAAAGTAACTGGCCAAAAGCCTGCAGCTTCCACTGACTATATGGCTGCAGAAATATGTACATATTTACATGCTATGTAGTGCATCTAATGGATATAAAACCACTTCTTATAGGCCCCCTCTGCTTATCCTTGGGATGCAAAATACACACTCACTTAAGACTTTCAACACAAGTAAAGGTATACTCCACAGGTATATTCCATTTACCTCAGAATAGTCTGTATTTGCTTCTAGCACATACATCAGAAGCAGCCGAAAGGCAAAACTATGCTTTATGGACATTGGTTTTTTTATGCCACCAAAACTGTGACTTCTTTATCAAAGAGCATTGTCAGGTTCTACCTCGTTCAGTTTCACATTTTGATAAGTAGTAGTCTTATCAGTTTACAATTTACTTTAATAGCACAGAGTATCTCAAAATCCTGTCATTTCATTTCAAATTTCGCTGCCTGGGTATTCATTCATATCACTGTTAGTGAGCCAATAACCATGCTTGTTCCAAAATCTAGTCTGGTGATTATGTTTACTGGCTAATGAGCAAGTTGCTAACAGTTGTAATGAATACAAATGGGGGAACAAACTCCACAACCCTAAGGGGCACTGACCTATAGACATGATCAGACAGACGGTGGAATTCTGTGGCTGAACCAGTTGAAATCCCTGTTTCAGCATGGTGGGAGAGACATTTCCTAAACCTGAAACTTGCATGACTTTGTGTTCAATGTGAGGACCACCACATCTGATTTAAGCTGGTGAAAATACTGTAATGTACAAACCAATGCGAGTGTTGAAGCATGTGATAACAATGTATTATGTCTATATGGAATGTATTAGTCAGTTACAATAACTATTACTGCTTGCTTTGCTGAGCTAGGATGGGATATTGTTCAAGGAGCTAGCAAAGTCAACTACAGTAGTGCTTGACAGCATGTAAACCCTTCAGAATTTTCGGTATTTCTGCATAAATATCTCATCAAATGTTTTTGGGTTTTCAAGATAATTGTTACCCTCACCAGTGGTCAGTCATCAAAGATCACTCCAACAGCAAGTCATGTACCAGTCTGCAAGGTTACAGAGGAAGGTACCTTGCAAGGAAATAAAAGCCTCTTTCACAATGGCAAATGTTAACCAGGAGGACAACGATATACAAGAAGCAAATCACTGTTCTCCAAAAAGAACATAGTTGCCTCTCTACAGTTAAGAATCACAGTGCTAAAAATCATATGGACGAGCCAGAAGGCTAATGGAATTTTATTTTGTTGTTTGTTTTTTGGGTGGATGAGATCATCCATTTTTGGGTGCTGCATTCCAGCATAAGAACTTTATCATCGGTGTGGTGGTAGTATCATGGTCTGGGCCTGTTTTGCTGAATCTGGGCCTGTAATGTTTTTAAAAAGCCAAAGTCCTGACCTTAAGTTAGTAGTAATGTTGTGGAAGGACCTGAAGCGGTTGTAAGTCGCTCTGGATAAGAGCGTCTGCTAAATGCCTTAAATGTAAATGTAAATGAAGCAAGCAGTTCTTGGGAGGAAACCCACCACCATCCCAGAGTCGAGGCTCTTCTGTATGGAGGAACGGGCTGCAATTGTACAGGATTGAAACATTTAGTGTCAGTTATTGCTGCACAAAGGGGTCACACCAGATGCTGAAAGGAAGGATTCTTGTCTCGACTTCTATTTACTTCTAATACATGTGTGAAATTCTAGTCAAGTCAAGTCAAGTGGCTTTTATTGTCATTACAGCTCTGTACAAGTACACAGTGAAATGAAATTATGTTTTTTTCAGAACGAGTGTGCCACATGGAACAAAACGAGAACGAAAAACAATACAGACTGCATAAAGTGCAACGTGCAAGACTGTACAATAAATACAATAAATAAGACTCAGCTCTGATTAGTGGTAATGAGTGTAAAGTGCATAGATAGGTATTGGTAATAAGGTGCATAAAAAGTGCATGGAAATTTAACATGCTATTATGTATATGCAGACAGCATACATCGCACATGAAACATGAATCACACTCTGTTTATGTTTTAGGTCATAATTATGCAGAAATATAGAAAAGGGTTCACAAACTTTGATGTACCACTGTGTCTCAGTGAAGTGAACCCACCAGGGTCAAAAATCAAAACAGCATTATTCATGTGAAAGAGTGTGGTGGCATGTTGATATGTTGTAGCTCTGAGCTGGGCTCCACATAGTGCTGTTAAACATAGTTCAGTGAGTTAATCTGAGACTGCTGGGTATTGCAGCATGTCTGTGACTTTTGAAATTGATTTGATTTGTAAAAACAGTATTTGTATTTAAGAGTTTTTTGAAAGTATTGTTTAGTAATTGGTGTTTATGAAGTGCATCTATAATGTTTGATGAAGCTATCCCCCCAAAATATTGGTACCCAGCCCTGTCTTGGCCTCACTGGGTGACACGACCCACCAGACTCTCCGACAATAGACCAATTTGGAGTGGATATCACAGTTACGTAATAGCATGTATCATGGTGGCAGTAGAAACACCTGGAGCAAAGTGGGTGAGATCCACAGGATAATGACATAAACATCTTATTTTGCTGTTAGATGTGAGAATAGGAATGGAAAAACAAACTACCTTCATTTCTATGAAATGTTATTGTCCCAGATGCCATTCGAGGCAAAACACACATTATGGTAGCCTTAAACAGCAGTGCAGCTACAGGACTGCATGCAGCACAACCCTAACCTAAACCCTGTCATGGTTAGTCTACATTAGAGGATGAATTTGATGTAAATGTAAATCACTATAATATGTATAATAAAACTGGTAGAGCTAACTTTTAACTGTATTAACCTTAAAATAACAAAATAATAAGATCTACATTTCGCATAGATCTAAATAGTGTAGTAGCAGTAGCAGCTGCGGTTTTAGCAGCTGTAGTTTTATTGATGTACATAGTTCTGTTCACTACCAGTATGTAGTGTTTATAGACCCCACGTTTTGCGTAGCTGCATTTTATCGGACAAATCAGTTTTTAAGGTCCTGAACATTCCCATAAAATACAAAACTGTGTCAAAAGATTTGCTTACGTATAAAGTATCCACTGTAACTTTGGCCATCTGGTTGGATCTTTGGCCCACTTGCCGGGTTAGGAAACCTAACTCTATTGCTAGGTGTTGGCTTTTTAGTGTACGACAACTTGTCTGCTGCTGGTAAGCCTTTTAAAATAACTGGGAATGGGGTCTGAATGATCCATATTCCCATATTTCCACGCCTGGCACCTCTATGTTACGGGTTACTTTGACCACTAGTTGACCTGATATTCTACAAACACAATGAGGTCTACAGCCAAACGTCTGTTTTCTATATGAATATTGAGCCTCATGGTTGTTTCTTGTTTTTCAGGGAGTACCTGGGGAAACAGCTGCAGTCCACAGAGCAGGCCACGCCAGCTGTAGCTGCCAGAAGCTAAACAGTATGACTGTATCAGTAGATTTTGTGTGAATGTCTATTACGACGTAAGAAAAAAACCGACGATTTAATGCTCTACGTTAATGTACTGTATTTGTGTCCTTAAATACTTTGACAACTTGACTGCTTCCCAAGAATTAAAGCCCTGGTCAGTAACCGCTCGAACAGCATCGCGACTGATCTAGAACCTGCTCTGAGTAATGGTAAATGTATATATGTGGAAGTTTTATCAGGTTATTGACATCTGTTTGTTGCAGAATCAAGAACTAGCTTGCAATTTGCATAAACTGCTCCTGTGGGCTTTAGGATCCTTGTGTAAAACTGTGTGTCTTCATGGTGTGAACTAAGTAGCTTCCAAAGTAAATGATATTCAGTGTTATTTATGTGCTGTGTGAGCAAAAAAATGTGCATTCCAATAAAGACTCTAATTAAACGTGTCTATTTCCAGTGTTGCTATATATTTTTCACACGTCACTGAGGACATCATATTAAATTTTGTCTTCTTGTAAATTGTTGGGGTTTTTTTTTGTGCCTTTGGGGAATGAGGGCAAGAACCTGAAGTTATTGGCTCCTGATCTCAGAGGCTGGCAGATAGATAGATGGGTGAAGGGCTGCTGCCATCCCTTACAAATAATAGTGTTTGCATATTGTAATCCTTCAGGATCAGCACTGCATGAGTCATTTCTCTCGGGCTAGAGGCACATAGCCTTTGTTTCACATGTAACACCTGAAAAAAAAAAAAAAAAAAGAAATGACTGGCTTCCCACACACCTTTGGGAATTCAGATGCGGTGCAGAGAGATGGGGTCTGCCTGAGTGCACGCTGCTGGAACACACTTGATGAAGCCGCTGTGTGTGTTCCTGGCTGGCCTTCTGTCCTCTCACAGCAGTGAGAGAGACAAGCGCACTGACATGTACTGATGCACTGAACCTGAGAATCACTTCACATGCGTGTTACGACTGCAGCTAGGATGCTGCTGCCTCTGCCTGGCTATGCTGTGAGATATTTGGTTTACGGCTTCTTCTCTGTTATTTTCGCATTGGTTCACTCCTGTGTAACTGTAATCTAATCCCTGTACTTATTACCAAGCCCACTGTCCAGAATGCATAGCAGAGGCAGTGATTAGTAAATCCATCTGCCTTTGTCAGCTTTGTCACTGCAACTATAAATGTGAAGACAGTGTTGAGACTACTTGCTGGCACTGTACTGTGTCCAGCGATGCTGCCGGCGTCTTTGGGCTAAATGGACTGATGCACAGAGGAAATGTATATTGTGGTCTTCTCACTTTTTGGGATTGTTTCAAATAAAGATAAGAACCAAAGAATAAAACTTCTATCCAGATTACTATCGGTGTAGGGTTCGAAAGCTAGGGTCTGCCATTAAAGAGGATGTTGCACATCTGTCAAAACACTATTAACACTGAAGGAAATATGCACATTTCGGAATAAGACACCTTTTAGACAGTGTCTTTTTCAATCAGGTCAATGCTTATTTTGAAGTGGCAACACCCGAGTCACGTTCCGCATGTGTTACAGCAGCATGGATGAATAATCAGAGAGTGTAGGTGCTGAAACAGCCTGCCTGAAGTCCAGAGCTGTATTCCACGGAAACAGAATTGTGCAACTAAAGACTTGTATAACAGAAGAATGGTAAAAAAGAAAAACCCTGCTGTGGTGGTAGTATCATGGTCTAGGCCTGTTTTGCTAAATCCGGGCCTGGACAGCTCAGCGTAATCGATGCAACAATGAATTCTGAATTATACCAGCAAATTCTAAAGGAAAATGTCAAGACATCTGACTGTGAGCTGAATCTCAACAGAACGTGAATCAATTGTTCTACCATCATCTGGCGTCTTCAGGCTTCAAACAGCTACTAAGTATTCATAAAAGGAATTGTATGCATATACAGTATATGGTAAATATAATGTTATATATCTGTATAGAATGTCATAATAAAAACTGATAGTTTTGCAAAATTATAATTGAATCTCATAATAATGACTTATTATCATAAAATAATGAAAATAATTGTTTCAATTATGAGAGGCTAAGTAATTATGTCAAGATAGTTATAGTCATAGTTAGGAGATCTAAGCTGAAGTTATGCAGCGCTAATTATTAAGTTCCTCTGCTCAGTGTTATGGATGTAAAGTGGTAAAGTAACTGATAAGGAGACAGTATCTGAGTTCTCCTGTGGCCCATAGGCGCTGAAGGAGCTGACCTGATGTCAAATCCACTATTGATTGTGTAGGTGAGTTTATCTTAGCTGTGGTTCTGACTATGTGTGGACACTAATGGCTGTGATAAGCCATCCAGCCTTGGAATAAATGGATGTATTGATGGTTTTTCCAGGAGCTTTCGACAGCTTGTCATCTGCTGGCATATTGACAAAGAGATTTAAGATGCTGTGATGTCCTGTGATAATATCTCTCCTTCAGTCTGTGCCAAAAATCCCACCTCAGGAAATCTGCTGGGACATTGGTCAACAAATGCATGGTAGAAGAATTATTGAAATATTTCATAACAATGTTCAGGTAGGCAGGGATTTGGTTATTTCACCCTCTACAGTGCACAACATAATTATAACATTCCAGGCCATGAGAGCAAGCCTATGCTAATTAACTGTGCTCTCTGATTCTTCAGACGGCTCTGCCTCAAAGACCGTTATTCATCTATAACCAATATATCCACATGGGCTCAGGATAATTTTGGCAACCCTGTCAAGCACCACCCTAAACACCCACAACTGCCAAACACTACTGTGCCAAGCGAAAGTTAACCATGTTCAGAAGTGCCATAGATTTGTCTAAGGTCGGAGGCGTCCATCGCACATGGAAAACGTGTAGTCAGTAATGTTACCAATGTCGAATGCAAGAGCCAGTGTCTGTCATGGTATGGGGTCAGTGTGGCAGTGCTCTTAGCAAAGGTCATTTACACTTCAGTGATGCAGCGTTAATGCAGAAAGGCACAATGAGAGGGCAGCATATGCTGCCTTTTCCAGGGACATCCATGCATATTTCAACAAGACAATGCAAAACCACCTGCTGCACCCCTTACAGAAGCATGGCTGCAGAGGAGGAGAGTACAGGCACTGGACCAGTCTGTGTGGACGAAGAACTGGACAAAACTACACCTGAACCACTTTATCACTTGGTGTCTACATCATCGTTTAATGCTGTGTAAAGGAATGTCAACATTACAAAGCAGTAGATGTTTTACTGTCCCGACTTTTTTGTAGTGTCAAAAATGTCACCTTAGGGGGGACAACATTTCATTTTACAGCTGCTGTGAACAGGGGTTAAATCAAAAGCCTCACGGTCCACATGATGTAGCGATCACCGAGGTATGTATTTGAGGTTGGACCACAGGGAATGGGATACCTTTTGGAACTGGCCTCTCCCTTATGTGGCCTTTGCAAATGTTGATATTCCACAAAAGTGTCATGAGCCTCTAATCAATCACTGAACGTCACAGATAGTATCACATAGCATCATAGATACTATTTGGGTGTTTGGATGGACAAGGGCATCTGCATGGTCCAACAAACATCAATTACTTTGGTCAAACATACCGAAGGACACATGATGCCAAGCTTTAAAAACATGACTCCAGTGTACTGGAAAGCACGATAGTTAAGAGGCGAGTGAAGCCTTCCAGCTGGTACAAATGCTAATCTGGATGCTGTCAGTAAGGGTGCAGGGTTAGTCTCCACATTGGTGTGGACACAACAGCCCACTCCTACCCCCTCATCCACCGATCCCCATATCAGTGCACAATCGAGTCACATTATTATGACCAATTTCTTGTACTACCCTAGCCCCTTAATTCCCCAACTCTGAACCCAACTTAGCATCTGTGCGGCATCTTTGTGTTCACTCTATGGATTTTCCCCCACGCACCCTCCAGCAGCTGTGGGATGCAGTGCAGTCAGCATGGCTCCAGATACCAGGCCTTACTGAGTCACTCCCAGCCTGTCTGATTTTACTCTGGCTAATAGCTGGTGGTGATAATAATGTAATTCGGCCATATACATGTTATGTATGAATTAATCACAAGTGTAAAGCACTAGAATTGATCTGTATCTGTGGCAGGAGATGAAACAAATACATAAAGTCCTGGAATAAATGCATGAAAAGGGGTTGGAATCATTTCTTTATTCTAACATCTCAGCTTAGTTAGGGAGATTTCTGAATGAGAATCCTTTAGCTGACTGAGTAAGAAGTCTCAGGGTGTGCTTGGCATTGCCTACAACATCCACAACAAACTGCACACTTAGCAGACACATCAAGAACAGTTACAAAGTAACATCTACTACAAAACAAGTGTAAACCTGTAATTTGTTTCCAAAGTAACTCGCCAAAATGAATGCCACGGCGAGCAGACATGTTTAAGAAAGGCTTTGTGGCATTCTCTGAAAAAACAAACAGTCCATTTTCCACTGTAAGATTACAGGAAACCATCTACCATCAAACCCGATGTCACCGAGAGCCTCTGGGATTACCCTGGGTGAAGTGTGCGTATGGTGGAACGGTGGACTCCTAGCTGTCGGGATCATATTGCGCCGACTATCTGCTCCTAGCGTGGCGAGCTTGTCCGTTACCTCCCACGCAACTTTAAGAAACTGTCCAGCGCCGGCTTCAGCTAAACGCCTTTCCTCTGTTTTCACACCTGAAGCGAACGGGTCCAGCTGCCGTTCGTCATCGCTTAGGTGCGCCGTTACACCTACAGTAGGTAGTTATGGTTGCTTACCGATGTCCAGTCGTCTCCAGTCAGGGTAACACACGTAGCTCGTGCCACCTGCTCCGCTTTCTTTGCCCTGTCACCGCCATACAGCTCATATCTCCCCTCGAAGGAGTAACGCGTTCAGGTTTCCAGGTTATTCGCCGCGTTAACGGTGACACCCCTAATATAAAGATAAAATTAATCTTAGGGCCCCATTTATTTCTGTGGGCAATGTTAAGCATTACATCAACATATACATAATACACTTATGACCATTTTGACCATGAAAGGTTATACTTCCTGAACATTCCAAGACCAACTTCATAACTTCATAATCCGGGCTTCATCTGAAAACCCGAAGATACACCCCCATCATGTTTCCCCATCAGATTTACTCCTACTAGCGATCTGACTGCTGGCCTACAGACCACATAACTAGCATGGGTTGAGATTTCACACACTAGTGACGTTAGCTAGCAGGTATTTATTTTAAAGCAACATGGCGATACCACGTGTTACTTGTGCTCTTGGTGATAAAAAGTCCCTTTTCTTTTTTGGTGAACTGATATCTACACGCTCCAAACGATGTGCTGTGCTGTGCGGTAATAAAGGAAAGAGAGGAAGTCCTCTAAAAGACTACATTGTCACCCATGCTTGAGGTATGAACTCACAGCCGTGATATCTTACCATTAGCACACTGGGATCAGTTTCTGCCTCCCCCCTGTCTGGCGGTGAGTGTGACATTTGCACGTCATGTTGTGAGCTTTCCGATAGCCCCCTCCCTTTCAGCCAATCAAATGCTAGCATGCGGAAATTGCTGTTCTTGGAGACATACTGCATGGGATCACATCCAAAAGATCTATAGGACTCCAGTAGTAATATGACTAATAAGATTACCAAAACATTGCTAGGGACATGTCCCCACGCCCATGCCAGTAAGCTTGCAGTTTCTTATCTCAAGAAGCAAGCATGTTGTGTCTGTTTGGCTGCTTTGGAGGTTTTGCCTAACTACCCCTTCTACCGGGTCATTACATTGATGTCTGTGTTTATTGTGCGGATTGTCACTTTAAAACAGACTCATTTGTTTCCCATCTGCCGTCCCCTCCGTGCCCGTTTGTGAACGTCCTCCAGACAGCACGGCAGTGCTCAGGGCAGGGTGTGCGGGGTGCTGGCAGATGCAGCGTCTCTGTAATTTGTGTACCGACACTCAGGCTGAAATGGAAAACGAGCTGAAGTCGTGCGCGGTGCTGGTGGCTAACAGGTGGGAACTCTGTGTGCTCTCTCAGTGAAACAACCGGAAATAACCTTCCACCCTATTAGCACTACTCCTCCTGACTGATGAGGCTGACATGAACTCTGCAGTGCTGTGAGGCCGTCAAGGCTCTTCAGGCCTGTACACAGTCTAAATGGAGTTGGTGGGGGTGGGCGTTGGATGTCCATGATGGGCATAGAATGATCAGTGAATCAGCAGTGTTAACTGTTAAACGTTATAAGCGGTGACCTTAATGCGTTCTGCCTTTTACGTCTTAGACTGTGAAGGAATTTGTACTCGGTAAACCTCAGTGCAGAGCGGTGAATAGCAAGGTGCTCTGAATAATCTTCGCTATGACTCAGGCTTCATTGAACTTTTATCAATGCAGGCTACAGACCAGAGTTTAACAGGTATGAAGTTTTGCTCACCAGTGTCGGTCTTACAGAGTGAGAAATTCTGACATCACTCACGGTGTCGGCCATTATCGTTTTGAAATGGCTCAAATTAAAGGAGACGCAAGCCCCCATTACAAAAAGCACACCCTTTAAAAAACGTCAGTATGTGAACACTTAAAATATCTGATATTTCCACTCCAAGCTGCAATGCTTTTAAGAGTTCTTCATGTCCGGTTCCATTTACAGGCAAAACATGCACCAGTTTAAAGGCTGGTTATGTAGAAATGCAGTTTCCTATTCAACACATGTCTGTGGTGGAAATGTGTTTTTCTCATGTACCAATTAAAGAGACATTATCAGAGCTGTATCTGCATGACTCCTACCAATGCTGAGGAATCTGTGGAATCTCTATCTGACAGTTTCATCAACCAAATAATATATAATCATATATCGCTCAGGACCTACAGTAGATTTTATTCATTGTTAGGTATTATTAAGTCAATTTCAATTTCCTGGCTTTAGCTGTGTGCACCCCTGGCCAAATGACATGTTTTGCTGATTCATTAGTTAAAATTATGTGTGTGGGGTTGGGGGGCAATTATTCTTTACCATTTTGTCTTTTTCCTCTGGGTGTTGTGGAGCTTTTTGTGAAAGTAAAGTTATAGAGCCCAAAGTACAAACCACTTTTCTCAGATGCCTGAAACACACTGTTGGAACTCCAGCACTTATCTCTGTTACAAAGTGACATCATCTTGTTACACAGTCCTTATTGCCTGCCTACTGACAAGCTTGGCACAGCCTGACACAACACACATTGACAAAAGAGCAAAAGCCTTCAGACTGCAAGTAAATCAGATTGCTTCTTGAAACAGATCAGATCTATCCGCACTGATAACTGATCAGATCAAATCTGCATGTATAGACATCAGCAGTCTATCTGCCAGGATTGCTGTTGTTGTAAACCTAAAAAAAGAAATGCGATGGTATGTAGGTGGTGAAGAGAAGCCTCGCTGACACTGTCTTGCTTGTATATAAAAAGATTTATTACAAAATTAAATTCAGCGTCTTACAAGCACTCGAGATGCTTGTGAGAGGTCCTGTGCCAATCTGGCCTTTGTTGCCCGGCTCAAGAATTCACGCTTTCATAGCTTAGTTGTATTGAAAACATAAAGAAAACATGTAGGGAGGGATCGGTAGCTACATAGTCATGCTGGTGACATGGCTTTCATACACAGATCCAGGAGAGCTGGAGGTACATCATTTCACCCTCCAATTGCTCTGGCAGGTTAGGGTTTCCTGAATCACTATGGGTTTGATACACAACAACGTTACTTTGAAGTTACTTTGAAAACTGATTTGTGAGACTGGAACATCCAAACAGAGTCACAGCTGTAAAAATCGGACTGGAACCGCATTTCAAACCACCTTTAAATATGTTCTATGTCTGATCTGTCTTTTTGTTGTCAAAACTATCAAAAATCAACCTGGATACAATCTGGATAAGCCATGTTTTTTGGCTGTCTGTCTGAACATAGCGCTTCAGGATGATAGTCAGTGTGGGGGTGGAACTTGAAGCAGGTTGTCTGCCTAAAACTGAAGACCACTCAGAACAGGGTGGGCAAGCTGACCAATCAGAGCACACTGAGCTCATCAGAAGGCTAGGCTTAAAGACAGGCACTGTAACAGAGCATGTCAGACAGATGGTGAATACAGACGTACAGTATGAGAAAAATACTGTATATCAGGGAAAAATGAAGTACATCTATTCTAGCAGACCCCCAACAATAAGCAGTATAGCTAACCTTTACACATACTCTACAGAGAACACACTTCTGCACTTTTAATACACAGTTCATTCTTATTTACATAACTTAACTTATTAGGTAAATTAATATATCATAAAAATGGCCTTGGAAAAAAGAATGGCATATTTTATTGTTATTTTCTCCCCAATAAGTTTAACTCAACAATAAAAATAAATTGTGTATTACAATCACACAGACACGTGTCATATGTAGGTTTGCTTTCTGAAGAAAATGTGTACATATTTCCACATTTAAAAACCAGCAAAGCAATTAAATCTTTTAAAGGGAACCTTAATGGTCTCGTTTTGAGCTCAGTTTTATTCAAATTTGAAGCAAGTAATGCAAATGGTTTGTTTATTATAATTCTGCATTATTCATTTCTGATTTATAGAACTAATATACATTGTTACTCATGTAGGACTCATTGCTACTCTGGTAGAATTTATTGTTACTCTGGTAGAATTTATTGTTTCTCTGGTAGGACTTATTGTTACTCAGGTAGGACTCATTGTTACTGTGGTAGGACTCATTGATACTCTGGTAGAACTCATTCTTACTGTTGTAGGACTCATTGTTACTCATGTACGACTCATTGTTACTCTTGTAGGACTCATTGTTACTGTGGTAGGACTCATTGATACTCTGGTAGGACTCATTGTTACTGTGGTAGGACTCATTGTTACTCATGTACGACTCATTGTTACTCTTGTAGGACTCATTGTTACTGTGGTAGGACTCATTGTTACTGTGGTAGGACTCATTGTTACTGTGGTAGGACTCATTGTTACTCATGTACGACTCATTGTTACTCTTGTAGGACTCATTGGTGCTCATGTAGGACTCATTGTTACTCTTGTGGTACTCATTGTTACTCTAAATACTTCTCTAATGACGGCCTGCTTTTTATAGATTTTTTTTATATTGCTTTTGTGCTTGACTTGCTATCTGGTGACAACCAAAGGAGGATGGTTTACCTTTTTTGTGGCTTGGTCCTTTTCCAACATCTGTGGTAAAAGGCCCTAGATAAATAAACTGTGACTTGACTAAACTATACTACTAGTAATAATAATACTATGCTATATTAATAAAATACTAATAAAATGTGATCATTATAGACAAACTAATAACAAATAGTTGTTATTTTTTGAGTAGCATCTAAAATGCAGGCTAGAAAAAGTTACTGGACCCGCAAATTTAATAGCCTATAGATCCCCTTTACTAGTGATCACCTCCCCCAAATGTGTGGAGGCTTGCACAGCTCTCTTCAGTTCATAACACAGCATCTCGATAGGGTTAAGGTCAGTCATTGTCTAGTTATACCACCCAGAAATTCTTTAGCTTGCAGTAATGAACTGCTGCCATGACGCTCCTCTGTAAAATGTTTAATACACCCTCAAATGCATTATTTCCTCAAAGATTGACAGCAAAGCAGCCCCCACCATTCCTCACAGTTGTTAGGAGGTTTAGGTGCTGGTGTTAAGTGTTCTTCATCATCCAAACAGTGCTGTACATTTGTGCTGAATGTTCTACTTTTCCAAAGAAGCATTTTCTTAGAAACATTTGGAACATTCTAGGTTAGAATTACATCCAGGAAATCTTAAAGGTTTTTACCCACCTTTTCTTACAACTTTATTTTGCCAGATCATGCCATATCTATGAACTGCACATAATCAGTGTTCACAAAGCAGGATTTCTGATTTGGAGATACTTCTTTATTTCTTGAGACAGAGATATGTTGTGCTTTGGATGTCACCCAGTACCACCATTCTTGGTTGCCAACCAAACTGGCACCAGACTAGCATAAATTAGCTTGGAATCATCATGGAACTTGTGTTGGTCTTTTACACAGGGTGACCAGATAACTTAAACCCAAAGTAAAACCTGCCCAGTAGGGAATATGCTGATGGAAATTCATACTGGATGATCCTCGGGTGTGGGCTCAAGTTAACTGTCTGTAGTTGTGAGAAATCCTGCCCTGTAAAATATCCTCCAGATTTGCAGGGAATAAAGTGACTTGTCCTCAAATCCCAGCAAACGCTGATTTGTCTCCACCTCAGAAGTGAGCAGACTGAGGATGACTGTGGGGACTCTGCTGGCTGAAGTCGTGTTCTTTGTCCAGGTGTCCTGCAGCTCTTGGAACAAGTGTATAGTATGCAGAGGCAGCTCGAGCCACGGCTGTGCGACTCAGGCGGGATATTATCGACTCGCCATATTGACTGAATCCCTTCGCTCTTGTTGACACAGGTCACCAGATTGCCTGTTCCCATGGTTACGATCAAAACAAGAGCAGGTCCGCAGCACAGTGGAGAGCCTCTGTTTCATCCTGCCTGCACGCTCAGCGACACAAGCAGTGAATGAGAGCAGCTCCAGGCATCTCAGACACACATATACACACAGAGCACACTGAAGCGGCTCTCCAATTCCAGTCTCCAGAGAGAAAGAGATAACAGAGGCTTTGGCCCTGTTTGTGTACGATATTTATTTGATCAACAGAACATAATGGAAATAGATGACAGAGGCCATCTAGATACTGTGACAACACTGCGGAGCATATGACAGACCAGCCGTATGGCTGAGATTGTTTATTCAAAGCTTCACTATGAAAGAAAGAGCATTACTGAGAAAAGCCACAGGCTAAAATACGGAGAGTGTGCGCTGCTGTGGGTCACCCTGTATTGACTGGAATAGAAGATGTCCCTTCGGATTTTGCTGGTATCTAAACAGCTTCCACTTCATACTAATGAAGATATGATGACAACAGTAGATTATTCACCCACATAGTCATTCACCATGTTTTGACCGGTCTCTCTTTTTAAATATCACAATCAGCAGACTCTTACGGTCAGGCTAGGGGTTAGAACAGGGAAGTAGGAAGGCAGTTAAGCATCAAATATGTTGCATGACCAAAGATATCATGGAGCGTTTGACTTTTCTTATTCGATTGTTTTAAAAAATGAATTTATTTGAAAAAAGAACGTATTATGTGGTGCTTTAATGAGACTAAACATGTATTTTCCATCATTTGATCACATGAGCCATTGTTTACAGTGTGTAAAAATTTATGAAAATTGCTTGGAAACAAAATCTGGTCCCATTGACTTACATTACAGTTAAATGAAGTTTTTGCTCTCTCTGGTGAAGTTGCCATAATGGAGATACTTGTTTTCCTTGGACAGCGACAATATGCATTTATACTTCAGACTGCTGACGCATGTCATTTCCTGATCTGGATGAACTTTGTCGCTCAAGGTGAACTAAGCAGCAAGTTTATGAGAGGAATGAGGGATGAAAAGATTGAGGCACATATGTGAATTAGAGTTTGGGAGTATCTTCAGTGTGGTGGCTGTAAGACTGTAAATAGGGCTTGTGTGGGGCTCTATGGTATATGGGAGGTACAAGGTATGAAACAAGTTACAAGCAGATGAGTGCAAAGCAACAGTGAATAGTTGCTTGGAGGCCTGCAGTGAGATGAGTGTATGCAGAACTGTAATTTTTGTTCGAGCCTTTTCCGATCAGACCAAACATTCTGGAGACGGAACAGTATCAGTATCTGGAGTTAACACAATAATCATAATAATCATAAAGAAAAAGAGGAATGCACCCTCGTATAGCAGTAATGCTGTTTATTGCATTGCATTGCACAATAACAGACTGCATGATATAAGCTATATTACCTGAATTAAATATGTTTAGGGATATTCAGCATATGTATTTGTCATGCACAGGACAGTTTTATTGTGTTCACAGTAGAAATGTGTAAATGCTGAGTAAAACATGAGACAGACAGAGATAATTGCCCTTAACATTCAAGGATGCACCCACCTACAGACCCTGTGGTTACTATGGACGCACTGGTATTCAAATAAACGGGCCTCTGCTGACCAAGCACCATAATCACTAATACAGACGGTCTCCCGAATTCACAGGAATCTTTATCTCTATTGATACAGCTGTGCAAAGGTAACTAACACGACAAAGGACTTTGATGCCACTCTTCTGGACACTGTACTGTCTTCAACAGCGAAACAATTTCTTTCGCTGTGTTACAATCAGTGAGTGATTGAGTCCATCTGGCATTTCATGCTGCAGAGCCGCTCCTGTTCCGATGAACCTTTCACAAACAACGGGAGTTCCTATTCACTTCCTGATTGCTAACATCAGTGGCCTTTCATGTGGAACAGCGAGTCCTTCCACACCTTTCGCCATGGAGCTCTGGTACTGAAATGATACTGTAAATGTACAAAACCCAAATAACTGGTCTTCTATCAAATGAATAATAGCCTAGAATATTCCATCAAAACCACTAGGAAGCGTATCATCCAAGTACACAACCTCTAGCCTCTATAATCTACCCGTAAAGTTCAGGAACGTGGCATAAATGCTCCGGGAAAAAGTTTAATGCATGTTATGAAAGGTTAAGACTAGCTCCCATTTGTCGCTGTGGAAATGGCCATAGGGTCAGCTAAACTCCCTCTGAGTCCATAAATTGGACCTCCATTATTGCACCATCAGCACTAATGGCTTTACTAGAGAAGCTCCATCTTTTTGCTTTGTGCTAGTCCGATGCGCAAGAGGACTTTGATCAGGCCTGGCAGCCACCACAACAAGGCATCTGTACTTCATCATCATTTTCGGGGTCCTTGTGGAAATAACTGAAGAGAAGTAACAGAAAAAAACATTACGCTTCTGCGAGATAAACAGTAAGATGCAACATGAACTCCTCCCCCAACTTGCCTGACCCAGCAAGCAGATGTTTACCATTTCCTTTTATACATGAAGTACAGTACATACAAAGGCTTTAGACAAATAAGAATATTAGATAGCATATCAATGACATGTTTGTGGAATTAGAGCTTATTTGTTTAAAAAAAAAAACATTATAATAAAAAGTCAATTAACATTAATTACACCTGATGATGTGTTCATTTCACCTCATGGCTGCCCAGTCACAGTTATCCTCCTATACCTAGTTTATCTAATCAATATTTTATTCTATTCAATCAGATGTGCTATTGATGAAATTTGACAAACCCTTGTGATGGCTGGAGGGCTTGGCATCAAGGAATGCCAAAACTTTGTACTTTAAAATAGCCCACAAATATTAATATTTTTAGTTTAGAATTTATTTCAATGTTTAATCTGTTTTACAAGCGCAAACTCACTTACAACCTATATGTTTTTAAACTAAGTGCATGTAGCTTTTGCACAGTACTGCATATTTACTTCTTTGGGGCAAAAATAGATATTTGTTATAGTACAATGCTTTACGTGTTCAAAGAATTCTCCTGCATTCATTAAGCCGGGTTGATTATTGGTTGGTGTAGCTCAGCGGATAACACCACTGCCTGCCAAATAGCCACCATCACACTTGGGAGACTGGGGTTCGAATCCCGATCTGGGTGATGCTGTGTTACACCAATAAGAGTCCTTGGGCAAGACTGCTAACACTACATTGGCCTACCTGTAATGTGATTAACCTTGTAAGTCGCTCTGGATAAGAGCGTCAGCTAAATGCCAGAAATGTAGGTTTGTCAGCAAATATCCCTATGCAATAAACCAGTCAAATGAGAACGATTTGAGTGGCTCAACAAGTGGCTTTCCAAATGTATTTTTCAAGCCAACATCAAAAAATTATCACAAATCTAAAACAAATTGTGATATTAAGTATATATTGACAGCGTACATCTCTTTACTCACATTTTCTGTAGCATGTCATGTCAATGATGTACTGTACAACTGAAAAACAAAAGAAATCCCCTAATGGATCAAACTAAAGCAGGGCTGGCCATAAAAAACCAGAAGATACCTTAACCCCTAAATGAGACCACAGACATATTTCTATACTTATCCAATTTATATTTTCCATTTAAATTTGTAATTTTACACTTATTTTGATACAATCTTATTTTGAGTGCAATCTTATGAAATCAGTCTGTCTTCTGTACTATAGTTTGTCTGGTTAGCCGGTCTGCATGTAAAAGCTTTTGTCTGTCCGCACTAGAAGGCCAAAATAATGGAAACAACACAGTAAGACATCTAAGAATGATATGATTCAAAACAAGCATGGCTCTTGAGTTCACTGATTACTCTAGCATTCATCTAAGCATCTCATACCATTAGCATTTCTCTTGTAATTTAAGTTTTGTTTTTTAAAGGCCACAGTATACAATTACCAGGGCCAGAGGGGTTACTGACCTCTGACTTGCTGAGAGTGATGCAAATTACATATCATTGTGAACTGGAGGCACCAGATCACAAACCTTTAAAGCCCCGACAGCCTACACTTTCTCCATGCCTGGTTAGATCACCCGTGTGCTCAAATGTGAAGAGATGCATGTATCACGGCCTGTATATGTATTTATCCCAGCGATCTGTCACACTCTGCGGATGAAGTACACTACAACTGTATGCCTGCAGCCGCCATGGTTTAAAGCATTCTATGTGGGATCAGTAGAAGTCTGTCTTGCATGAGAGTTGTGGGTTTAGCTAGGGAGCTCATAGTTATAGTCTCAGTGGGATCATGCTAACAGTATTCTCCCACTCCAATTAAACCTCCCAAACTTTTACACCAGTTGCTTTTCTAAATGTGTTGAAGCACACTTTCCCCATATCATAAACTGTAGTATCATACATACTCTAGTCTCACCCATACTGTAGTTCTATAAATAATTATGGTGCTACCACTATTAATGTAGTTACTATGTAATTATTTAGTTGTGCTAAATATAGAATGTGAAAACAGAACAACAGTGTCTACAAACAGCCTTAACTAGACATATATTATAATAATAATCATTGTAAATTAAAACATAATAATAATAATAATAATACATATCAAAGCGAACCGTAGTTTACATTACTGAGGAGCTTCTACTGAAGCTTTATCGCACCATTTCCTGTGCTATCAGAGACAAGCCTTCGTTTTAACACTTGACAGGCTTGAGGATCAAATGACAGAGTCCAGGCTCTGTAGAGGAGGACAGGGTCAGTTGTCTAAAATGGATGCGGCTTTATTTTTGGATCAAAGATACCCAGAAATGACTGGAAGAGCTTCTCTCAAACAGTCCTCTTGTGACTGAGCGGCTCATTTCCGATGACGCGCTTTCTACGGCAAAATTCAAGGACCTTGCACATCAACAGCGCTGCCACCAATGAATGCAGCTCCTTTGGACCACTTTTAGAACAATTACAGGGCAGCTTTTAGGAACACACTGTTCAAAATGATGCTATTTAAGAACTTGTAGCACTCGGGGGGTTAGATAGGACTGGCGTATGTACAAAATGATAAATTATGGGGTACATTTTATTGGAAGGTGTTTAAAATGGTTGTTGTTTTTTAAATTACATTCAGTGTTGTTGTTATTTTCTCTTTTTGAGCTCTTTTAAATATATTTATCATGAGTTTAACTTTTCTTTTTAAACTCTCACATTTTCATGTCAATAGCGGAAAACGCAAAGACTTTAGCTTTATTTAAGCCACACCCCCGTATATTAGAGCAGAGAGTGAGACTGCATCCCTGCTCACATGTTTTGAAGTGTCCTAAAGTCTGAAAATCAGTGTGTAACATTAAGAATTCACTACCAAAACACGTTTCCTGCAGTTTAGTAAAGGCTCTTGTGTGCTAAAGAAGATTATTATGATTTTATGTGTGTTTAACTGTTCAAAGCTGCATTTGCTAGTCATTTACTGGCTAACATTTTTTGCCAAAAGAGTCAAATTGCCACTACCTGAACAGTCAGTACTGAAACACCTGGTAAAGTTTCAGTAGTGTTATGTTTGTTTTGTTAAGGACATGTGTGGGCTGGAGGTTAGGGAACCAGCCTTGTGACCGGAGGGTCGCTGGTTCGATTCGACAGTTCGACAGTAAAGACTGAGATGCCCTTGAGCAAGGCACCTAACCCCCAACCCCCAACTCCCCGGGCGCCGTGGATAGGGCTGCCCACTGCTCCGGGTAAGTGTGCTTACTGCCCCCTAGTGTGTGTTCACTAGTGAGTGTGTTTGTGGGTGTTTCACCTCACGGATGGGTTAAATGCGGAGACTGAATTTCCCCACTGTGGGATCAACAAGGGATTTCATAAGCCTGGCCAGAGAGTCCCAAATCATTTAATAGTCTGGCTTGTGTTTAATACTCTGAACCAGTTTGGGAGGATAAACATTCATTATTGGGATTTAGAAACTGACTCGGACTATTAGCACTTTTAAAAAACAACAGGTTTTCAGTCCAGGTGTTTGCACTGTTAGGTAGGTAAACTACAGTTCATGGTATTCAGTGTTTAGCTACAGATACAGCTGAAAGAGGCCGAGCTGAACGCTGGTGTTTAAACACGTCTAGTTCTCCCTGCAGTTGCTGATTATCGCAGGTTGGACGAAGCCTGTGCTTTTGAGCTCCGTGTTTACGGTAATCCAGAGATCATAAGGATCATGGTTTGAATCCAGCTGATATAGGTATCGCCTTAGCAATGACAAGAACCCTCCCTGAGGGTGAGGGCTCTGCAGAGCTGTGCTGCGCTCTCTTCTCAGCGCCTCACGATGCAGCGTTCACAGGTCCTCGTGTTTCTTTCTTGTCCTCTGCTGCTGTGAGATGGACAGGACGCTGCCTGAAGAGTGTAAAATGGCATGTTTTATTATTAAGGCACTCAGATTGTAGTTCCGCTCGTTCGTAATATCTCGCCTCATTCATCTCACAGATCAAGGACGTGAAGTTGAGAATGAAGCTACGAACCGCATCATTTTTGTTCCTCCCGTAGGAAACTTTGGTTGCCATAGAAACTTCATAGCCTCTAAACAAATTGCCGCTTGCATTCAGCATCCACCTTTCACACTTCAAGGTCATTACAAAACCAGAAGAACACTCCTCCACACGCTCTCCCTCTCTCTTACTATCGTTCTTCTGTCACTCTTTCTTTCTTTTTCTTTATTCTTTCATTTATTTCTCTCCGTTTTGCCTGATTTCTTCCTGTATGGTCTTCATTCCCTTCTTCCTTCATTTCTCTATTGTTCTTCTGTCTTTCTTTTCTTTATTCCTTGCACAATCCCTTTCTTTCTGTTTTCATTCTTTCTCTCTCCCTTTCCTTTTCCTCTGCCCTTTCTCTTCTACTCTCTCTTTTTGATCAGACCCCCCATGCCTTCTCTGTTCCTCGTGATAAAGGTTAAAAGGAGAGAGGTATCATGGAAGGTGAGCGTTTCTTCTGCTTCAGAATATCCCTTCTACTTATATAAGCCTCCATGCATTATCTGAGAACTTATCACCAGACAGAACACTCTGAATATCTGCTGCGGTGAATTTATATAGATTCACATAGGCTTTGAAACATAACTGAAAACTGATCTTCGATATTTTGAATATACTACAATGCAGTAGATTCCACTTCCTAATTCACATCTTGTTAGAAGAATCATCCTGAAGCTAATATAAACCTTTCATTTCCCAGTTCTTAACATGGCTGATCATATCTTATCATATAAATACACATCTCTTGTTTTTCTGTAATCTATTAAAATGTATACATTTTGCTGATCTAACCTGATTTTGTTACAGTGGATTTTGTTGTGGTTTTCTCCTTAAAGAGACAGCATGATGCTGGTATTACCTTCATAATAAATACCTATATACATAGAAAACAATAATAATCCATTGCTCATGCAGCAGAAATGTATGTCCTCCTCTAATAAGTAGAAGAACCATAAGAATCTTTGGAAAAATAATCAAGCTATTCATAAATGTATTATGTTATTATAAGGGCACAACTAAAGATAACTGCTTTAAAGTCGTAAGTTCTGTCATACCGAAGAAGTGGGCAGTGTTGGGCAAAGTAGAGATAAAGTAAGTAGAGGTGGCTGAATATGTACTACACGTATTCTGTCACAATACATAAGTCAACATATTCTGAATATATGTACAATCTGAGGTGTTACTAGGATTACTGTTGTGAGCCAGTTATGGTTCGGATCTTCACTACAATTAAACAGAATGCACAGGGTGAGGCAGCAGTGCCTGTGTGTTCAGCATGTGAATGATGAACTGCTGCAGTAGTGTCATGACAGATTGTCAAATGACTCGAGTCATCTTAAGTGACACGTTCCTCTTTTGTCTCGGTGGAGACGACCAACCAATTCATTTATAGAGACACCGTGGTCTCTATGTGTTATTCTCACATATCACATGGTCCAGAAGGTCTGGTGTTACTCCGCATCCACCCCACCGCAAAATCTGCAGGAACTGTGTGGGAATATTCAAGCTGCATGGGCTGGATTATCCCAGGACATCATTAGGAACTTCTACATCTCCATGCCGAAACGTCTTGTTGTTGGAATGAATGAAATGCGCTTATATACAGTTACTGTAACCTTACTCACCGTCATTCAGTCTTTCAGGCGCTCCACCATAGTTTTTTCTCCTCAGCATGTTTGGAGTAAGTGTGTTGCTTGCTTTAAAAGCTTTTGTGCATTACTATAGGTGAGATTAACGGTTACGCTGCCATCCTGACACACGTTTGTTTCCGCTGCAGCCATGGCAACAGAGCTCTGATTGGTCAGCCTGATTTTGACACATCCATTCAGTAGAAAACAGAGCAGCTCTGAAAATGCATCATCTGACACGGTGTAAAGGAAATACATTGAATACATTGAAATACATTTGTACCTTGATGGGCATTTTTTGGACCTGGTGTAATAATAATAAACCTTAACAGGTTTTTTTTTCATTGGATGGGGAGATGATTACTCCCACCCCAGCCCTCTCATAGGCACACCCCTTGTCTTTTAATCGTTTAATTTAATTTACCCTTACTTACTCTCTGTTTCTGGTTGCCAGTTTTCTTTATGTTCTAATAATTCTTAGTAATAGTTCTTCTAATTCAACATTCACCTCACCTGCTTCAGTTCATATGATGGGCAAATACACATACATACACATTCAAACACACACGTACATCTGGAGTCAATTTTCAGTATCTCCAACTGACTGCATGTCTTTGAGGGAACCCCATGCAAACAGGTGGAGAACATCCTCCACACATAAAGGACCCTGGGCATTGGGCCAGGAAGCTGAACCCAGGTTCTTGCTGTGGGGTGGTGACAGCTCTAACCACTGACAGTACTGTACAGTTGCCTAAGGTAACAGGCCAAAATCATATGACCAACCGTACATAGTTCAGGTCAACTGTTTAGAGATGGCATGATACCACTTTTTCTGATTTACTGATACCAGTGCTGAAACAGTCTGATCTGATATTTTTAGTTTAAAGTGACTTAAATTAGTTATAGAAATTAACTATAGAAATTAGCTATAGAAATACCATGTAAGACGACCGAAAGCAGCCTATCCTGCTGTAAGTGCTCGAACACGGCTGCATCACAAATACATATGCAAATACAAGACAATCCCAGTAACCTGTGCTCTTTCAGGAGTAAATTGATTTCATACTTTCATCCATATCCTACCCAGCATTTTGTGCTTATATCAGCCCCGTACCGAAACCCACTGATCAGTGTCATTCCTAAAACTACTTGATGTAAACTCCCTCTCACTTAATCCACTTATGCCCAAACTGAGGGGGTGGGACTGTGTATGGGGGCACTGGACCTGTTTTCATCCAGAAACTTCACAGCAGTGCCGTATTATTCTGCAAAACATCATCTACAAAGGATCTGTGATTGTTATCATCTCTCCAAAGCTGCTTTTGACTGATGATAGGTGCTTTGAATACACTGCCCTTCTGGCTCTCCTTGCTTGTCTGTTCAAGTAGTGATTCATTACTATTGACTACCAAGTGTTTGGCCCACTGAAATAAGCTTCAGCACAAGTTGCTTTGAAACAACCGTAAGTGTCAGGTTTGCATTTGACCCTGCAAAAATATTTCACTTTAGGACCTTAATAAGCCAAAAGCCAAACAAATCTATTACTCAACATCTTAATAATCTTTTACATGAAAAATAGAAACACTCACGTTAACACCATGTCTCTCAGAGCAGAATGTCATACTGAGGTTATTTGGAATGGAAACAGGAAAGTTCTGTGCTTTTAAAACTAATGTACATGGTATTTATAGGATCCATTAGCCATGCTACACTTAAATCAATGCAGTGGTGAACACACACGCACTCATGGAGGCTGTAGGCTTAGCTCTGGCGTAAGCTCTGCAATCTTTTTCCCTTTAATGCACGTCTTCAGTGCACACTGAAATATGCGCTGACGCAAGGCTTTAATTTGAGAAGCTAGCTGTGATATTTACTGCCTCTATTCACTTGTCACGAAAGGCATGATTCATGTCAAGGGTTAAGTAAAAGCCACAATGTGTTTTCCAATCACTTGCATTCATCTCATGAATCTCCAATTATTCCCACCTTCTCAACCACATCACAACCTTCATGCTCAATCTACACTGCACTGAGAACTGGATCGATTGATGTCAACAAGAGTTAATGATCGATGACTGCTCCGCTGTTGAAAGCGGACCTATTATGCTCTTCTGTTTTCCTCTAAAACTTTTTAGTCTGCACTTTTCATGCTGCGTACATTCATCTGTCAGCAAGCACGGATGAGGTTTATCTTCAAACCAGGCAGAAACGGGCTTTCCATTGATCAGCTTCTTTATTAAATGCTCCGGTTCACCTTAAATCTAAATTTAAGGTGGAACAAAAAATTTGTAAACAGGGTGGTTGAACAAGCCAAGCCGATAACTTTAAAAGCCAAGCCAGGACATTAGTTTGCTCTGCACATCTTTACTCTCAAACCTAGACGTAATGGAATGGAAACACTAATGGAAGAGATTCACGAATCCACCTTAACTACCACAATGACCCCAAAAGCAGCTTGTAAGAAGCAGGCATGCTATATCATTGTATCTACTTTTTGACAGTTCAAGTCATCTTAAAGTAAAAGCTTCATACTGAGCCTAAAGTTTAATTTGCTTTGTGTTGTTGTGGATACTATTGTGCCGGTTTCAACATGTTGCTATTAAACCAACCAATTAGACCAGAGCTTATTAAAATGTTCATAAATGCACCATAAAAGGCAAAATTAGCAAAATTGGTTGTTTCATTCTAAAGAGGCAAATTGTAGGGGTGTAAATGGACATGTAAAATAGCATCTAGAATTTTTTCACACTGATTGAAGTCACACACATTCTATGACGGCATTAAAGGTCAATTTAATACTGATTAAATGCATGCTATGACACAGGAGCTCAAACAAAGTGTTTAGACAGAAGGTGAATACGGTAGGAGAAAAACATGTTTTGGGAAACTGAAGCGTATCAGTGTATTCTAGTAGACCCTCAAAATAAAATAATGAATTTAATGATGAATTAAATTAATGAAATTATGAATTTAACTTGGCCAGTTTTTCAAGACTATACTTTTCTTTTTGACGATACCATTTAACTAAATCAAACCTTTCCAATACTGACTGAATAAGTTTAATACCAGATTTCATCACCTAAGTAGTCAGTGCCAAAGAGACAACAATCAGGCTCATTACAAAACAGTTTGTTTTCACATTTCTCTTTTTTTGTTGAAAGTGCTTGTGGCAGGTTACGTTGCTCTTAAACAGTAATAGCGATGATGCCAAATCCATGCTTAAGTACTTGCACAGCTTACCCCAGGGCTTGAGCTGGAAACTAATATCTTACTCCAGGTTCAGTGGCTTCTCAGCTGACAATAAGCTGGCGTTTGTGCAGGTAGGAGGAACGAAGTAGTAAGCTCTATCATATAGAGGTGAAGTACCCTTGATAATACTAAACTGAAGGCAGTTCACACTTTAAAGTCAGTGGTGTTCCCAGCTGCTTTCGGTGGAGCAGTTTTCATGTTCCCCTTTAAAAAGCTGTCTGCCTTTGACAGAGCAATTGCTCAGCGGGGAGTAGCCTTAGTTCACTGGAGCCGGTGGTAGCGGTAAATGTCTATCTGGACCACCCTTCCGCACCCTTCTTAGTTCTTATTCTTAGTTCTCACTGCTTGTTATGCAGGACACCTGTCAGCCAGGGTAGCAGGTGGAGAAGATTTGCTGGTCTCGAGGAAGGTGGGCACAGAAGGCTAATTGAAGAGGAGAGGGGAGAAAGGAAAGTACCTGTAGTTGTTTCCAGGGAGAGAGAAGAAAATGAGTCACAGTATGAAGGGGTAGTTAAGGTAAATGAAGCAAAGGATGAGGGAGGGATGGAGTGCGGGTTACGGCAAGTCGAGGAAGATGATGACGTCATGTCATGGACAGGAAGCGCAAGAAGGGAGAGGGACAAAGATAGAAAGAGAGGTTCTGCGAGTGGTTGCCATGATATCCAGTGCAGAAGTAGATCTCCTGGAGATCAGGTCCAGAGCGTTGGTTGATGGTGAGGTGAAAGGTTAGTAACAGTGGAAGGCAGCAGGATGAGCTTGTTAAATGGACGGTTAAAGCAACAAAGAACAAGAGTCGGGTTCTATCAATGGGAAAAAGACTATTAACTCTATCTGAGGGAAAAAGAACTCATCTATGAATCTGCGTAGGTGACAAGCAGGCTGGTAAAAGACAATGACGTGTTTAGCGGGAATAGACACAGGAACAACAGGGTACTCAACAGAGGAAACTGAAAGATGTGAGAATGAGAGTGGAGGGAAATAGCTCTCTCCAGGCAGTGGCAAACCTGTGTCATCACCCCTGCAGGTCTGTCACAGAGACTGGGAGAAGGTAAAGGCAGAGGATTAGGCCACTGAAGTCTCTTAAAGTTGAGCTAAGTCTCTATCAAGGCCAGGAAGTATAGAGAATGAAGGGATGCCATTACTGAGATGAAATCTGCTGTCTGGACTGTGAATTAGCAGTTCTGGAGCCCACCTAAAAACCATGACATGGGATTGTGTCAACCGTAGGGGATAGGTGAGATTACTGGTATGGCGGCTTCTGTGAGGATGCTTCCATTTGCCAACATTTTGCATTCATTGTGGAAACCCAGACCTATCTTACTTCCATTACCAAGTTCCCTAACTAAGCTTGACACAGTACAACACAAGTAACATGTGAACCAAACCACCCCATGTAGACTCTTTGTCCACGGCACGCAGCACTGCTCGTTCTTCATCTATCCAACTGGCACTGGCATAGAAAACGACACAGGAAAACATGGGCAGGATACATGGATGTTGAGCTCTTTAGCAAACACCTTGGGAATTTAGCAGTCTTGTGTTTGCTAGTCGTGCTGCTACAAGACACACCTTGAACTTACCAATCAGACGTCGATTTCATGTCAACACAAGCACATTGATTCTGCATCAGTTTCCTTCTAAACTACCTTGACAGTGACAGCGATGTTCAGGTTTGCCTGCACCGGCACACACATGCAATATGGGGAATTTACTTCACTGTCACTGTCTAGACAGTCAGTCTGAAAACTACAGCCTGTACACACCAGAACAGAGTGTTTGTATGAAAATAATAAGGGTACTTTGGTGCAAAAAGAAAAATCTGCAGCAATTAATTGTTACATTGGGATAATGCAATGAAACAGTTTGTTTTCACATTTCTCTTTTTTTGTTGAAAGTGCTTGTGGCAGGTTACGTTGCTCTTAAACAGTAATAGCAATGATGGCCAAATCCATGCTTAAGTACTTGCACAGCTTACCCCAGGGCTTGAGCTGGAAACTAATATCTTACTCCAGGTTCAGTGGCTTCTCAGTTGACAATAAGCTGGCGTTTGTGCAGGTAGGAGGAACGAAGTAGTAAGCTCTATCACTGTCTAGTAGTAAGCTCTATCACTGTCTAAACAGTCAATCTGAAAACTACAGCCTGTACACACCAGAACAGAGTGTTTGTATGAACATAATAAGGGTACTTTGGTGCAAAAAGAAAAATCTGCAGCAATTAATTGTTACATTGGGATAATGCAATAAAAGTAAATTACTTCCAGCTCTGGTATCATGTTTTAAATAATGCATATAGTCATCATTTTCCTTCATTCGTGTTTTGTTTATAATATCAAATGAATATCGTTAAGTTAATCGTGAGCTCAATATATTGCTACAGCCCACAGTGTTATGTTGAAGATTATATTCACACAGTGAACGTTATCTACAAGTTTGAATGCTAGCAACTAGTATTTTAATAGCGCCTTCTCCTAAAGCCAAGTAACGTTAAATATATCTGAGATATTTATTTTCCGCGCTATCACATCAATTCCTTTCAGAGTTCAGCGAAACTTCAGCAGTGGGTCACTTGTCCACTGAGAGCAGCCATGATGCAAAACCGTTTTTCCCGCCCGTATTAAGGAAAGCCCCGCCCCCTGGGCGCTGGGATTGGCTGATATGTCTCGAGTCCTGCGCTGGGATTGGCTTGGGTTGTTAAGAAGTAGCTCTCCTCCAGGACTGGATAAAGAGGTTCATTCATACTCGCGAGCAGTCCGCCTATTTGGTGGCCATAGAGGGAACGGCGCGAGACTGCGAACTACCACCCAATCGTAGCGCGGCAGGTGAACCACGACTAGCCAATCAGTGCGCTACCTGCGAGTACGAGCTAGCCAATCCTCGCACAGTGGGGGCGGGACTGTCCGGAATACGGGTGGGGAAAAATCACATAACGCATCTGGAAGTGGATGCTGTCTGTAGCTGTGAGTTCGGAGTCGCTGGAGTCTGAGCAGTGCAGGGCGGAGAAATCAAAAACGACCCTCAGGGGCTTCTTTTCTCGGGCAGTGAGCTTTTATTGGACTGTGTACACAAGTAAAACAACGACTGGCAATACGGTGAGCTTATTCGGTTTGTTGTTTAGTTTTATTGGAGTTTATGTGAGCTTTACACTTGTTGACCTTCTGTTTTCACACCGCAGCTTTCTGTGTTGTTGACTGTGTGTCTTTGTACGACCGTGTGTATTAAAACAGGACAACCTAATGAACCGTAACCACCTAGTAACATGGCTCTGCTTTAAAGAGCGCACAGACTGTATTGTGACTAAATGTGACAAACTCTGCTGGTCCTCCCAGGAGATGGACGGCAACGTGGTGCAGATTTTTAAGGAGGACAAATGTCCGTCTCCTCACGCCGAGGGCTGTGCAGCAAACTTCCCCTGGCAGTCTGGCATCTCGGAAATGTACAACTACTCGGCGAATGAGAGCTGGAGTGAAGAAGCGGAGCCGCTGTCCCCCATCATCCCCGTTATAACGGCCGTGTACTCGGTGGTGTTCGTGGTGGGTCTGGTGGGAAACTGCTTGGTGATGTATGTCATTATCAGGTAAGAGGGAGGAGCTGCTGTGACTGTGTGGCCTGTTTGGTATTCTGGGTGGTTTGTGCTGTAATAATGGGACTGTGAGGCGCTACAGCAGTTTAAAGGTGGGCTGCAGGTGAATTACCTTCGCTGAGATTGGGTCGGGGGTTTGGCGCCCTCTGGTGGATCACGAGGCTCTAGCGTCCTAACTACGTTCATGTGAATTTAGGACAGATTTGAACGGAGCATCTTAGGTTTAAGGAACAGCCAGCAGAAACAGCCTATTCCCTCTGATTTGGAGTTTATGAAGGATTACCCACATGCAGGCTTTAAACGGGAATGGCTGCAAAGGGATGACGTCTTTCTGAGACAGTGCTGTGTTAGCAGAACAGGTCACATTCACTGATCATAGGTCAGTCCGTCTGTCTGCCACTGTAAATCCACTGTAATCAAACAGAAACAGTTCAAAGAGAACATGTTTAATGTTTCACCTCACCGAACATACCTTTATTCTAAAACTGATGACTGCAATGCCTTCCAAAAAAATGAAGACAGGGCAGTGTAACCCAAGAAACGTAGAAAAATCTTGAACATGAGAAGCAGAAAAGCTTGGATCTCAAAGGAAGCATCCAGGAAAGGCTTAGCTCTTTATGAGCACAGATTGCTTAAAAATGTTCCACTTGGGCAAAAAATGCATCAGCGTGTATAGAACAATGTTCCTCGACCAGCAATTGCAATGGATTTTAGGGATTTCAGCCATTGCGGGAATATGGAGAAACCCTCACGCAGTGGAGGGCAAGGCCAAAAACCAAAACTGAATGTGTGTGACCTTTGACCTTTGTTTCTCTGATATCAAGAATCTGTCACAAAATGCCAATTAAATCTGCACAATGCACAGCAGAAAGCAACCATGCCCAGAAATAGGGTTAACATTCCTGGACTGAGCACAGCTAAAGACTTGTGTTGCAGAAGAATGGATTAGTTGGTGTCTTCCTTGACTGAATGATTGTAAAAGGGTTCATATCCTACTTTTTGTCCCTTGAGGCTAAATTGTATCATTTGTGTGGTTTTCTGTAATAAGCATGACCACAGTCCATGGCCAATTTCCAACCTCTTTATTTCTTTGAGAAAAACAGGCTGTTTTTGTAACCGGTCTGCTAATAAAAGATAAATGAGCTCTGTTCTGATTGACGGTCCTATATTGAGCCTAATTAAAAAAAGCACTCAGAGCTAAACACTCCTTAACTTTAATTAGAACTTCAGTATGAGCAGATGGTGCTGAACTACTGTAGGTATGTACATGCACATGAGTCAGTTCTGGTGACACCACTGAAACAATTCATTAAAAACTGTTTTTAAGGCAGAAAATAAAGGTGATATAACACCGTAGTAGAGATGCTCCTGTTTTGGAATGAGTTGCAGGCTTTAAAATTGGTAGGAGTGTATATTTAGTATAAGTCAGTCAAGTTCATACGGTAGTATCATATTGACCAGACCCCTGACTTTAGTGTTATAAATGCGGAGGGTAAAACATCTAGCACGATTCTTAAAATTTCCCAATCAAAAATGAACCTGCTTCAGGTGCAGACTGTGTAGTACATGCCTGACAGTGTGTTCTTCACTCTTTAACAATTTTCCGATAGATACACTAAGATGAAAACTGCCACCAATATATACATCTTCAACTTGGCTGTTGCGGATGCCCTGGTGACCACCACCATCCCCTTTCAGAGCGCGGACTACCTGCTGAACTCCTGGCCCTTTGGAGAGGTGGTCTGCAAGGTCTTCATCTCTATCGACTACTACAACATGTTCACCAGCATCTTCACCCTCACCATGATGAGTGTCGACCGCTACGTGGCAGTCTGTCACCCAGTCAAGGCGCTGGATTTTCGCACGCCCATGAAGGCTAAGATCATCAACATCCTGATCTGGGTTCTGTCCTCTGCTGCTGGAATTCCTGCCATGGTGCTTGGAAGCACCCAGACCAACAATGGTAGATGGTAGTTGATATCATGTACACGTTGTGAAGCTTTTCTTCTCACCCCTAATGCAAGTGGACTGTCCATAGACCTTGTGGTCTGTGTCCACTGTAGACCACTAACAGTCACAGGGATCTGGACATTGGCCCTTTTGGCCTATTTAGTAAGCCATCCCTGGACTGCCATCATACATTTGCCTTGAACCATTTGAAATTTTGAGTAATCTTGAAAATTCTGGATCATGTGGCGTCATATGGTGTATTATATAAAATATGGGCAAAAGTCAGACTTCCAAGATAACTACTACTTGGGTTGAATGATTGGGTTGAGTAATTTTTCAAACTAATATTAACTAGGCAGTACGTTAAATGAGGTTATTTTCCGTTGGTCACCAAAGAACACCAAATTTAATTGACTGCATTTGGGCTAAGGGGAAAATAAAGCTAATGCTTTAGATTCAGAGTCACACAGCCATTCTTTGCTGATGTGATTAAAGGTGCCCCAGACTATCAGGGTGAAAATCCAGAACCTGTTTTACAGACCTATTTACGCCCCTGTTATTTGTCCACAACATTTCTTACTATGAGACCTGTAGATTAAGAAGATCTGCTTCGACTATCAACGGCTATCAGTGATAAAATTACACAACATGGCCGCTACATACAGGTTGAGGTTGTTGGGAATCCATTGCACCTAACCCCCAAATGCTCCTTGGGTGTCGTGGGTAGGACTGCCCACCACTCTGGGCAAGTGTGCTCAGAGTGTGCGTACATGGGTGTCTCACTTCATGGATGGGTTAAATGTGGAAGACAAATTCCTCTTTGTGCAAACACAAATGGCCCTCAACTCTCTACTCAGGGAGCCATTGTTCTCACCTAATTTGGGGTTGTGATGCTGATAAAGAGGGAACCGCTCTTTTCTTCAGTCTTGCAGGTGTCAAACACTGTGCAAAGCTGCTCGATATTGTCCAAAGCTTGAGAAACTGTCTAGATTGAAATATGCAGAGTGAACTAACAACTGTGAATTAAAGCTGTCCAGGATCTTGATAAGGATGTGGGAGCTGAACTTGGCTTCCATTCGAAAGCTTCTTTTGTATTCTGGCACCTACACAAGGTCTAGCATTTAAAGAGGAACGAAACATTTGATCAGTAAGCTGGTGAAAAGGACGCCAACTTCAGACCTGGTTTAAAGATGAACATGAGTCATGCCTTGGAAAGTGCAGACATCCTGCTAAAATTCCAGATTTCTGCACATAGTCCACCAGTTGTCATTGCTCCACTGTAACATGTCAGCTTTGGTGGCATAAATACTAATGAATGAGGACTGATACGTAACAGATTAGGATTTTAGAATCCTAGTTTTACTGACCAGTTTTATGAGGGGAGGAGGAACAACAGTGTTTGAGGTTAATGGTTTGTCTATGGCACAGTATATATATGTTTGGCAAGTCACAGTATATTATGTTCCTTATGAGCAGGGACCTCTCCAGGATAAGTAATGACCTTGTCCCGCATGTTTCCCCTAGGCACCACAGAATGCGCTCTTCAGTTCCCCGACCCCTACATGTACTGGGACACGCTGATGAAGATCTGCGTCTTTATCTTCGCTTTCGTAGCACCTCTCATCATAATCACAGTGTGCTACACGCAGATGGTGATGCGACTGAAGAGTGTGCGGCTACTGTCGGGCTCACGTGAGAAGGACCGCAACCTGCGGCGTATCACACGCCTAGTGCTGGTGGTGGTGGCTGTGTTCGTAGTCTGCTGGACACCCATCCACATCTTCATCCTGGTCAAGGCCCTGGCGCCTGGTGTCCCTGAGACCACCGCTGTAATGGGTGCCTACTTCTTTTGCGTTGCACTGGGCTACACAAACAGCAGTCTCAACCCCATCCTCTACGCCTTTCTGGACGAGAATTTCAAGCGCTGTTTCCGGGACTTCTGCTGCCCAGGCCGCGGGCAGGTGGACGGGCAGGGGATGCTGCGAGTCAGGAGTACCATCCGCGAGCACGCGTGTCCGGCAGAGGGCAGAGGGGATGGTGGCCACGGCAGGCCTGTATGACTAGCCGTGGAGCTGTCCTCCTTCCAGTGCCAGGAGGACTCGAATGACCTGGGACTAACACAGATCACCACTGCCATCTGAAGGCTGATTTTTACTTCTGCAACGATGCATGTGTTGCGTAGAGATACAGATAAGGAGTTTATGGGCAAAGGTAGCTTGCAGATTCACACAGAGTCCACTTTTTTATTTGTTTTTCTCATTCATGTCTCATCCACCGCTCTGAACTTTGAGTCTGGATCATAGATATGTAATATGAGTGCTCACTTGCTGTGGGACATAGGGTGGGACAACTGTAAAAATGGAATGAATTTACCATATTTGGCTTTTAGCTAACTGATAATGGCCACGCCACACATACAGAAATGGAGCCAGCCATTTGCTAACTGATAGACCACACTTGGATAACTAGCAGACTGCACTGCTATCAGAGTAAGGTAACATTAGTTAATGTTGTTACAGAATTAGTTAATGTTAGCTCTCTGTTACGTTACTTTCAGGAGATACCATGTACAGTCAACAACCCGATGCTAGCTGAAACTGTACATCTTGTCTAAAATCTATAGTGTTAATTTGACACCCTCCTTTGAGTCAAATCCAGGGGTATATATTTCTCTTGCTCCTTTTGAGGACTGGAGTACACTTCAAGATAGGCAGTGCCTTTTTCTGTGTAATCATATTGCAGGGGAATTTTAACTTCTGCTGGGCTGTTCCTCAAGCTTACGCTGACTGTTTGATCTTTGAAGTGCGTCTGTCATGATCATGAAATTTCTGACGATTACTTGCCAAATAGCTAATTGCAATTATATATAATAGTGATAAACAGTGTCTTAAGTTACAGTATAACCCTAAAGCAGCCGGAGACACAGTCTCTAAAATCAGCATTTGTGTTTAGCAATGAGAAGTCATATTCAAGGTTTTAAGATTTGAGCTCTGAAACCGTCGGATTTTTACGTTTGTGTACTTATTAGGTTTTACGTATGTGTTTGGTTGTCTCAGAATCAAGTATATCTCAAAATGTCAAAACAGCTTTGAAACCTCATTGAGTTGTGAGTACTGTTGGGAAGGAACACATACAGTCACAGTGACTCTCTCTAGCATTGGTCCCTTTCCCTTAGCTAAACTGCAAACAAGGGGGCCGGTAGCCTAGTGGGTAGGTGAAGGTGAACCAGCAGCCAGAAGGTGTAGGATTGAAATCTCCAGAAAGCCTGGGTATACCTGGTTGTGCTTTTGGGCAAGGGCTCTACCCGAGGGTTGCACACGGACGGGGCACTGTTAAGCATTGTGCCAATTTTTCTTTTTTCTTTTTGTTTTTTGAGGAGTTTGTGAAGACATATTCAAATGCCTGAGGGCCAGTGACCAAAGAGATTGATAGAAGATGAACAGATAGAAAACAAAGCATAATGCAAACAAGAGTCTGATGCAATGGTCTTTATGTTTCATATGTGAAAAAGATTGAATGGAACAGAAGTAACCGCATTTGTGCGCATGTATGTGGCTCTATAAATATGATTACATGACTTCTAGACTGTGAAATAACTGTTCTACACAAACTAGACATATGTTTCCACCGTGTAACATGATCATTACTCAGGATACAGTGTCATGTTTTAGTATTGCCATAAGCTAGAGTTACCTTGGGCTGCAGGAGAACAACATTTCTATATTTGTTTACAGAGTAGATTAGATGTTCAGAACTGGGCGTTTGGTGTACTGAACTGATGTGCTTAACTTACATTTATGTGCTTAAAGAAAGAAGTTTAAGTTTACTGTGCAGGATACCACTAGAATTAATTGAAAAGTTGATGAGTAATTAAGGCAGTCACAATTATGCGATTACCAAAAAATATTGATTTAATAAATGTATTAATTTGTTTGTAAATAGGATGATAAACGGTATTCACAAGACATTTTAGAAAGCAACATTAAAGGGAGGAAACTCACACTAGAAGCATCTAACAAGCATCTTGTTATAAATTTAATGTAGCAGTTTGATGGACAGTTAACAGGCTAACATGCTACTCCAAGAATATTTAAATGATTCACTCAAGTGTACTAGGCATTTAAAGTATTTTTAAAACGTGACGTAAGGAATATGCTGCTCGCCTGTTACAAGCTTCAAATGCTTGAGAAGCTTCAAAAGCAGAGCTGGGTGTGTGGAAAGTGAAATCACTGGTGACTTGGCACAAACAAAACTTTAAGCTAGCTAAGCCTAGCCAGATATCCATATTTGTGCATGTTGCCTGAAAGCTTAAGGATACAAACAAAACAAAGAGGTATGCATGAACGATGCATGAAAGTGTGTGGGCTGTTACATCATTTGGGTGGAACATAAAGGGAGTAGAAAGAGCTTTTAGAGTAAGAAACAGCCTAACGGATGCATTTTTTACCACAAGTGTTTTATTTTTCATAATCGTTAATGACTTTCTTTTTCTTCTTTTCGGTAGGATTTACTGGAATCTTTGGTTTTGCAGTAGTACATTATTATTTAGTTAGGTAGTTTTATTATTTGGCATTAAAACAAAAAAAAATGACTCTATTAATTGATAGATTATTTTGATTTTGCACATAATTGATAATTGGTAGCGACAGCCCTACTATATTTAATGTGTGTGTCTTGCTAGAAAATTTGGGCAAAGACTGTAATGTACTACTTTTTGGACAGAGGGCTCTACAACTATTCATTACAGCACTTGAATCTGTAGTTAAGGCATTTATGTTAAATATGATTCCTTTTTTTTTGACTGGATGGAAAAACCTCTTGACTTTTTATGTAAAGTCAACAACGCTTACTAAAGGAAGTTCATTAGTTGTCTCATTGACATGATGATAGCAGCCTGACAGTGAGTGTGATTAGATGCACTTAATAACATGATAATAGCAGAATTTTTTTTCCAGCAGTCCTTTCACTTAATTTACTTGCACTTCGGTAATCAGATGATGGGGAAACTCCAGCTTTACATGAGTTAGGCAACAACCAGAATTCTGCCTTGCAATCTACCAATATACAGAAAAATAAAAATACCGTAAAACGTGACATAAGGTTAAGGCAAACCTCAAACTTCATGCTGCTAAAGATGAAGAATATTTAAATCCGTCATTCGTCAGCATTACTCCAAAAGTAATGCACAGGCTGAGAAATCTGGAAGAAATCAGATCAGAGGTTTAGATAAGTCAGTTAAGATCAGATTATTAAGTGTGTATAAATGCACTCGCACTCTCTAATTCATTGTTAGTAACTTCAGCATGTTTGGGGTGAAGTTCGCCATTTATTATCTGTGAATCCACAAAAAATGTTCTCATGTTAATCCCAAACAAGCCCTTAGCGAAGGAAAGCCAGTAGCAGTTAGCTTTGCAACAGCAACTGTAGTAAGGTTGTTAAGCATGTTCAGTACCATTTATCATCTTTCACTGAGTGGAGAAGAAGAACATTCATCCCTGTGGTGTTTCTGCTGAAGCTTACAAAGGTATTACTTAGCCTGGTCATTTGCATAAGACTATCTGTCTCCTATTGACTGTAATAAATTAAAAGCAACTGCATTGTGTTTGGGGCAAACTGTTTTATATTGGTGACTGCTCAAAGAATAGTCTTATGATGAGTAATAACACCAGTATTGGTTCATTGATCATGGAAGTCACCTGAAGCGAGTAAAAAAGGGAACCATGTAATTTACATATATCTCCAAGGTCAAGGAGTCCAAACTCTCTGTACTTTTCTTGCTGTGGTGTTAATTAATGTGAGCGCTGATTCTTTTACAGGTAGTACATGGTTTTACATGTAGATAATAACTAGTGACTACAGCTGTATGTACAAAGCAAACAACTCAGAAGGTCTGAGGTTATTTTGTTATGTGGGAAAGGGGTTTGTGTGTGTGACTGTGACACATGTGTCTGTAAAACTGGCTGAAATCATTTCACGTTATTGTTTTCAGTCTGTTTTTATTTATGCCTTAGTAGATTTTGGCTTCTGAAAAAGGTAAAGCCTGTTGTGCCTTTTGTTAGTTCATGGTTGGGCAGTATGATTGACTGCATTATCAGTCATATTGCATTATCGCAATGTATTTACTGGACTTTCAAAATGGTTTTCCTGCACAGATTGTCAGTGTAATCTTTAGAGCAGTAAAACTTCTAACATGTAATATAACGTGATTACCTTATACCTCGTATCTGCACTAACTGTCCATTGTGTCAGCTCCGCCTACAGTACAGCAGCACTTTGTAGTTCTACAATTACAGAACGTAGTTCATCCAGTTTACTGCGTACATTGTTACTCTGTCCTTCAGTGGTCAATATTTGGGTGGTAGATCATTCTTAACACTGCAGTGACTGAGGTTAGTGTCATCTTGAGCTGGTACGAGCTGGTGCAGTCCACTCACTGTCCACTCTATTAGACCCACATAATACCTGTTCTGTGGTGGTCTTGTGGGGGCACCGACCCTTAAATTACAGGGTAAAACGAGGCTAACAATGTGTGTGGAGAATAGATGGAGAGTCTGTTACTGTAGAACCAGAAGTGGTTCTATATGGTAAGTGGAGCTGATAAAATGGACAGTGAGTGTAGATATAAGGTAGGTGTACCTAATGAAGTGACCGGTGCGTGTATATAGTCTACTTGCTGTTCAGGCTGTTTGCTTTTTGTAATATACTATAAGCTTTTGTTTGCTAAACTTTCCTCTGAATACTGAGTATCATCTGTGCCAACCGTAACAGTATTACATGGCTTGTATATGACTTGTATATGACTATTACATCACTAGATGCAGAACTACAATAAAATAATAAATTATTATTTATTCATGTTTTTATTGCTGTTGTATACATAGGAGGACATGCACTTACAGTAAACTCTCATTGTTCATACATACATATGACTACATGCATATACATTCTATAAATTATATATTTATAGAAACAACTTGAATTTCCTCTTTGTGTCTGCTTTATGAGCTCTACCACTCTGGAGGTATATAATTACCGACTGTAGACCATCTGTTCTCATGCACATCTATTAACCCCCCACCCCCTCATGTCATTAGCTGACCCCAGGTATTACATCTGTAGTGGCTCATATGTACTGATAAGCTGGTATGTGTTAGAGCAGAGTTGGGATAATATCTGGTCAACAGCAGCTCCAAAGTCAGGAACTCACCAATGAGTGAGGCCTAACAGCTTAATGTTTGATTTGACCCAACATGAGTTTACATATCTACCTATTCCCTATTCATATGAATAACATCAGAATGTAGCTAGCAGTTATAAGGTACTGATGGTAAGAATAAGAAGAGATTTTGAGACCATTGGTGCAAGGAATATCTCTTAACTGAATTGAAATGTTCCTTAAATGTTAATAATGTATATAATATGTAATAATATATTCACACAGAGACAAAATGGGAAAAACATAACATTAGCAAACTGCTATCTAGCTGGTGTGTCTTTTTTTCGACCCTAGCTAGGGTTGCCACCCATCCACGACTTTCCTGGATTTTGTCCAGGAAAATAATTAATTCTGTTCCTGGGTACAAACTGTCCTGGAATCCAAGCCTTTCATATGTTAGCATTTTGCATTAGGATTAAACGGCTTCTCTTGTCCCATTTATATACACAATTAAGTCACACTTTATGAGATTAACCATCATGTGCAGCACGGAGAGCAGCTAGAGTGCCGGGATTGACTCAGTAAGGTCCTGTTAGGTTGTCACAGGTATCATCATGCTGACTGCACTGCATCCCACATCTGCTGGAGGGTGCATGGGGAAGGATCCATAGATCGAGGTCTGGGAAATTAGGGTTATCTTTGGAAGTCTTGGTCATGTTTTTTCAACCAATGTCTCTAGCTGTGTTGCATAGTCTTGCTGGAGCATCCCCATCAGCCACAAGGAAGACAATCAGCATGTATGGGTGTACATAATCTGCAAGGGTGGTTTCATCCCCAAATCAGTTGGGAGTGCCTTAAACATGGATAAGTAGGCCCAGAGAACGCCACAAATACACGACTTCCCTCATGAGTCGATAGGTTCAGATTAGCCTCAATGTAGCGTTTCTGATGGAGCATTGTTGGTGACGTTTAATCACAAGCCAGCATTGCAACGCCATAATGGAGAAGATTTAAACAGATGAGCTACAGATGAGCTACAGTTTCTCAGTCTACAGGTACACCAGCAAGACGGAGGTAAGTGGTGTATAATAGCGTCTAGTGATTGTACACACAAAAGTACCTAATGGTACTTCAAATGCATGTGACGGCTTCCATCCGAGCCTTTTGTCCAGAATAACACACTACACATTTAGTGAACTTTAATACTGAGGGGCTTTCTGAAACAGAAGACCTGCTTCATGTGGTGAGTTCAATGCAGGCAAATGTAGCTTTGAGAGAGGGGTAATCAAGTAGGTATGATAATCAGGAAAAAGTGGAGGAACTGCTGCTCTCTCTGCATCGCTGATTGTGGCTTGTGTTACCTCTAATGAAGTGGAGTGCACTAAATGGTGCAATCAGAATCCAGTATAGACAGACACAGGTTGAGTGAAATTTCTTTTTTTGCTTTCAAATGTACATTTACAATAATGGCTTTTAGTGGAGGCTCTTATCCGCAGGAGCTTACAAGATTATTTTGTTATCAGCTTTAAAGCTCGTGCAAAAAGACTAGAATCCAGACACTCCTGAAGCAGCACAGGGCCAGAAACAGGAGTCTGGGCTGATATCAGGGGATGGTACAACGGTTGGTAAGGGTGAAAATGTTGATTTAAATGCTTTTCAGACAGGTATTTATAAAATATATTTGATGACATTTACATTTACATTACATTCAGGGCATTTAGCAGACGCTCTTATCCAGAGCGACTTACAACCGTGCTTAGTGTTCTGTTGGATAATATTCCAGCTAGTAGGAAGTTTAGAGCCTAAAACTCACCACGAGCTCAGACACTGCCCGAACAGTGGGCCAGTGCTGGTACCTAGAGAAAGGTCATTATAAGTGCAACACAATACACATTGACAAAAGCAAGGGACAGTGACACAACAGGGACGTTTGTCTCACACCTCAGCTTCAGGACAGAGGAGTCTTGATGGTGGGTCAGGGTCAGTGATGCCACCTCAGCTTCAGGACAGAGGAGTCTTGATGGTGGGTCAGGGTCAGTGATGCCACCTCAGCTTCAGGACAGAGGAGTCTTGATGGTGGGTCAGGGTCAGTGATGCCACCTCAGCTTCAGGACAGAGGAGTCTTGATGGTGGGTCAGGGTCAGTGATGCCACCTCAGCTTCAGGACAGAGGAGTCTTGATGGTGGGTCAGGGTCAGTGATGCCATCTCAGCTTCAGGACAGAGGAGTCTTGATGGTGGGTCAGGGTCAGTGATGCCATCTCAGCTTCAGGACAGAGGAGTATTAATGGTGGGTCAGGGTCAGTGATGCCACCTCAGCTTCAGGACGGAGAAGTATTAATGGTGGGTCAGGGTCAGTGATGCCACCTCAGCTTCAGGACAGAGGATTCTTGATGGTGGACCAAGATGAGGCATACCACCTGAACTTCAGGACAGAGGAGTCTTGATGGTGGGCCAAGATGAGGCATACCACCTCAGCTTCAGGACAGAGGAGTCTTGATGGTGGGCCAAGATGAGGCATACCACCTCAGCTTCAGGACAGAGGAGTCTTGATGGTGGGCCAAGATGAGGCATACCACCTCAGCTTCAGGACAGAGGAGTCTTGATGGTGGGCCAAGATGAGGCATACCACCTCAGCTTCAGGACAGAGGAGTCTTGATGGTGGGCCAAGATGAGGCATACCACCTCAGCTTCAGGACAGAGGAGTCTTGATGGTGGGCCAAGATGAGGCATACCACCTCAGCTTCAGGACAGAGGAGTCTTGATGGTTGGCCAAGATGAGGCATACCACCTCAGCTTCAGGACAAGGTCTTGATAATGGTAAAAATTGAGATACTTGACTTGGAGGGACGATTTAGGTGTTGACCATTACCATCAGTATCTAATGTGGGCCCCTACAGCAGATGAGTCATCAGTATGCAGTAACAGAAGCGACATGGGGGAACTGCAATCACCGCAAAGACTGAGGTTGAGAGACTGAACTAGCACCTGGGTGGCTTCAGTAAAGTGAAAGGCTCAAATCCTCCCAATGCTATGGAGCTCTAGGCTACTACTCTAAGCTGCAGTGCTTTAGTAATCCGTGGGGGGTTTGCAGACCCCTATGAGCCTTCAGAGAGACTGAAAATTTTAATAAACTCACTTGGGTCATATCTAAAAACATAGTGCTTGTTTAATAAGAGTAGCTGTTATATTTTTTTTAAATGAAATAGTCGGGTCCATAAGTGTTTGTAATTTTTGTGATTCCGCTTCTCTGCACCACCTTAAAGGACTTTAACACTAGGCAGTAGACATGATTAAAGTGAAGACTTTCAGCTTTAATTTAAAAGATTTAACAGAAATAATGCATGAACTGTTACAGCCATTTGAATCTAGTCCCTCCAGGCTCAAAGGTAATTGAACAATTGACTGATAAGCATGGCCTTTCATGACCAATTAAGGAAATCTGGAGGACGTCTGGAGTTGATTCCAAGTGTTGAATATGCATTTGGTAGCTGTTATACTTTCCAGTAGGGTAAAATAGACACTTAAATACAAAGTCAGGGAGAGAATGCTGATTAGGCTGCTTCACACACATATTAACAAGCTTCTGTAATCTTATCTAACTAGAGATGCTGGATCTATCCCAGAATACATCTGAAAGACTTCATCTGATTGTCCTAAAACTTTGGTGGAGTAAACTAAACCTTTGTTTTTTTCAAACTGAAGACAAAAGAGGACATAAGATCTCAGTGAGGTAAGGAAGAGCTCACTACCAAACTAGAAAAGAACTCTTCCAGAGTTAGCCAACATGGGACCCGCCATTAGAACAACCAGGTAGTATTTTACACACTGGCTGTTTCTAAAAGGTTGATGCAATATTTTTATTAAGCCCCAATATGTATGGACCCGATCGTGTATATGGCGACCAATCATGAATCTGTAATGTCATGGGTCGCAGGTCTGCAATAGCTAGCAAAATGGTAAGATGTGGTCCTTGCTTATTGAGTGAAAGTAATGACTGGGAGGAGTGTTGGTTAGGGCAAGTGGAGAGACACGCTGGGACTTACTGTCCTCAGTAGGGGTTCTTAGACAGTCCAGAATGATAACTGTTTGAAGACCTTTGAACACAGACCAAAGAGTTCTCAGTGGAGAGAAGATCACAGTCTGCAGTTCCAGGGACGAACAACAGTTTGGTTTCGCTTGGGTTGAGCTTCAGTTATTGGGCTGATTGGATGATCCATGATGACAGGTGAGCCAGATGTGCTGAGATGTGAGTGTCAGAGGAAGGAAAAGGATATAACTTGAGAGCATGAGAGTGAGAGCTGAGGGGAAAAGAGAATGTGGTATATCCTACTCTTCATTTTCATCGTACATGAACTGCTGAGAGACTAGAATACAAACGTGCACATCATCACCACTCTTATAAGGAGAGGAAAATCCAGATTTTTAACATGGATCACACAGCCATAAGGCTGAAACAGACATCCTCGGCATCGCCATGGTAACCCCCGGAAAGTTAATTCACTTGGTCTGAATAGAGCCCTCGATTGGTAGCCATGAGTGACATGTCAGTGAATTGATACCTCAACACAGTTCAGAGGAATGAATCATTGTGTTTTCCACTGTCAATCCAAGTCAAAAAGGGGAAGAACCTGATCTTTCACTCGCCTTTAAAACTGTAGACATGACTCAAGCATCGATTCTCACATATAAAAAATAAAAAAGGATATATATTTTCTTCAGACTTTAAACTGCAAGTCATTTTATGAAACTTTATGCGTCTGATGCCAGCAATGCAGGGTTCATTGCAGTAAAGCCCTATTTTCAAAAAAGTTGGTACACAATGTAAATCATTTAAACTCCATATTTATATAACAGTAACGCAAAGACAGCATATAAACTCATCAAAACACTTACTGTTGCACTACACAACATTATGAGGCTTCTGCTGCCCTGTGATAACTCTTTTTAAAGGTGTTGCTGGCATCAAATTCAAAACAAGCTCGTATTTTTCTAAAAACAATCAAATATTATCATCTACGATACAAAATAGCAATAACAGATTCAGAGAATCCAGAATCTCTGCATGTAAGTGACAAGCCCGTGAACGAGTTTTACACTCATCATCAAAAGAATAGTTACACAAGTAGGTGGACCTGAGAACAATGAAACTTGGTGGGTAGGTTTGACATCATGAGACATTCAAAGGATTCAAGTTTAATGCTCTCCAACACATGTGACATAAGCAGCCAGCAGTCATGCCCTGCGTGAGTCATCCTATTAGTGCCAGCACCAGTGGCAGATGGCTGCATGACACAGCCACAGTATAATAACTGAAAGATGTCTCTCCATGATTCCTGTCCTTTACAGAAGGTATTTGCAGAACGCCAGCATCTGTAGATCTAAGATCACGAGCTGGAACATAAACAGAGAGAGGTTCTGTGATGTAAGCAGGTGATAGATTATTCAGAGCCTTATAGAACAGCAGCAGATCCTTAAAGTCTGTCTAATGGGTACAGGTAGCCAGTACAGCTCGTTCAGAACAGGAGTGATATGAGATCTCTCTTTGTAATTTTCCAAGCCGAAAGGGAAAGCACTTCACTTTCAGCACTCCGCCAATCATTTCCTTGATTCCCAAATGCTTACAGTGTTGTTAACGGTAGTCATGATGTCGTATTATTAGTAGCTCATAAAGATCATGCTTCAGAACCAGAAATGCTTTGTGCACCTGATTCAATCAGATACTCAGTTCTGCACACATTCTATAATAATCTAAAATAAAAACAGTTCATTTTTACATCCTGCACACGTTTGGCTGCTGAGTGCTTTCAGCTGCTCTGCTTGTGAAAATCGAGGCACTGGAGCTGTGAGCAGGCCCAGTTACTGAGCTCGGATCATCCTCATTTCTTTTGTCTGGCTGTTTGTGCACACTTTAGAGGAGCTGTCAGTTGTCTGTTACTGCTGGAGAGGAGGTGTTGCCATGGCAGACTCTGAAGGTTGGAAGCAGCTGTTCATGGTCACCTGAGATAGTTATGATGAAAGGTTTATGACGCTGGCCTTGAGGGAGAGATTTGCTTAGAGGTTCTGATTTCTACAGAATTTGTGTATGTGAATGTTTGTGTGAGAACCTGCTGTACCTATTTACCCACAGTACCATTTTCTTGGCTCTGAGGTTCCTGTACGAGATCATGTTCCAGTAGAACCTACAACATTCTGTACAGTTCAAAGTCTTAGGCAGAAAATCATTAAAACAGCTTGGCCAGCTTAAGGCTATTAAGGTGGTAGACCTGCTTGGCTGATTGGCCAGTGTAGGGTGAAATTTAACTTGACCACCACTGAACAGCTTGACTAACTCTGCTTGACTCAAACCTACTTGAAAATTGACCAAAATAACCAAGCTGGACTACCAGCATGACCATGTTTACCAAGTTTACCAATGACTACCAGCATGACCATGTTTACCAAGTTTACCAGTGACTACCAGGATGACCATGTTTACCAAGTTTACCAATGACTACCAGCATGACCATGTTTACCAAGTTTACCAATGACTACCAGCATGACCATGTTTACCAAGTTTACCAATGACTACCAGCATGACCATGTTTACCAAGTTTACCAATGACTACCAGCATGACCATGTTTACCAAGTTTACCAATGACTACCAGCATGACCATGTTTACCAAGTTTACCAATGACTACCAGCATGACCATGTTTACCAAGTTTATCAATGACTACCAGCATGACCATGTTTACCAAGTTTACCAATGACTACCAGCATGACCATGTTTACCAAGTTTACCAATGACTACCAGCATGACCATGTTTACCAAGTTTACCAATGACTACCAGGATGACCATGTTTACCAAGTTTACCAATGACTACCAGCATGACCATGTTTACCAAGTTTACCAATGACTACCAGGATGACCATGTTTACCAAGTTTACGAAGGACTACCAAGATGACCAGCTTGGCTAACGTGATCATCATCACAGGTTTTGTTTTGCCTCATCAAATAATGTCCAACTGTTCAACTACCTTGACCATCTTAGACCATTTAAAACCAAGAAATCAACTAAGTAGTTGTATTATACTGCATTGTTCTGTACTCGGCTACAAAAGCACTGATATAGATATGGAAATAAGGTATGCATTTAAAAGTAGGCACCAAGACTGTATTTCATGCTCCATATTGATTCATATTCGCTTGTAAATTGTTTACTTAGGCTTGGATTTAGAGCTCCTTAGCATTATTAACAGAGGAAAATAAATGAAAATCTAATATATCATAGATCAACTTATTATATAGGAGATCCATCATAAATCATCACAGACTCGTATGGGGAAGTCTTAGATTCATTAGCACAACTATTGTAACAAATTGTAACAAGTTGCATTAATTCAGCAACACAATAATGTTGACGCATTTGCACTATGCCATGTATTTAGTTCACTTAGAAGCTACACATTTTCTGTAGTATATATTTTTTATTTGATAGCACTAAAAATATTATAGTAATTATAGTAATTATAGTATATTATAGTAAGTGGTATAGTAATTATATGATTGGTATACTTTGGTATAGTATATATGATTAGGTTACTGTGGTGTAGTATATATGATTAGGTCACTGTGGTATAGTAATTATATGATGAGAGTTAGGTAGGCTAGACTTTGACTGGTGTAGTACATAGTATAGATGATTAGGTATAACAGATATAGTATATATGATTAGTTTACTGTGGTATAGTATATATTATTAGGTTACTGTGGTATAGTATATATTATTAGGTTACTGTGGTATAGTAATTATATGATTAGTTTACTGTGGAATAGTATATATGATTAGGTTACTGTGGTATAGTATATATGATTAGTTTACTGTGGTATAGTATATATGATTAGTTTACTGTGGTATAATAATTATATGATTAGTTTACTGTGGTATAGTATATATGATTAGGTTACTGTGGTATAGTATATATGATTAGGTTACTGTGGTGTAGTATATATGATTAGTTTACTGTGGTATAGTATATATGATTAGGTTACTGTGGTATAGTAATTATATGATTAGGTTACTGTGGTATAGTATATATGATTAGTTTACTGTGGTGTAGTAATTATATGATTAGTTTACTGTGGTATAGTAATTATATGATTAGGTTACTGTGGTATAGTATATATGATTAGGTTACTGTGGTATAGTAATTATATGATTAGTTTACTGTGGTATAGTAATTATATGATTAGGTTACTGTGGTATAGTATATATGATTAGTTTACTGTGGTATAGTAATTATATGATTAGTTTACTGTGGTATAGTATATATGATTAGTTTACTGTGGTATAATAATTATATGATTAGTTTACTGTGGTATAGTATATATGATTAGTTTACTGTGGTATAGTAATTATATGATTAGGTTACTGTGGTATAGTATATATGATTAGTTTACTGTGGTATAGTATATATGATTAGTTTACTGTGGTATAGTATATATTGTTAGGTTACTGTGGTATAGTAATTATATGATTAGGTTACTGTGGTATAGTATATATGATTAGTTTACTGTGGTATAGTATATATGATTAGTTTACTGTGGTATAGTAATTATATGATTAGGTTACTGTGGTATAGTAATTATATGATTAGTTTACTGTGGTATAGTATATATGATTAGTTTACTGTGGTATAGTAATTATATGATTAGTTTACTGTGGTATAGTATATATGATTAGGTTACTGTGGTATAGTAATTATATGATTAGGTTACTGTGGTATAGTAATTATATGATTAGTTTACTGTGGTATAGTATATATGATTAGTTTACTGTGGTATAGTAATTATATGATTAGTTTACTGTGGTATAGTATATATGATTAGTTTACTGTGGTATAGTATATATGATTAGGTTACTGTGGTATAGTATATATGATTAGGTTACTGTGGTATAGTAATTATATGATTAGGTTACTGTGGTATAGTATATATGATTAGTTTACTGTGGTATAGTAATTATATGATTAGGTTACTGTGGTATAGTATATATGATTAGTTTACTGTGGTATAGTAATTATATGATTAGTTTACTGTGGTATAGTAATTATATGATTAGGTTACTGTGGTATAGTATATATGATTAGGTTACTGTGGTATAGTATATATGATTAGGTTACTGTGGTATAGTAATTATATGATTAGGTTACTGTGGTATAGTATATATGATTAGTTTACTGTGGTATAGTAATTATATGATTAGTTTACTGTGGTATAGTATATATGATTAGTTTACTGTGGTATAGTAATTATATGATTAGTTTACTGTGGTATAGTATATATGATTAGGTTACTGTGGTATAGTAATTATATGATTAGGTTACTGTGGTATAGTATATATGATTAGTTTACTGTGGTATAGTATATATGATTAGGTTACTGTGGTATAGTAATTATATGATTAGGTTACTGTGGTATAGTATATATGATTAGTTTACTGTGGTATAGTAATTATATGATTAGTTTACTGTGGTATAGTATATATGATTAGTTTACTGTGGTATAGTATAAATGATTAGGTTACTGTGGTATAGTATATATGATTAGTTTACTGTGGTTTAGTAATTATATGATTAGGTTACTGTGGTATAGTATATATGATTAGTTTACTGTGGTATAGTATATATGATTAGTTTACTGTGGTATAGTATATATGATTAGGTTACTGTGGTATAGTAATTATATGATTAGGTTACTGTGGTATAGTATATATGATTAGTTTACTGTGGTGTAGTAATTATATGATTAGTTTACTGTGGTATAGTATATATGATTAGTTTACTGTGGTATAGTAATTATATGATTAGTTTACTGTGGTATAGTATATATGATTAGTTTACTGTGGTATAGTAATTATATGATTAGGTTACTGTGGTATAGTATATATGATTAGGTTACTGTGGTATAGTATATATGATTAGGTTACTGTGGTATAGTAATTATATGATTAGGTTACTGTGGTATAGTATATATGATTAGGTTACTGTGGTATAGTAATTATATGATTAGTTTACTGTGGTATAGTAATTATATGATTAGGTTACTGTGGTATAGTATATATGATTAGTTTACTGTGGTATAGTAATTATATGATTAGGTTACTGTGGTATAGTAATTATATGATTAGGTTACTGTGGTATAGTATATATGATTAGGTTACTGTGGTATAGTATATATGATTAGGTTACTGTGGTATAGTAATTATATGATTAGTTTACTGTGGTATAGTATATATGATTAGTTTACTGTGGTATAGTATATATGATTAGGTTACTGTGGTATAGTATATATGATTAGTTTACTGTGGTATAGTAATTATATGATTAGGTTACTGTGGCATAGTATATATGATTAGTTTACTGTGGTATAGTAATTATATGATTAGGTTACTGTGGTATAGTATATATGATTAGTTTACTGTGGTATAGTATATATGATTAGGTTACTGTGGTATAGTAATTATATGATTAGGTTACTGTGGTATAGTAATTATATGATTAGGTTACTGTGGTATAGTATATATGATTAGTTTACTGTGGTATAGTATATATGATTAGGCTACTGTGGTGTAGTATATATGATTAGTTTACTGTGGTATAGTAATTATATGATTAGTTTACTGTGGTATAGTAATTATATGATTAGGTTACTGTGGTACAGTAATTATATGATTAGGTTACTGTGGTATAGTAATTATATGATTAGTTTACTGTGGTACAGTAATTATATGATTAGGTTACTGTGGTACAGTAATTATATGATTAGGTTACTGTGGTATAGTAATTATATGATTAGGTTACTGTGGTACAGTAATTATATGATTAGGTTACTGTGGTATAGTAATTATATGATTAGGTTACTGTGGTACAGTAATTATATGATTAGGTTACTGTGGTATAGTAATTATATGATTAGGTTACTGTGGTACAGTAATTATATGATTAGGTTACTGTGGTATAGTATATATGATTAGGTTACTGTGGTACAGTAATTATATGATTAGGTTACTGTGGTATAGTAATTATATGATTAGTTTACTGTGGTATAGTATATATATTAGTTTACTGTGGTATAGTATATATGATTAGTTTACTGTGGTATAGTATATATGATTAGTTTACTGTGGTATAGTTATTATATGATTATTGTGAGATATAATGGTGACTTTTATTCTAGCGTGGTTTGTTTGTGTGAGCACCGGAAATGGCCTCTCACTGATGCTCTGCTCTGTCAGTCCCGGCTCACGTTTATCTTGTCCGTTTCTTTCTTTTGCTCTCTTCCCACAGAGCAGGAATCCCTCTCTCCTCACACAATGAACCGTATCTTCGGCCGCAGTAAGAACCAGGCCCCACCCAGCCTGTCAGAGTGCATTGGAAATGTGAGCGGTTTCAGTGATGTTGCGGTGTCCTGGCCGTCATGGCGCTGCCGCTACATGACTGACCCACTGATACACCTTCACTTTCACAGGTCGACGCGAGGACCGAGTCCATCGACAAGAAGATCGCCAGGATCGACGCCGAGCTCGTCAAGTACAAAGATCAGATGAAGAAGATGAGAGAGGGTCCGGCGAAGGTAAACTATCATCCCTCAGTGCCATAATAAAGCCTGTAAGAGTTAACGAGAGCATGCTCCTGAATCAGAGCTGTCTGCACTGAACTCTCCCCTTGCAGAACGCAGTGAAGCAGAAGGCAATGCGGGTCCTCAAGCAGAAGAGAATGTAAGTTTAAGCTCCAAGACGAGGAAGTGCCTTTTGACCTGTAGAGAACTTTCTGCTAGTGGTATATTAGCATACATACACTTAGTCTCACTTTATTTTGAGAGTGGCCTCCAAGTTATCCACACATACTGTCTGGTGAAACTCATTTGACCACCAGCAGTGTTAGTTTAAGGTTTAGGGTTACTATTGAAGTCATATTCAAAATAGACATTAGTCATTTTTTTCAAAATAGTCATTATTCATCATTCATTTTTGAATTACCTCTTTATTCCTCATAGTTGAACAGACTATGAATTTAAGACAGGTGAGGTATGAGATATAAGCTCTGCTGTCCTTTGCGTGTCTTTTGGAATACACCCCCTCATTCACTCTGACTACCACAAAGGTCTCCTTCAGTTAAACGCTGCTGGACTCAACAGTCAGATATACACTGACATAGCAGAAGCCATGGGATATCAGTGTGTAAGTTGATTATAAAGTGATGGTACCTCAGGAGATGGCTTGGAGACAGCCACATCTGTATAATCTGAGATGTGTTATCTTGTGAGTGAGGTTAAACACTAGTCAGTGTGCTCATGGCAAGGTGACATGAAATGTCAGAGCTCAGCATGATAGTGACTGCTGGACAGATGGGACACCCCATTTCCAAAGTTGTGCAGTGGTTTAATATTCCTAGATCCGCAGTATTAGTTATGGGAATGTCATAGAAAGCACTACCACCCACAGTGGCCATGTGCAGTGGCCACCCACAGGTGCTTAATGATCGTGGTTGTCGTTGTCTGGCTAGAATTTCTGTGCAAATAGCTTCTGACCTGGACTTGTGAGGTTGCTAACTGGACCCTTTTGGTACGTCAGTGTCACATGGTTTCTTTAGTCCAATCTAACACGCCTAGCTGCATTCTAAAAGATATTCATAAAGTTGTTCAAAGAGAAGCTGAGCTTATATAAAGCACTTTCTGTGGGCTCTCAAAATAAAGTTTTACTGGAAAGTGTCACAATGTTTAGACTGTAATAAATGAGTAATTAACGGAAGTTCCTGTAATATTACTGGTTCTTTATCATCATGTTTTAAAGACTGTGGTGTGTTCACTATGCTCATCCTTCTTTGCATTGCGGTTAAGGTATGAGGGCCAAAGAGATCAACTTGCTCAGCAGTCCTTTAACATGGAACAAGCCAACTACACCATTCAGTCTTTAAAGGACACCAAAACAACGGTACGGCTCACAAACTCTACACTTTAATGTGTATTTTACTGTATGTTTGTAGCTTTGCCACAAACTGTGCAGCTGATTTGCATTTGAGAACAATGCACTTCAGTAAATAAGCAAAACTGTTTGGTTCCTTTGTAGGTTGAGGCTATGAAGATTGGTGCAAAAGAAATGAAAAAGGCCTATAAGCAAGTGAAGATGGACCAGATTGAAGTATGTGATTTATGTAATCACCAGCCTGCAGTGACAAGCACAAATATAATAACTATACATAAAAATATAAACCACATTTTCAGGTTTGATGTCATTTTCAATTCTTATATTGATTCCCAGACTTAATTGTAGTTTGTATATGAACAAATTATTTTTTACCTTAACTGCTGCACCAGCCCTCTGAACAAAGTAAAACCTAAAATTACAACCGTAACAATTATAAGCGACCTCCAGCAAAAATATTCACTTAAGTTAGAATTGGACTAAGTTAGAATAGGAAAATCTGTCCACTATGTGACTACATTGGAAATGATTTAGAGCCGCTATTTCCAAGTATGCAAGACCAGACTCCTGCCTTTTTAAATAGGGAGAGACCTATACACCTTAAACTTAAGCCAGGCTATGTTTCAAAAACATGTTAAAAGCTGACTAGTAAAAGCTGAACAAAATGCTGTCCCCTTCGTATTTCCATTACTGTCTCCAGACTCTCTCTTTTAATGTTTCTTCATTAATGCATAGCGTCCCTAGCCCTCTCTTCCACTTTACTATGAAGGGATGCACCCAGATTTCTAGTTGTAGGCAGATACCCAGTGATCATGATTTGGAAGTGAAATTTCTATCATGTTATTTGTATGAATGGTGGCTCTAAGAAGAGGTTTTGACTGATGTTCTTGCAAGGCTGCTGTGTTTGCATTCTGTGTTCAGTTGAAAACCATGTCAGCTCCTTATTATCTTGACGTCTGCTTCCTAGGACCTGCAGGACCAGCTTGAGGACATGATGGAAGAAGCCAATGAAGTGCAAGAGGCTCTGAGCCGCAGCTACGGTACTCCAGAAATTGACGAGGACGATCTCGAAGCAGGTAGGTGGTGCATGTGCCTGACACATATGTACTATGTATCTGACAGACAGAAGGAGCTCAGAGATTTGAATCTGAAGATCTGAAGAACACCTCAGGGGTGTTTCTGAAGGTGTAAAATTGCAGGTGCACTGCAAACACACATATCCAGTGTATCCCCCCAGTATATATTGTTTTTGGTTTGTTTTAGAGCTGGAGGCCCTTGGAGATGAGTTACTGCTGGATGATGACAGCTCCTATCTAGATGAAGCCTCAGCTGCGCCTTCCATACCAGAGGGGATGCCCAGTGACAGCAAAACCAACAAGGTTACACTGCGCTGTTCTCAGTCTCCTTATTTCCTTGATATCCATGCATTTGCAGATTTCCGGACACTGCTGCACTTATTCATGTTAGTTAGTTACTGAATGATCCATTATCCATTTTATTGTTATTATTATACCCACGTAAACCTTTTTTTTGCTATATTTATGTATATTCCACAGGATGGTGTTCTGGTGGACGAGTTTGGACTACCACAAATCCCAGCCACATAGAACGGATTACAGGATCATCCCTGTGTTTGAAAACTTCTGCATATTTTGTACGCTTGGCATTTAAAGCCACCTCACCCAAGAAGACTTACCCAGTGTGTGGTACTGAAGCTTGTATTTTGATGGGTTTTGTGCCATTCCAGCATGTGGGCTTGAAGAATCATGTTTCCATTTTTCTATGATTAACGGTATTCTGTCCTTCCCATTACTACCAAGTTATAACACTCACTGGCCACTTTAATAGAAACACTTTTCATTTCAATACTTAGTATGTTGCAAAAAATGATTGGTCTTTCCAAATAAAATGATCTTATATCTGGTTAATATATCTTATATTTCTCATTTTCAGACTGTTATAAGCTTGTTATAATAATTTTAATTATAATTTGACTTACCTAAATCACTTAAAACAAGTATATCGAGAAATAAGTAATCTCACGATAAGTTTGAAACAGTCTCAAAATGAGAAATATAAAACATATAAAATAGATATAAGATAATTTGACTTGTCAAGAGGTTTGTTTTACAATGTAGGACTCCCTTTTACTGTCAGAACATCCTGAATTCAGCCTGAACTCTCTGTGAGCATGTTGTCATCCAGAGATTCTGGTGCATATTGACAAGACAGTATAACATAATTGCTGCTGAGAATCTTTTATTCTAGTACATGCCAAGGCTGCTATGTTGGATTCAGACACTCTGAAACAGATTGAATCCACTGAAGTACATTGTCATTATCATAGAACCAGGAACCCAAGATGAGCTTTGTGATATAGCACATTATAATGCTTTAAGTAGCCATTAGTACGCGCTCATGGTTGCTATTAATACTTAGATAGGCTGCTGCATTTAAACAATGTTTAAGAACAAACAGTGTTCAGGAGTCCAATATGTACACCTTTACACCACAATTACCTGCTTGAACTGTTAAGACAAGGCAGGTTGGGTCTATGGATTCCTGTTGTGTTGCCAATTATTCCAAGTTGAGTGAGCTGCCTCAAGGTTCAATAGGTTGTGTCTTCAGAGATGCTTTTCTGATCACCACAGCTGTAAGGAGCAGTTATTTGTGTTACTGAAGCCCTCTTGTCTGTCCATCCTCCTCTGACCTCCATCAACAAGCCCTACACTATAGAAAGTGGTTCATCGGTTTGTCCTAAAGAAGACTTGTTACATATTTAAATACATACTTTGAATGAACCATTGATTTGGTCAAAGGATTAGACATGAACTAAAGCTCTTGAACTTTATGCACTGAGCCGCAGCTACATAGCTGACTGATTGACAGTCAGGAGCTGCAACAGGTATTTCTGTTTTTTTTGTTTGTTTGTTTTTCATAAATGAACCACAATAAATGCTCCAGAATTGTTCAAGTACACTGGTACTCATTTTCCAACAGTTCTTAAGAAATGTCTACTTAAAACCCACTTGTGCTTGTAAAAGATTTGACATTAACAGGGTTTTCTCACATGGGATTTGTTTTTAGGTAAGAACAGAGTCTACACACGCTCAAGAGCGCTAGTCTGCACTTTAAGAATACATTATGAATCTGGCATATTTTCTCAAAATCACATTTAATAAAGTAATCTTATGTTGGTAAATGAGGCCCATTTTGCATTTATCATGTAAAGTTACTATTATGGGAATACATTCCAAATAAAGTGTCAGATAAAGGAATGTTAATTATAATAATGGTTATAACGTGTCAGCTTGAAACAGTGTTTGCACTGCATTGTTATTTAATACGCTGTTCATTTTAACTGTAAATAACAATAAATGATACTTTGTTTTGGAAAACCGAGCAGCTCCAGGAGCAGATCATTTGTCCAGATGTGTTCTCTGTGAATGTTAAGAGTCGGAGATTTTTTCGTCGTTTCCGGTTCCCACTCTAGGTGGCGCTGTGAGAATGTCGGGGAGAGGTTTGTGCGTCACTTCCTGTTTCGCTGCAGCGCCACTAGCAGCTGCTAATGCTGTAGCGATGGCGGACAACACAATTACAGTGACAGTCGCTTATGGTAACCACCAATATTTATTGCTTTATACCTTTCAGGACGGACCTACAACTATTATGACTTTACTACAAACGTACTGACCTTAAAGCCTTGCTTTCACCGTGTCGAGAAAGTGATGCTAACTGCTGCCTGTAAACCAGAGGAGCCGGCCGGCTAGCGGGCTGCTGTGCTGTACATTTTCAGTAGTTCGGTTTAATTAATAAACAAGCAGAATGACCGTTACCTGGTTTAACTCTAGCTAGATGATGTACATGTGTAGTTGTTCTTATAAACTGTTTCTCTATTGCTTACATTCCTCTCAGGCACTACCAAACACAGCCTCACACTGACAGGACAGGATGGGAAAGAGCCTGCACTTAAGGATCTGTCTGAAGCTCTGACAGAAGCTACAGGTGTACCAGCACCTTCTCAGAAAATCATTTTTAAAGGTAGCTGGCTCTGAAGTTAATAAAGTTCCTCCTAATGTTTAATATACTATTCACTGAAACCTTTCCACTTTAAAGTAACTTCTGATGGGGATGGGCAACTTGGAAAAAATTGTTAAGTCGTGACACTTCTGTGATGCACAATATTCATCTCTTTTTTTCAAAGATTGTTGTGGGAGGTGTTGAGTTTCTGTCTGTCCTTGTTTTGTGAAATTTCTGTCCCACCTTAAATATTGCTGCTGGACCAGAACTTTTTCATTAAGAAACTGGTGAATAGAAAACCAGGTTCAGAGCCTTAACCATGACTGTTGACAGTTTGGTTGAAAAGTGCAGGCATCATAACAGCCTGAAATGGTACATTTCTCTGCACTGTCCCATATTTGCTGTTGCTCTGTAGTATGTCATATTAATGGGTCATGACTGTTACTCACAGTTTAACAGTGGTTGATATTTACTGTATCTCAGAAAATGTTTCTTAACATGTAAGGGTTTCTTATGCTGCAGGAAAATCTTTGAAGGACATGGATGAAAGCCTTTCTAGCTTTGGGATAAAGCAAGGATGTAAACTTATGATGATTGGGAAAAGGGTAAGACAAATGCATATACTCAGATCTTAAAAATAATATGTTCAGACATGTATGTTGTATGGTACGAGCTTGAAATTTCACTTGCTAGAATAGTCCAGAGGAGGAGGCTGAACTGAAAAAGCTCAAAGACATCGAAAAGTCAGTGGAGCAGACTGCCAAGAAGCTTGAGAAAGTGGATGGAGAACTGACAGGACTGAAGAATGTATGTAAGCCCTGTTCAGGGATTTTTACTTTAGTATGTATTTATATCTTTTTATGAGTTGATTTTGCAATGCTGTTGCTGTTGCTCGTTTTCAGGGGTTTTTAGCTAAGGATCTACAGGCTGAAGCCCTTAACAAACTAGACCAAAGAGTGAAGGTTGCGGCTGAGCAGTTCATGAAGATCTTAGAGCAGATTGATGCCATGGTGATTATCATATTAGTTTACAGCATAATCCACAGTTTACATCATAGTTGGCTTTTGTGTTTTGTTTACTGTGTTTAATTCCAGTTTCTGATTTTGTTTGCAGAGCGTGCCTGAGAATTTTAGCGACTGTAGGATGAAGAAAAAAGGACTTGTGAAAGCAGTTCAGGTAGAGTTGTATTTTGTGTAAACTACATGTTGGAACTGTGTGACAAATCCAAAATAAATGGTGCAAAATAATAAAACAATATGTTATAGTCTTGCATATTCTCAATGTCTAATTTTTTTATGTCTCCATCACTCACAGGGATTCCTAGCTCAGTGTGACAAGATTGAAGCTGGTATATCGGATCATCTGGCAAAGATTCAGACGAAAAATTTAGCCCTGGCAGAGTAGCGATGACTTAACTCTCCATATCGGCATTTACCCTAGAGTTGCTCTGTGAGCGACTGAAGAACCATCACAGTGAGCTTCAGTACTGGAGCAGGTTCAGCAGCATTTATATACGTATATATATATATATATGCCTCATGTCCTATAATGGGCAGTCCAAAAACTGTTGCAGTGAGTTGAAGGTTGTAATGTCCACATTCTCAGGTGCACTGCAGTGCTGTATTTCAATTTGATCCAGTGCTAACGGCCTGTGGGTCGGAATTTTACAACCCAAGCATGTCCTCTCAAACGTCCTTTACAAATTCACAGGCCAGGTGTCTGTCTGAGTAAGAATTTATGACCATTTTAAATATTAGGTGTGGCAAACATGCGAACTCTGATGTCTGCTTAGTAATTTGACATGGTCAAAAGTAAATTTACACCAGTGGTGCTTAACTTTTCCTGGCCCTCAATTTGTAGACTTGTCCAGGCGCTCAGTTTTAAACCATTGGTTGACTGAATAAATACACTTAAGGTACAACATGCAATACCATGCATTGCAATATTCATTGGTACCTTTGGCCTGCCATATCATGTGAGTACAGTAGGACAGAAACATCGGCTCATCTACTGTGGTTGTGCTTGGTCCTAGTCTTTGGCCCGTGTGCTTGGTCCTAGCTTCATGCTTTCAAATCAACATGTTTGAAGCCATTTGTGTGTTCGTAGTGTGTAATGTGCTGAAGAAATGTTCGTAGACATATGTTGGGCAGTTTCAGTATCTGTTGTCTACCGGCTTAAGTCTGAACTGTGTAGCATCAGATGTTCTTCATCCACGTCATGGCATCATGTGTTTCCGTGAATAATTTTGCTGTGGGAAATAAAATTTCTGTGCTTGTACGATGTTGAACTTCTAAAAGGGTTTTCCTTAAAAGCCAAACAAGAAAATAGAAAGGTCACTAAGAAGCTTAGTGTCTGAGTCATGAGGTTCCAGGACTTTCTAATAACATAGTACTATAACTGATCTTAATAAGATTCTGTAGTTTAATTATTATTGGGTTTATTAATATTTACAGTACTGTGCAAATATCTACTGTCTGAAAAGTTATGTAAAGAAAAACACGTAAAGCTGTTTAACTGGGCTTCTTTCTGAAAGAAAAGAGACGAAAAGATACTAATAAACTAAGAGGACAATGCTTTAGCTTTCCTTGAGAAAGGCCAGTATTTATAGTTATTATCTAATACCAGTTTCAGATAACCATTATATTGATTCAGGTGCTGCTGCCAAACCCCTGAAATGACTGGAATTCAGTGAGCGGTTGGGCACAAAACCTGTTTTCTTCTGACTGTGCTCTAAAAGTTAGAACATTTTTGTAAAATGCTGTAAAAATAAGAATCTGTGAGTTGTTAAATCTCTCAGACATTCATTTAAAGGTACAAACATTTTAATGTTTTCACTGACAAACTTTTTTTAGAGGGAAGTTAAGAATTTAACGCCAGCTGCAAACTCTAAAACTGTCAGAGGCATGTTCATGTCTTTGTTTCATTACATTTCCTTTTATTTACATTATTGTTTGGGGACTGAGGATACTGATTGTTGCATTTTTGTGATGCACCATACATTTTCAGTGGGAGACGGATCTAAACTCCAGGCAGGCTGGTCAAGCAGAAGCACCATGTGTGTCTCTGTGAAATAACCAAGGACTTCCCTTAAAAAACACCATTTTAAAGCCCATGTGGCTATATTTAACACAGTAGCATGATGGTTTCTCATGCAGTGCTGCCTGAGAGGGCTTTCTGACCTGCACAGATCGAGACTTCTCTAGACTCCCTTAATCTTTTATGTACGGCAGATGTTAATGCTCAAAATACTCAAAAATGAGTCAAAACATTCTTACACTTCTCATATCATCAACATTCCTGCTGGACAAAGTGTGGAGACACAACCCATCTTAGGATTTAAACATCCTATCATCATAAACTCACCTTGTTCACCTGCATGTTGTGGAATGTTTTAAAGTTATGCAACTGTCTCATTTTTAAATGGATTTACAAAATACAAATAGGTTGGTCATCCAAAACATTAAAAGTCATTACTTTATATTTGCCAGTTAAATAAAGGTTTAAGAAAATGTACAAATCACAGATTTTTGGTTTTACTGCATTTGCTAAAATGTCACAACTGGGAACTTAGAAATGAGGTTTGTATTAAAAACTAGAAATACAAAATCTTCTTGTTAGATTTTTACTGTGTTTACGTTTGTGTTTCTACGAAGGTTGGATGATGGTTTTACAGGTGAATCACTGGCAACTGAGAGAAACCGCTTGAACTTTTTATTTCTCTTTCTCCTTTCTTATATGTAATTTCTTATGACAGTCATTATACACTGCTGGTTAAAAGTTTGGAATCGCTTATCGTAATGTTTTACATTTTATTGTTTAAATGTAAATGTACACAGTTTTCCAATATAACCAGATAGGTAGGTAAGCTGAGACATGCTTGAAGTATACAATTTGCTTCTTAAGTTTAGAACTAGATCGGTGAGGTTAACTTTGTTAACACTAGAACTCAAAAGTCACCCATATAGTTTTTGTAAAAATACAGAGCTGGTATTCACAAAGCTGGGCTAATCAGGTCCCTGTATGTAAGATGGTCAGGGTCGCCTGGGTATACTGGTTCTAGATCAGCACTTCTCTTGAGGTGGTCTCTAAATACAGACCCTGTTGTCTAAAGTTTTGTCCCTTTTATAAATCAAAGTCCTAAACCATATTTATAAGGCAGATGCGGCTTACGATGCCCATAGGATGTTTTAGGGGTGTATTTGTAAGAAAACCATTAGGACTGTTTAGGTGACTGTTAGGAAGCTAAGTTTACAGTGCAGTCGTGTCTCAGCCAATTGGTTACATCTTGGGGTCAGTTCAGTTTTTATGTAGTACATGTCCATTAAATATAATGGATTGTTTATTTGGTGTGCAGTGGTGTTGGTGTCCCTGACATTCACTGTAGACCTGTGATTCCAAACTTTTGAGTTTAGAGTAGGAAACAGTTCAGTGCAGGGTAAGAACCGGAGATAAACGTGACATGGTGTCAATCTCTTCATACACAGCACTTGTTCTTCACAGTGTAACGGCTTGTAGTTTCACAAATGTGCTGAAATATCAGCAAATCACTAGTTGAAAAGTTTAGACGTCCTTTCTGTCTCTTGCAGTTCAACTCATGAGGGTGCAGTCAGGGTTACATTTGAATGCATCAGTCCTTCGCTGATCATTTCAGGCTGCTTCTTCTCACTGACTTTAATCCATAAAATGGCAGTTATCTCAGCGAGCATCTGTGTGCTCCTTGAAAGCATCTGTCCCTGAAACGTCTGCTCAGTGAAGATTTGTAGCTGACGCATGGCAGATGTTCTGTAATGTGTAATTCTGCACATATTTACCCCTTGAATGAAGTTCATTCAGACCATAGTGGAACTTTTTGACTCATGTTTTTATGCATTTAGGTTGGACATTAAATCTAGTTTACAAACGGCATATTTGCCCAACAGTCTAGCTTTTAATAGAAACTGACAGGACCAAAGATGAATGAGTATGGTCTTGTAGACCTCAGATCTTCAGTGCATTTCTTCAGTGGGTCCATATTTAAAGATGCGGTATGATTCTTGAGTCAGATAATAAAGTGCTATATAGAATGCTGATTACTTTTATGTGAGAATGAAGCACAGCAAAAATGTGGCCTGACTGGGGGTCCTGCAAGGCTGTCCTGAATATAGTTGTAGGTATTTGCTTATAAACACTTGGATATAAATAGGTTTTCTTTCCAGTGTGAGTTTTGTGCTTTATGGAACAGGTCATTACTTTATTTTACAATAACAGATATTATGCCATATAAACTACAGAGTAGTTGAAGTTGGCGGCTCCCACAATCCTGTCCTCTTTTATAGGCTGCCTGGGAGCATGGCCTCCCCACCCCCCCAGGCCAGGCTATATTTAACAGGCCTGCTGGCCATACAAGGTCGCGCCTCTATGCTGCATTCTGCCGAGTGGCAGCATTATTTTTGTTCTGGGTAGTCCCGTACCATCCTGCCGTCGGCTGCCCCTTCGCGCCTTGCCTGGATTTTGGCTACTTTTGGAGTTCAGCCGCTTCTCTCCCTTTTTCCTGCAAAATTTGGAGTTGGGTAAGAAACTGCATATCTGTCTAATGGAAAGCTTGGCTAACTATAGTCTGGATAAACAAGGCAAATCCTTTCCTTAAGCTGATCTCTTTTGTTTGTGTTGTCTCAACCATCCCAGTCACCTGCAATGCTCTAAAATGTTTTTAGTGTTGAATGATTTCCTACTTTTCTAAAGCTAAGGCTAGTTTAAATAGACCCCTCCTTAATCTGTAATCTGATCTGGACATACATTGAATTTGCTGTAGTGTAATTTAGGCCTATGACATAATGCTAAATTCAACTAAAGCCCATATCTCGTGTTAAAGCTCAGTGTATAACTTGTGACGCTGTAGTCCTTTTTCTCTTATAACCCTTGAAATTCTTGCATCCCATTCGGGTGATTTTTGTTACTGCTTATGTATTAACATGGTATTTTCCTTTACCGCATTAAGCCTAGTGGCTTATTTTTATGTCCTCAGTGATGCACATGCTCTTGTAAATCTCCTGTGTTTATTGCCCTTGTTCAATATGAAGATTCATTAACCCTTCTCAGAGTTTTCTGTAACTTCAGTAGATTCACACTTGATGAAAACGTACTGTATATGAAGTGTAATGAAAGGTCAGTGATAACCGTCTTCATAGAATGGCAGTGGAACTTCTTATACCGGCTGCCAAAAGAATTGACAGGTTTTTGGTATTTTTACTCTCCTTTATGGATCTATTTGGTCCGCAGCGTGAAGAAGTGGAGTCTTATTCTTCCAAATATACCCAGCAAGTAAAAGTTAATGCCTTTTGAACATACAGAGAAAAGTAAAAAACCATGTCAGAAACCATGTAACTGTAACACCCACCTGATAATTACCTGATCTTTTGAGTATAATAGTTCCTGCCTCCACTTAAAAGCCATTGTAATAACCTTCAATTAAATGGCCATTGTACTTGAAGCCACAAAGTGAGGGGGAAAGGGGTCCACAAGACAGTCTGAAAGAAAGCGCACACCCGAGATCCACTCAGGATGTCAGGATCCTTGCAAGTGCAGCAGCAGGAGCAGCGGAACCTCGAGACGCACTATGAAAGCAGCTACCACCAAAGCTCGCTGTCCTCGGTCAGCCGCCAGTCCTATGCTACTCACGTGAGCAGCAAGGGGTAAGAAGAGTCATGGAGGAGGTGACGCTATGCTTTTTGCTTTTTCGATGCTGGCTTCTGGAGAACTACCTCACTGTGCTACTGCTTTACTCCTCAAACACTTCACTCAAAAAGCTCAGACGCTTTGCTAACAACCAGCCATCCCCTAGATCAGCTCTGGTCCTTGGGCACTTGTGTCCAGCACAGTTTGGTCAAACACCTAATTCAGCTCAACAGTTTGTTACCAGGTTTAGTATGTGTGTTGGAATGGGAAGTCAGCAAAACTTAGCAGGAAGTCACCAAACTGTGCAGGATGCCAGGACCGGAATTGGTTCCCCTATCCTAGATTCTCCATATGGATACTCCTAACTTAACAGCGTAATGGTGTGTTAAGACCATGTGTACTGTTTTCCAATCGAGTCCTTAGAGAGCCACCAAGGGTCACCTTTTGGCTCCATCTCAACTCCGATTGCAGCTGATCCAAGTGAAGAACACAGAACACCTGGTACCCAGTTGGTAGCTGGAATAGAGCGGAATGTGGAATTAATGATGGCCTCTAAGACCTGATTTGGAAAACACTGTCCTAGTGTTAACTGAAGGGCTTAGTTTCGCCATGTTTGGGTTGTGAGTCATTATCATTTCATGCCAGGTCTCTCATATGTGAGCTTCCTGTTTGTCCCAAAGCGTTTAGTTTTACACCATATACATCTAGCTTTGGACATCTTGCTGGTAGATGTACTTTCCACAAGCTGTACTTTTCAACGAAGGTTGGGTTGTGGTAGTGTTCTGGTGTCGGTATGGTTTTTGTGGAAACCTTTTCCAGCTTAGCCCAAGTCCTGTATGAGTGGAAAAGTAAAAAGTAGTTCATGCCTATCAGAGTTGAGAAATCATCACTGGCTGAATGTAAGCTACTACAGGTGTGATGATAGCAGAGCGTTGAGATGGCAGCGTGGTGAAACGAGGTCAGATTGCTGTTGTCCCAGTGGAAACGCCTTGTCTCAGTGCTGTGAACTGTTCTCCCTGACCCTTTGGGAAGGAGAATTTGAGCCTCTCTGCTGCAATGAGCCAGGTTTATTAATGGGAGCTAAGGGCTATTTACGGCTCCTGGGACACAGGATCACAGTGGCTCAAGAGGAGCGTTACTGTACTGGAAAACTGTAAAGCTACTCTGCAGGTTAAGCTCCAGGAATGTGGAGAAGTGAGGAGGCTTTTAGGACCTTTTGTGCTACAGATATTGATATTGCCCCACTTTATTACTCTATAGTACTCATATTCATATTAGGGTGGAATTTGAGGATTAAGATTGATGGAATATGAAGGAAAGGGAATAGAGTAGGCAAGGAGTATGCTGCTATTCATGCACTAGGCAAGATGATCTGAGCCATGGCTTTTATGGCTTGCTTGTTTTCATATTCAATGAGAATAACATACTTCCTTACATAATTGGCTAATCAAACATTCATAACTCTAATGTACATTCAGGCAATGAGATTTTGATATGGCGGGGACAATATGCATCATTCGATGCTAAATTAATAATGATGCATAGCTGTGTTTCCTCTTAAAAGGAATGTTAAGGCTGGAGGCCACTGTAGTCCAGAGATAAGCTGTGACAATACAAGGGATAAAGAGACCCCCAACTCCCAGACAGCAGAGCTTTGTGGGCTACAGTTAATCATGTCAACAATTGAAAGCCTGTAATACTCCTGGCTGTTAGAAATATGTGTCAGGGCCGCTTACATGCCTCCAGGGTTATCTTCTACTGGAGTCCAGTTCGGTTTGTTGTACGTTGGCTGTGCCAGCATTGTCTAAAAGGCTAGAGAACACAGACTCCTAACCCTGGTCCTGGAGTGACCACTTTAACTCACCGAGGGGTTGTTAATTAGCTGATTAGTAGGATTAGACCCACTGGTCTCCTGCTTCTGGTGATCTACATCACTGCATGGTTTCAAGAATGCCTTGATTAAACACACCTGATCCAGCTCATCAACTGATTACAGAGCCCCTTCGGGAGCTGGATTAGGTGGTCTGGGGCAACCAACTTTTTTGATCATTCTGGAATGTTTTTGTGGTTGTGCTTAGCGGGAGATACTTAGTGGAAGCTCTTTGAGTGACAAAAGCAGAAATCAATTTTATCTATTATCTACTGAATAGTTTTTCATAATAATAGAAGGGTACCGTTGATGTGCTGTGATGCCTGTAGGCTTAGGTTACTTTTTTTTCCCATTCCCTGTGCATTATGGAGTGAAATTGCTGTTAAATGCTTCTTAAAACTGCTTTTTTTGATGCTTTGAAAGCTTTGCTTTTGAGTAACTCCTTTAAAAATGGCAGTGATCACATCATAATCTTCTCTAACATTAAGCACTGTCACCATGTAACCTACTAAAGTCCTTCTCATTCCTCAAAAACTACAAGAACATGGGCCTGTGTCTGCAGTAACTGCGAAGCTGTGTTGTTTTATTATTAACGTCTCTCTCTGCTTGTTTAGACTCGTAGCTTTGTCGGTTGACCATTGCCACCTGTTCTTCAGGGTGCAGACTACGAGGAAGAAGCAGGGGAAGAAACTTGCCACCCTTACCAAAAAAGACAAGCGGCCCCGTCTGGCAGTGGACAAAGAGGACGAGGTTATTGGATACGTGGTGCCAGTCTTTAGAAGCAGGTGACCTGAAGTCCTATGAACACTACAGTTCAAACTAAATACAGTACAGTAGCTGTAATTACAAATATTGTTCTTGGTGCATTCCCACAGTACATTAAGCTTACCTGCAATTCACCAAACGATTTGTGACGGACATTGGGGAGATCCATTTTCTTCTTCTAGTAGTGAAGATTGATTAGAATTATGAGCTCACGTTTTAGTAACTGTGTTTGAAGTCATGTGTTAAACCCCTTAACCTTGTTGAATAGGTCCACATCAGCTCCTCACTCTATACGGTACATATATAGTTTCATAGTGCTGTATAGTAGTTGCCGAATAATCGCTTGTAAAACCGAATAATAAAACTATTCAAAGGTTAAGCACAAAATGTTTAATTGTAGCCATCGAATTACGTTTGAAGCATTTAGCACTCTTATCCATAGCGAGCTAAAATGAGTGAGTCTGCCATTTGGGGTTGTTATCCACCATGCTGTACAATACACCGTGCATACTGTGAAACTCTTTCTAAACCAAATTGCTAGAACCGTTAATATGTCTGAAGTTCTAGACAAACGATTTGGGTTCATACTGCCCACCATTAAAAAGCTTTTCCCTTGTGAACAGTCATTTAGCCACTCAAGAGCTGATGGAGACCCAGGAGGAGGTGAAGGAGGAGGGTGTGGGTTACGTAGTCATGCGGAACCTCTTCTCCAGAGAGACGGATTACAAGTTCAGAGTGGAAAAGAAGAGCCGCACCACCATTATGAGGGAATCCGCTGAGCGTCTGGCTCTGAGCAAAAAGGTTGCAGTTTTAATCCTCTCAGCGTTTTGACATGGTATACAGTAATAACGCAGGAACTGCAGTTTGAAAGGGCAATTTTTCAGATTTGTTTCTGCATAATTCAGTCAATTGTAACGATCAGTGTAGCATGGGGCAAAATTTTTACATTTTGAATATGTTTAAGTCATATTGTGTGTTGTTGGTATTTCTGCTGGAATGTTAAGATGTCCAGGCTTCAGTAAAAATGTTTAAACTGTAGTTTAGTAATTGTTTTTTTAACCCAAGACAAATGCAATATATGACCATCTGCCTTCGGCCAAATGTTTCATTTTGTTTGGTTTTGACTTTGACCAAAAATCTCCCCACCCCAGAACAAAGCATTTGACACCAAACTGCTCTGTGACTCTATGACTTTATTTGTATTGTAATGATTAATTATGCAGGAAAAATGGTGGACTTGGTTTGTAAAGGGCCAGGACCTGCTGGTGGATCCAGATTTTATATACACTGTGCCAGGTTACATTCTATGAAGTTTGAATTTAACTGCTGTAACGTTTTACACTGCCATATGTGGGGTGACGAGAAGGGTCTTCATATTACTAGAAACAATGATCTCAGTTTTTATTCTGATTGTGGCACAATAATAATTCATCAGCTGAGACGAGCTTGGTGTCTTAACTGTTCTGTTCTGCTGCTATTCTTCTACTGTAACAATGCACATTTCCCCATGTGGGATAATAAAGCTTATCTTACATCTTAAAGTGTATACAAAGGCAGAGAGAGCGCTGTTCATGTAAGAGAGGGGATGTAATTGGGTTTTGCTGAATGAAGATGAAGCCATGCTGCTGTTGCCCTGCAGATGCAAGAGAAGCAGGAGTTCCAGAAGAGGATGAATCCAGACAGCCTGACCCACCCTCCTGAGTTCACAGTGAAGCCGCGGGGTCAGACAGTGTGGGAGGGCAAGAGCGTGACGCTGCACTGCACTGTGGCTGGCTGGCCCAAACCACGTGTGGCCTGGTGAGTTTAAAAAGTTTATTAGTTTGAACGAATCATCAGCTACGTTAAAGGGGCCTAGTCATGGGAATTGGTTTGGATTCTTACTTGTTGCTTTCTTTTGTGGCTGCTTATTTTCAAGGTACAAAAACAACGTGCTCATTGATGCCAAGGCTCACCCGGAGAAGTACACTATCGAGAGCAATTACAACATTCACTCTCTGGAGATCAAGAAGTAAGAGAACTGAAGTGCACTTGACAAACTTCTCTTGATTCACATATGTCTTGCATATGTGCTTTTTAACGTTTCGTGGGTTTGATGATTTACCACGGTGCGGGGATTCATGTGTTCGGGTGAGTTGTATAGCTGTATATATTGAACGTTATTGTTCTTGTGCCCTGCAGGTGTGATTTCACTGACACTGCTGAGTACCGCATCTCTGCTCTTAATGTGAAGGGCGAGAGCTCTGCCTTTGCCTCAATCATTATTAAAAGTAGGTTACTCTTATTTTCACATCCTCCAGTATATGCACTACATTACAGTGTCAGTGTGGCTGTGTTCTGAAATTATGGTTGTGAAATGTCAATGAGTTAGTGACCTCATAAGGTAATCGTGTTGTGTATGCAGTATGTAGTCCCCTGACTAGATTTATTCATCAGCTGAGACAAACTTGGTGTCTTAACGTGGATTGAGACAGTTGTGTGACGGTTTTAGGTATGGTTATTTGGCTGTTGGGGAGGAATTTGGTTATGATTTCATACCAACCTCACTTCAATGGTCAGGGACAGAAACTATTAACATGTAAATGGGAGAGCATTAAGAGCATGCATGACTTGTGCTTCTTATTACTGCTTGGTTTATTGAAGTGACCATAAAAAAACACATTTTTTTTGATGTAGCATGCAAATATTGTTAAAGGTTCAAAACATGTTGCTCCCCAGTCCATACATACAAACTACACTCCAAGTAGGCCTGCAGCAGTTTAGCCCTATTCAGTTATGTTGACGCTATAAAGAGTGTTTTTGACTAGACTGCTGTTTGCACGTTGCACAATACAAGGGAGCCAATGGAAAGGTGTTAGATCATTTACATACAGTATTTTTTGACTGAAGGCACAATAACAAAAGATCCTAATGCTTAAAGAGAGATTGGAGCATGATCATGTAAAAGTGAATTATTGTAGAAATGAAAATGGATAGGCTGTAGGCACTTTAAGCTGTGTTGTGGAACTTAACATTAGTTTAGGGAAACACAGATAGAATTATGAACAGTATACAACCAACCTGTGACTAATAAGATTAGAGATACTGAACATACGGCAAATACAACATTGAGAATGCTACCAGAGTAATGTGTCAGGCCAGAGAGAGAGAGAGTGAACTACAGATGATCCCTGTCTCTATAAGGAGAGAACCTATTCAAGGCCTCCCCTCTCTGCCCCTCTATCCTCGTCTCATCCTCTCTGATCAAACACAGAGGGTCCACTCCTGTCATTTTGACTAAATTGTTGTTGTTTAAACCTGTTCACATCTGTTCTGACCAATCAGGAGTGACCATCTGTTAGAAACCTCCCCCAACCTAAAACAATACCACCAGGTCTAAATGTCAATGCTGTAAATTAGTGCCCATTTGGCAAAGGGTAAATCAGCTCTTCCCCAGCAAAGATTCACAGACCAGTTTTAGTAGCCCTACAGAGTTTCCTAAGACACACACACACACACACACACATACATATCCATACATATCTATATCTTACATATGGAGAATCTAGAAAGTCAATTTGTCATTTGACCAGTACTGTTAAAACTTCTACTTTGATGTCAGCACATTGTAACATTGTACCTTGCCCCTGCCTAGTCTAGATGATGGTGATTATTTTTATAGAGTAATTTGCAGTTTGTAGAGTAATGCAATGCCCAGTTGATCCATGTGAAATTACTGAAGTGCTTAATACTTTCAGGAAATTATGTAATTATGCATAAATAGTATAATACACAGTATGTAGATACTATTGGTTGCTATTAAATGGGTGCTATGAAAAAGTGCAGAGGTACTGGGTTTAGGAAATCATTGCTTTTGGAAACTGTTGATGGTAGTGGTCTAAGATTGTCTGTGCATGTTCTTTAATTTAATGTGTGTCTAACTACCAAGACAGAGAGAGATGCATGTTTGCCAGTTTGGTAGGACTGTAGTTGTTACTGGGAGTGCTGTTGAGAAACCTATTACAGTCCTTAGAATAATTCAGGTTTCTTGATTGTACAAGGCAATGTCAGTGGCAGTGGATTGACCCTGCTGTGACTGATGGTACTAAAACCACAGAGAGATACAATTGTTCTTTATTAAAGCTTTCAAAGCATCGGGGCCTGAATGCTGTGAGGAGCAGCGGAGACAGAGAAGCACTGTTTTGATTCTAACAGAGCAGGCAGTGTTTAAAGTCTTCAGCTGCTTAGTCATTGCAGATAATTGCGGTCTGTACAGTAACAATGCTAATTTGTGTTTTCATTTGAAAGGATTTAAAGATGAAGAAGTTATTGAAAGACCACGTAAGTCTGCCTGCTAATTATTATATGAAACACTGACATTTATGCATTCATGAAAACTGTGAATGCTTTGTGTACAGATAACAGAACACAATGTACTTACTTAAACTAGATGTGCCTTGGTAAAGGTCTTGCCTCTCTTGTGTTGCTCAGATGGGTACAGTCCTGAGTATGGTGTGACCTTCAGAACCACCATTATTGATAAGTTTGGTGTTGCCTTTGGCCGAGAGGGAGAGACTATGAGCTTGGGCTGCACTGTCGTCATCTACCCGACTGTCAAGCGCTACCAGCCTGAGGTGCTCTGGTACAGGAATGGTGGGTAGGAACTTGTTTTAAGAGAGCGTCAGTTACATGCATCACATTGCAGATTTGTTGCATCTAGGAGAGTTAGAGTTCCTGCTTGTTAACAGTACATCATCAGAGCACGCATGCATATATCTGTATTGTTTCAAAATGGTGTCGTCTTGTAATTACTGGGCTGATTTCTTAAAAAGGCATAAATACTGCAGCCAAGAGGACGTCATAGCCTAGTAATCTATTATTTTGATCATCATAAATAGTACAGAATGTTAGAAATTATGATGCTGTTGTGTTGTAAGGCTAAATACATGTATCCCTTAAATACATGATCTCCTTGTTTTTAACCAGGGGTTCTCCTCACACCCTCTAAGTGGGTGAACATGCACTGGAGTGGAGACAGGGCCACTCTGACGTTGGTCCACCTCAACAAAGAGGACGAGGGGCTCTACACCCTGCGCATCAACACCAAGTCCGGCTTTGACAGTCACTCCGCCTACGTGTTTGTTAGAGGTGAAGCTTACCATGACTTTACATCAGCCACAGTGCCTTTCAGGGCCACCGACCTTATCAGTGTCCAACTGCATGCATATATAAATACAGGGGACAGTGACACTACAGGACAAACATTTAGATTAAACACGTATTAAAAAAATCTCACTTATAGATCACTTGTCTTAAATTAGGAAATAATAGGAAGCTAATTAGAAGTTAACAGTTTATTGTAAGATCTGTACAGTAGGTAAAATGCAAATAAAAGAAAGCAGTGAGTAGTGAACTGTCCTATAGAGAGAATAGATATCACAGCATGTGAGTAACAGGTGATTCTATCATTAATGGGTATAAAAGAAGCATTCATGGACGACTGCATGAGTGAACAACCCCCTATTTTAAGGACAGGGTCTCTCAGTTCATGGTTTAAAGGAATAAATTCTATTAAAAAATATTTGGAGTGAAGTCTCTGTGTAAAGGGTCAGGCCGAAAACTAGTACTGAGTATCCATGATCTCAGATCCCTCGCATTAAAACCCGGATACTGCTTTAAAGGATATAACCATGTGCTCTTGGAAATACTTCAGAAAACCTTTGTCAGTAAATACAGTTTGTTACTGCATCTACAAATGCAAGTTTAGACTGTACAACGCAACATAAAAGCCTTTTATCCACAACATGCCGAAACACAGTCGATGTCTTCGGGCTAAAGCTCATCTGAGAAGGACAGTAAGTGTATATCCGTGTGCTGTCTAATGAGTCGAAGATTGCCATTGGATGTAATGGCCGTCATGTTCTCTGGGTCAAAAAGAAAAAAACATGCTGATTGATACTGATGCAAAGGCCACCGTCTGTCGAGGTGTGGAGGTGTGTTAGTGAGAAATCGACACATCTGTGAAAGCATTGGTAATGCTGAGGGGTACATTTTGGAGCAACATATGCTGGCATCTAAGTGTCATCTTTTTCAGGGACATCCCCACTTGTTTTACAGTGTAGTTTGAGAGTGCAGGTGATAGACTGGTGATAGACAGGCCAGAATGTGGGACTTAGCATGAAGTGCAATATACTCCACTAGAACAATTGGTGTCGCAGTGATAATACTTTGGTCCCAACTTTTTTGGAGCATATTGCAGGCATCAAGTTCAAAATAATCAGACACACACACACGCTGTCTGTTTCATTAATGTGTTTTTCATAATAGATGTATCTTGTCTTTATACACGCTGTGTCTTTAAGCAGTAAACTAAACCCTGTCTTAGGTTTCTCTTGAGGAATGCTGCTGCTATATCAGGCTGAGATGCCAGTAAGAGAGCACAGGCTAGCTTTAGTCTTTAACACACGTATGTGACGTTTAGCTCTGAGCTGTGTTACGCTTTAGGAATCATGTTAATAAAGCACTGTGCTGTTGACTTATACATGTAAAGTTGTAGTATGATGGGCCTCTAATAAAACTCTCCTACAACTAAGCAGAGCAGAGGTGTGGTCACAGAGCAGAGGCCATTCATGGCACTCATGTTTCTATAATTAAACGTGAGATCACTGAGCAAAGTGTTGAACATATATGTGTGTGTGTGTGTGTGTGTGTGTGTATCAGATGCTGATGTGGAGGTGGAGGGGGTTCCTGTTGCCCCTCTTGATGTTCGGTGTCATGATGCTAATAAGGATTATGTGGTGGTCACCTGGAAGCAGCCTGCCGTTGAGGGCAGCAGCTCTATCCTGGGCTACTTTATAGACAGGTCAGTACCTACACAACTCACCTTATGACAGATGCAGCCAAAGGATACTGTAGCCCATTCTTCTAAATTTGTAGTTTCTAAAGTCGTAGTTTTTCCCCCATACCCCAAGTGTAGCCCATCAGCTAAGGCATTTTTGTTTTTATTCTTGCTTGTGTGGCTTATGTGGCCACGGTATTACATATTGTTATCTATAACAATAGACAAAAGACATTGGTATAGGAAAGATGAACTGTCAGTGAATAAACCATTAATCAAAACATTAATCTAAAATTATAATATCGTACATTTTGAACATATCCTACAGTTTTTTCCAGCCATTATATATCCTGCTCAGTGTGCATTCATTGATTGATTTATAGCATGTAGCTTGAGGCTTCGATATAGTCAGTTACAACACTGCATATCATTACTCTGATTGGATGCTGCTCAGCTAATTTGCATAAAGTCTAGAGTAACCAGATTTGATCTCGATGTCATGACTATATGTTGTTGTCTCTCGCCAAAGTATATTATGACAAGTTCTATTTGATGTAAATGGTCCAAATAATTTAAATTAACAAAAAATGCATGACATCACATCGTACATGTGTATGCCACTTCAAATTTAAGCACCCCCCCCACCCCCCAAACCACCCTGTTACAACCCGACCTGCTGTAACTGGTTTTAGCTGCACTATATACCTTTGTAATGCTCATTTGTGCATTTTATAGATAATAGTGTCGTCAGAAACTACATAAGCAAGTCTGTCTGACAAGCATGTTGATATCTGCGTGCAGTTTCAGTATAAGCTTCAATACTTGTTAGCCACATTAGCCTAGAAGTAGCTTAAAGAAGCAACCATGTCTTAGGTGATTGACCGTATTTCAGGAATGCATATATTATGTAAATTCATTTATTCATTGTTTAAGTTTATCGTGTTTGTAGATGTGAGGTTGGCACCCACCGCTGGGCTCAGTGTAATGACACCCCAGTGAAGTATGCCCGCTTTCCTGTCACCGGGCTCATTGAGGGACGCACTTACATCTTCCGGGTTAGTGCGCTCAACAAGGCCGGAGTGAGCCGCCCCTCACGAGTCTCTGACCCTGTAGTGGCCATGGACCCCTCTGACCGGGCCAGGCTGAGAGGTGAGATACTGGTTATGCTAATAAGTGGTGTTTTAACACCATATAAATAGATCCATGTCTATATAAGCATTCTTCTCCCCTTTTGTCAAAGCTGGTCCTTCTGCTCCATGGACCGGCATGATCAAATTCACTGAGGAAGATCCCACAGGTAAGATATCAAGTTAAACAAATCGCTTTAAAGCTATTGGAATTTTGTCTCCTGGCATTAAACAACAGGCCAAATTAGATCTCTCTCTGTCTCTGTCTCTCTCTTTGTCTCTCTCTCTGTCTCTCTCTCTCTGTCTCCCTCTCTCTGTCTCTCTGTCTCTCTCTCTCTGTCTCTTTCTTTCTTTCTCTCTCTCTCTAAGTGGGTATAGTTCCTGGGGCTCCTACTGACTTGGCAGTAACTGAGGCCACCAAGAGCTATGTGGTGCTCAGCTGGAAGCCCCCTGTGCAGAGAGGACATGAGGGGGTCATGTACTATGTGGAGAAGGTAGCTGAACACACAAACAGACATATGAAAAATGCTGCTGCTCAAAAAAAATTGTACTGTTCTTCCAAGTGAAAGTGATTTGACATTGTTCTACTGCATAACCCAACTGGGCTTGAGCTTTAGGTCAGAAAAATTGTAAATCTTGTTTATGTCCGTCTACTGCAAACATGTGAATGCAGCATCAGTATCAGAACAGTACGTTTATGTTGTTACCCGGCTATGGTTTCTAGAGCGACACACAGTATTCCAAAATGATGCCTCTAGGGCATAAGCCAAATACCATACATGTAAAATGTTCAATAACCAGATCACTTCCTGAGTCATGTAGTGTGATTCAGTGATTTTACCTTGACAAGGGCAGCAGGTCACCAAGACTGGCGTCTTCATGGTTTTATTTTTAACTTATGTAGTGTAATTTCTCTACAAGTGCTTCCAAAAACAGCAATCGCTGACAGTAGTGCTGATCCCAGAAGTAAATCCAACATTGCTTCTTCTACAGCTTTCCAACTAGAACAAAACTCTTTTCTGCAGATATTTGCAGGATGGTAGAGATTGTACTCAGAAAGGTCGTGTGTGTGTTATTGACCAATTTGGCTTACAGTGTTTGTACAGCATTCATTCAACATGGTTTCTCCATAGGGATGAATGGCTTAAACTTGGGCCTGCATTAAGGGGTAAAACCTTTGAAGCGTTACTGTCTGCTTTAAAGACTGTTCTCAAACACTTCCTTTCTAGTTAGGATTGTTCTTTCAAGGTTAATGATGGAGGTTCACTTTCATTTAGCAGCATAACAGAACAAAAGCCTGAAATCCTTCGGCTGTGAGTTTTGGCTTTTCCACAGTGTAACAATGAGCACACAGTTTTGTCTAAATCTGATTTAGGTCTTCTGTGTTGTGGTGTTTGCAGTGTTTGGTTGGCACAGACACATGGCAGAGGGTGAACACTGGCATGCCAGTGAAGTCTCCTCGTTTTGCCCTGTTTGACCTGGCTGAGGGCAAATCCTACAACTTCCGTGTGCGCTCCTGCAACTCTGCCGGAGTTGGAGAGTCATCTGAGGAAACTGGGGCCACTACTGTAGGAGACAGGCTGGGTAAGAATCAGGGCCAGAGCCGGCACATGCTGCTCCTCAGCTGCTCTAGGCAGAAACACTAAGGCATCTCTCCTTCAACATCAAATCACCAACTTACAATGCCAGAAACAACAAATGTGGAAAAATAATATCATTTTGTCCCATTTTTAAAATGACCCCTTATACTGAAACGTTTAGCCTTTAACTCCCATAGGTAGTATTATTAAACACAGTTAAAAAAAAAGCCAATGTATCGCATGCTCTACAATGCAGATTTAAATATTATATACTGAAATGTATTTTTAGATTAGTTATACTTGAACTTTTTAATATGTTGTGTTATTAAACTGATAATGCACTATAAATTCATATTTAATACCTGCTTTATGTGTTATGTGTTGCAGTGAGAGTTTTATTTATATGAGGCCAAGTAACTGCACTAATACGGCAAACCGTACATATGTTCTGCTCCTATACCTTTCAGACATATACTGTACATTTTCTTAATTTATATACTGTACATACATACATACATACATTTTTCTTCTCTCTAGTCTTTTCTTTCTTATTTAGTACTTTAATATATATAATGTAACTCTTTAGTACTTGCAGTCCGGGAGCAAATGCAGAATAAGAATTTCATTGTACAGTGCAAATGCTTGTTTCTGTGTGCATATGATAATAAACGCTTGAATCTTGAATATAACCTCACAAAATAAAGGTAAATGTAAGGTACTGTTCTACTGTTCTATAAGACTACAAGGCACCTACATTAGCATTTTCCCAATTAAATATATGTAAATATATATTTATTCCACTAGTTATCTGGCATTATCTGCCATAAAGGCTAGCTAGCTTAACAGAATCAAAATAAGCAAATGCAATATCTGTAGTTAATTATGCTTGTTGGAATAAACATTGACAGTATAAACATTTAGGTATGGTTATGCCAGTTTATATAAGTGTCACGTAGCCTTATGAACATGACCCTTCAGTAGAGTGTTGACTTTCTAGGATTTTCTAGGATTATACATGAAAACCAGGATCTTTCCTTTTACGCATTGATGTGTGGTTTTTTCTTCTACTTACATTCTCTCCATCTTTTTTAGACTTGCCCTCAGCCCCAGGGGCCGTCGTGGCCATCAGGAACACGGCCTCTTCTGTTGTGGTGACCTGGGGTGCCTCCAAGGAAGCCAAGGATCTGCGTTACTACATTGAGGTCAGCGTGGTGGGGACCAACGTGTGGGTACCTTGCAACAACAAGCCAGTCAAAGGATCCAGGTATGTCATCCCTTCACAGCATGTTCTCTAATACTTGTCCCAAGCCATGATATATGAAGCTAGTGAGAGCGTACTGGACTGCTCTGTGCTGTGGTTTGCAGGTTTGTGTGTCATGGGCTGAACACTGATGATAACTGTGTGTTCCGAGTGAAGGCAGTGAATGCCGCTGGATACAGCACCTACTCCTCCGAGTCTGAGGCCTGCATTGTGAAAGCAAGCATTGGTAAGTATCATCACTCCAACCTAATCCAGAACCAGTCACTGCTGAATGGTTTATGAAATAGTGCTACTCAACACCAGTCCTGGACACCTCTCTACTTTGCACTGTTTCTAGTAATCCCTGACCCAACCAGAAAAAAGTACATTTGCTGCTTTAATGATACACTGTAGTGTTAAACTCCTGTATCTAGTTGTAATAATTTTGATTACCGTATTTTAAAATTTCAAATTATGTTATATTATATCTCTTTGTTTTGAAGTTCCTGGCTCAAACTAAAGGCTAGCTCTATTAGTCAAAGTTCACCAATATTTTGTACAGTCCCATACTTTGCACAAGCCAGGGATATATATATATATATAATTAAATGTGTTATGCTAATACATTATGTCACAGTGCATGTTCCCGAGCATAGTGTAGATATTGTCACTAATTAAATAGCACCAACCAACTTCTTGTTTCATTAAAGAGAGAAGAATTGGCCGGTTTTAATTAGATTTAGTGCAGTATATATTATTTAGTGCAATATATATATATATATATATACATTTTTTTCCACACAGAGGAATGTTGCCTCCACATGCAGTACTGTGTAAAAGTTTTAGACACCTTTAGACACCTGGAAATTCTATTTAAAAACTGTTTATATGTGTATATGTTCAGGAACACAATAATACAATATGCCAATAATGTCTATAAATTAAGTGGTAAATGTCTGCCAGTGTATTTGTCCAACCATTTTCAAACCTCTCCCTGTGGCAGCCCAATATGATTGGTAGCTATTAGCCAGCACCTGTTTGGCTTATTGGTTCTTTATAATGTTAAATTAAGATTTGTTATGTTAAATCCAGCTGTGTGATGGCTTGAGGCATTTAGGACAAATCTAGGACCAAACTTTGTTATTCAAACTATATCATTACACGTCAAGCACAAACAGACCCTTACTAAAATCCATGACCTTAAACAATGGGCCTAGGTGCCTAAACCTTATGTACAGTACTGTAACATGCTGTCCTTTTTTCAATTTTCACCATCATCTGTCATCTCTTCATCTCGCCATTATCACATGATCCTGCAGAAGCACTCTAGAACTCTTGTACAGAAGTACACAATAACCATCTCAGCTCACAATGTCCTCTTGAAGGACTTATTTAGACACTGAGCCAAATGCTGTTTGCACCTTGAATGATCCTGTGTTTGTTATTACATGATCTCAATGGATATGCTGCATGGCCATGTTGTGGGACTTGCATGTTGTCTGACCTTGTCTTGCCATGTCTCATTCATATCTAAAACCGGACTGCCACAACACCTCTGTTGCTCAAACAGGCCCTGAAAGTGATCAAACCAGCCTCAGCAAGGATTACAAAAGTAATAATACTAACCTGCATTGATATCAGGGGGTAATGGTACTTCAAAGGCAAATGCGACTGGAGCGTGAGGCTCTGTAGCTCTGTCTAATGCAGTTTGCCCGTGTCCATGCTGTGTGTCTCTTGCTGTATTTCATTAATGACTCTAGGGCATGGGGTATGTGTCCTTGCTCCGCCTGGCTGAAGGGTAAAATTCGAGAGGGAGAGGGTCCCATCCTGCCCCAGAGTGCTGGCAGGGAAAGCACAGTGAGTAGACGGGATCAGTATATGGAACCAGCATATGTCTCTTGAGTGAGGAACTGGTTTGAAACCCAGCTGAATACAGTCCTGTTATTGAAATGGAACACTGACGCATGCTCTTTGACAGTTTATGTACTGATCATCATTAGATTCTGACAAAGCATCTGCACTAATCGTTTGAATTGCATGAGGAAGAATCTTTCCTGAATGTTTTATCTGCTGTTAATTACTACAGCTGTATTTATGTCCAGTACTGTAAGAGCTATTTATTTTATTTTCACTCAAAATGGCCAGTAAACTACACAAACAAACAAACAAAAAACATACACTTCTACACATCAAGCCTCAACAACTATTATTCAGTGGCCACACCAGCAGGCTCAGCTACACATCCTTTCAGACCACACTATTTGCAAGGTTTACCCAGGCCCCTCCACTTTTGAAACGCCCTTGCTGTATCTATGTTCTTCAGATCTTCTATTGAAGGGCTGGAAGAGTGTTGTGACACTCTGGCCGAGACATCGTTTTCCATATGCAGAACGAGAGCTGTATACTAACAGCATTTTTTTTCCCAGCACACAAACATTAATTACATAGCATTACATAGATTTGCAGGCATGAGATATTTGCTTAGATTAACAAAAAGTGTATTGGATTAAAATTAGATACTGTATTTACTGGCCATTTTGACCTGAAATGGAATAAATGAATGGTGGACTTTCGCACAATAGTGTAGCTCAACCGAATAAACTCATTGTGTTAACAGCAGTCAATTAATGTGCTCATTGTAAACATGCCCTTAAAGCCCCGACTTCACCCTCATAAAATGTCTTGATTATTACGGGTTAGCAGCAGCAGCTGCATTCTGGTTTCATTTATTAGTTACGTATAAACGAAACCGTTCTTTTTACGTATTTCTGACATTGCCAAATCCTCACAGCACATGTGGGACATGCTTCATTTACTTTGGAGGTTGCTTATTCAAGCTGTTCCCTGTCCAGAGGTCCCCTCACCTCCCTCTGCTGTGATTCTGCTGGAGCGTGTGCGTGACTACATGGTGGTGGGCTGGAAGGCTCCCGCTAAGACTGGGGGAGCCGACATCAGGGGGTACTACCTGGACTACAGGACTGTTAAAGGAAACATCAAGAGCAAGTGGCATGAGATTAACCTAAAGGCCGTCACTGACACTACCTATAAGGTAAATTACTCTGCTTCAGGTGACCTTCATTTCTTTGCATTCCAAACAAGACAAAGATCAACATGCCATTAGTTATAAATAGAAAATTATTAAAATGCAATTGTTCTTATGTGCCTCTGTTTCTCTGTGCACAGGTCGAGAACCTGAAGGAGAATAAATTCTACCAGTTCCAGGTGCGTGCAGTTAACCAGGCTGGTATTAGTGAGGGTTCTGTTCCCAGTACTGCCTTTGAATGCAAAGAGTGGACCGTCGCAGTGCCAGGTAACGCCACTGTCAAGTCTCAGCTGAAGCAGCATAATACAGTCACATAAAAAATGATCTTGTATTAAATTATATTTATGCATTTTGTGTTAACTCATATTAGTCTTTAATGTATTTAATAACTCTTAAAATAATGGCAGTCATTTAGCATCACAAAAATTACAGTAGACCACCCTACATCATTAATAACATGTTTCTGGAATACTGCCACTTCCTTATCATTATAATCTCCTCTGCACTCATCCATTCAACTCATTAATATGGATGCTGTAAATTAATTACTGCTACATTTCTGTTCTGGCTGGCTAACGCAGGACCTGCTCATGGCCTTCATGTGCTTGAGGTGCGCAAGGACTCCATGGTGCTGCTGTGGGAGCCCCCTACATTCACTGGTCGTAGTGCTGTCACTGGGTACTATGTGGACATCAAGGAGGAGAAGGGCAGATGGAGAGGTGTTCAGGAAAGGTCCACCAAGGATACCTACCTAAAGGTTAGTTAGCATGACAAATGTCAGGTTAGTATGCAAGGGAAAGTTAAGATGAAGTTTTGCTTCCTAGATCTACTTCTAATCCATGTGACCTGAAACTCGGTATGCATGGACCATCTCAGGTCAAGTGGTTGATCATACTGCTGTCATTTTCGATGAGCAAGATTAAAGTGAGAGCTGTTGCATTTACATGGGAGTTATTAATATTAACATTCTTTCTGTGACTCAGATATGTGGGCTGAAGGACGGTACCTCCTATCAGTTGTGTGTGTATGCTAAGAATGTAGTCGGTGTTGGAGGACCCTCAAAAGTCCTGGGCCCTGTTGTCGCTCAGACCCGGCCAGGTGGGTAGCCAGACACAGTTCAAATCAAACAAAGGGCCCGTTCTAATACCGGTTTTAACATCCCCTCACCGAATTGGTTTTGCCATTTTCCCTAACGGGAACCTTCAGTGTTATCTAACTGTTCCATTACATTCTTGGTTTGACGGAAGTCTATTAGATGAGCCCTCAGAGGGGTCTGGGATAGAGGTGTTGCATTCAGCAGCAACAAGTATTCACTGTAACCTGCAGCATTTCCTTTTTCAAACACAGAAAATGGCAGACAAAGCTGTTTATAAGCCCCGAATTACCATATAACGCCTCTTCTGAGATTTTAAATGACTTATCTATTGCTGTCATATCTTTATCAGTATAATGCTGATTTTGCATTTGAGATATAAACATCAGACCCCTGCTAGAAAATCCAGCACAGAGCAGCAAAACCAGCATGCAGGTGTTTTGATCTTGGTATGCTGGTCAACCAGCCCGACCCTGCTAGGCCAAAGCTAATATAGCACTATGGCAGCATAGAATGCAGAAGACGTAAGACATTGGCTAAAAAAAACTCAGCTCAGTCTGACCCATACCTGCTGACTTTTCAGTTATTATTATATTCTTGTTATTTTTGCAAACATTTTTACAAAAATCTGACGTAGTGCAGCTTTAATATTTCTGTACGATATGACTTGATTTTACCTGGGTTACACTACTGCCAATCCCCTTGCTAGCTTGCTGGTTAGTAAGATAATGGCTACATGGCTAATAACAACAATAATATTAAAATGGTTTTAAGCCATTTTCAAGCTTAAATTTTGAAGTTTTGTGTACATATAGCACATACTTCTCCAAAAGTTTGCACGGCTAGCTAATTAGCACACTCAAGCTTAACTAGCAGAGGGTGGGTGAGCTCTGTTTGGGGAAAGAATATCCTTACTGCCCCCTTATCCTCTTACTGTGAGTACGCACTTGTGTAAAGTGGGTGTGACGCACTTCTAATTGGTAATTTGAAGTTGGTGAGGGCCTGTTAAAGAGTATTGGAATGAGACTAAACTCACCTGCATTTCTCATCACATTTCTATTGGTTTCAAAAGCCAACTGTAATGTTTTTCTGATATTGTTTCGTTGACCTGGTCTTCCTTTTCTCAGGCACTAATGAGATTATAGTGGATGTGGATGACGATGGCGTGATCTCTATGATCTTCGAGTGCTCAGAGATGGCGGAAGGTTCCCAGTTTGTGTGGTCAAAGAACTACAAGGCCCTCACTGATACTTCACGCCTCACTATTCAGACAGTCGGGGGAAAGTAAGTTTGCCTCTTTACTCCATTTATTCAATTACACTCTTGGCAGTCAATCTGACCTGCGTTTTTATTGTTAGCAAGGTCTACAGTCCCGTTGTTGGTCACATGGCAGGATTAGGTGATTAGCAATTATATGAGCACTTGGAGGGACTTGACAATGCTATGTGGGCGTTAGTGTGAAGACAAGTGGTGGCAAGCTGTCTGTAGCTAGAGGAGACAAGTGCCAGGCTTCGCTCTGCCAGATGTAAAAGCAGACAGTTGGAAAGTGGGCAGAAAAGTGGATGGAAAGTATATGAAACGCAGAGCTATAAAAGATATATACTAACTGGACTTACAAGTAAAAAAAAAGTTGGAGAAATGTTTCTTTCTTGAATTCTTACTACCTACTACATATCTGTCATCAGATCCAGGGCCATCTTTAATGACCCCTCACTGGAGGACCTGGGCACCTATTCCTGTGTGGTTACCAATACTGATGGAATTTCTGCCAGCTACACTCTGACAGAAGAGGGTAAGTCACTTTCCTTGGCTCTCTGGCTGATGCCAGTGATATTCCATCCCCTGCTTTAATTCGCCTCAGCCATGTCCATAGGACGGAAGAACTGACAGTTCGTCCCAGAAAATATATCTGCTGAGGCTGGCCCATTGGAAGGCACTGTTAATGAATTATTTTGGCCAATTCAGATTTCTTTACTGACAGACATTGCTTTAGGTTATTTACCCTTAACCAACCGCAACACAGATCTACTGGCATATGTAAAATCAACACATTGGCAGTTTAGTGATTTGGTGTTTTAATATGGAAAAGAATCTGTCAGTTTTGCCATGCCATGTCTGGCCTCCTGTTTAAGCAAGTACTAGCTAATTAATATAAAGAGCCTCTAATTCATTTCAGCAAGCACCGTGTGTGCCTTACATGCTAATGAATCTCATTGTTTTTTTTTTCTGTAGGTCTGAAACGCTTGTTGGAAATTAGCCATGAGCATCAATACCCCAGTAAGTATCCCACCAATAAGAGAACAGGAGCTGCGCTTATTCCCATGTTCCTCCATTATGACCATAAAGTTACACATTTCTGTATTAAAGCTGTTGTTTCCCAGATGTGCCTAATGTAGTGACCTGTACTTCATAGTTATTCCCTTCACATCTGAAATGGCCGTTGAGCTTCAGGAGAAAGGACGTGTGCGCTTCTGGGCCCAAGTTGGCAAGTTTACTTCAAATTGCCAAGTGGAATACGTCTTTAATGACAACATCATTACTCAAGGAAGGGTATGGCAAACCCACCTCATGTGCAACAGCATAAATTCTGCTCACTCCCTTGTGTTATAGACTTACTCACTCATTTACTCATGTTTTAAATTGATCAGAAATACACAATGAACTTTGACAAGAGTACCGGCATTATTGAGATGTTCATGGACTCCCTGGAAGTCACCGATGAAGGAACCTTCACATTTAACCTTGTAGATGGCAAAGGAACTGGTCGTACCAGCTTGGTCCTTATTGGAGAAGGTACAGTAAGCATGCTCTCTTTCAGATTTGCATTAAACTGAAATTCTTAGGTCCATTGGAGTGTGCTCTCGTTGCTGTAATCTTGCATGTCCTCTAGAGGGCAGGAAAAGATCAGAGGAAACAGAGCAGAGCCTATACACAAGCTGAATATAACCAAGGCCTGGGTTAGGACAGCTATTAATATGCACAGTGTTTCCGAGCCTGTCCACGTAACACTGATTGAACAAGGGCTTTAGCAGGGTTTAGTGATTGATCATGTTGCTAAGATGCTTTTATTTAATACTTTACTTCCTCTTGCATGTCAAGCTGCAAAATCCTTCCTCTAATCAGACTAGAGGGAGAATCAGTAATGAATGTTCTTCCTGTGATCCTTAAGAGACAGCCAAGGAACCAAGAACCATCCATTCTTATTATTATTATGTATTTATTTGTTTGTTTGTTTTGGCAGAATTTGCTGAGATTCAGAAGAAGTCTGAGTTTGCCAGAGCTGAGTGGGTCAGGAAACAAGGTATGAAGAGGCTTGTCCGTATGCTGAAGACATTGTGTGTTAAAACAATATTCACTTCTTTTTACAGCCACTTAACCACATACCTGTTCTCACATACAGGTCCTCACTTTGTGGAGTATCTGAGTTTCGAGGTCACAGCAGAATGTGACGTGTATCTGAAATGCAAGGTCAGCTTGGGCTTTTGAGTTAAGCATAATAGATTTTTCTCGCGTTCTACCAGGTCAAACTGATGGATATTTGATCTCTGTCCTGTTCCTCTCCCTACTCTAATCTCTGCAGGTAGGAAATATCAAAGCTGACACCGAGATAGCCTGGTTTAAGGATGGAATTGAGATCGAGGAGGGCGATGAGGACGCTCAAAAGATTGGAATCACTGAAGGAGTGCTATCCTTCAACATTGGCAAGGTGAGGCAACTGTGGGGTGGATTCAAGATGAGAAGGGACTCCATAAATAGCCTGGCTAGGTGCTGTGCTCTACGCTTTGCTACGATGAAGACTACTCTCCCTCTCTGCCACACAGACTCATAAATAATGAGATGCTGGCTTAGAGCAGCCATCTGTTCTCTTAAAAACAACGCTTGTCCAACAATACCTAATGGGGAATGGTGTGGCTATACATTTGTACAGTGTTTGTACAGTGTGGTCATTGTTTTATGATATCTTTGATAAAGCTTTGCTAAGTCATGCTTTGTAAATAGGTAATATAAGTAGTGTATGAGGGTCTGGTATGCACTGGTCATTTTGTAAGGGTGGATAGTAAATAAAATTTCTGTGTTTGCAGTCCAGGGCCCTGATTCCACCACCATTATAAAGAAATCTGAGACCATCATTTACTCTACAGTTTCCCATTACCCTGAAACTACTCTGGATGACACGTTTTACATCTCAACAGTTAAATTATGGCAACATTTAGAAATTTAGAATTCCCCTTTAAGACCTGTTTTTGCCCCCCAAGTATACGAATTACATTTATGAAAAATGATGTCCATATATTGTAAGTATATACAGTAGATCTGTGTATGAACCTGAAGCTTTAAAACAATCCACTTCTAATGGCACAAACAACGATAGCATGTCCTGTGTCCAATGTCACATCACAATCCAGCTTACAACACAGCATTGGTTAATTAGCCTGGAATGCCATCTGATTTGGAATTGTGGCTCTCATTAAAGAATCAGAGGGGGGAGTAGAGTTAGTGCATGCCTGGCAGGGGAGGTGCATCTCCCACGCCACTCCTGCAGAGGGCGCTGGCATTAACTGCAATATCTGTCTAATTTACAGCTTGTTAATAAGAGCGAAAAAGAAGGAAAAAAGAAACCTGCTAAAGCTGCTGACGAAGAACCCCCAAGAAAACCAAAAGTCTGGAGTTTTTCCTTCATAAGTTTTTCGCCGAATCACTTTGTTTCATGTTTTTATCTGTGTCGCTCTCGTCCCCTGTTTCTCTGGTGTCCCTGTTGACCTGCAGCATCCATCGCAGGAGAAAAGCTTGCCTTTTCGGAAATGTTGTTACTGTTTGATTCATTCAGAACTATTTTAATATCTGCTGTGTGCTGCAGCTGGGGTCTTTCCCTAACTCCTCTCACGACTCTCCACACAGCTGTCAAAGAAGGACGCAGGCGTCTATGAGGTCAAACTGAGGGATGAGAGAGGAAAGGATAAGACCATGCTGAATTTGACAGAAGCAGGTAAGAGCTTTTTGACATCCACTATATGACTGGCATCTGTAGGTCAAAGTTAATGGATTACTAAATTGCAGTCACTTGATTCTTCCTAACAGGTTATCAGGCTGTGCTGAATGAAATGTTCAGAGTTATAGGTGAGCTCCTGCTTCTTATTACCTTCACACTTTACTGGAAATAGGCCGCTAATGCTCCATGTAGTTGTGAGATGCTGAAACTGTAGTTTCTCATGCCATTCCTCTTCCTAACCATGGCAGCCAACTCCTCCACCGAACTGAAAATTGAGAGCACAGAGCATGGCATTATACTCTACACAGATGTTGTGTACTACACTGAGGAGCTTCGTGTCAGCTGGCTTCACAAGTAAGCTCTTTCATTCTCATGCAGTACTTTCCTATCTGTTTGGCAGTTTTGATCATGGAAACATGGCTGTCAATTTCCGTTCTGCAGACTGAATTTATTTTCAAACTCATTTTCAGCAGCATCTGCTAGCAGACAGTGCTTCAGTTTGGGATGCATGTGGGTGCCGCTGTACATTCACTCCTGCGATCATCAATAGTTTAAGAATGAATAGCACTACGGATTGCCTCAAGACTGCAATAATGACCTACACAGTGAACATTTGCATGAACTCCCTCACACAATATGCTATCACTGCTTTCTCTCATTCCATTCTATTAAAGGTGTTTTAGAGGAATATTAGCTTGCCATTGGCTCGCTTTCATGTTCACTATTAGAAGTGGTTGAGCACTCTGAAAGCAAAGCCCTGCAGTCTAGAACGTTCTGTAAGAGCACAATAATGTGAACGAACAAAAGGCCAGAGTGAATTTGCCAAGGCAGGCTGTATATCAGCACATACTGAAATCGTGGCTCTGTTCTATGATGTTAACTGGGCTCTGTATGGCCATGAGATGTGATTGATTTGTATTTAATTAAAAATAACTTTTAATAACATCTAATAACATTTATATGGGCACAATTTACTTAATGATAAAAAAAAACCTTCATATGGCCCCAGTTTGGGAACTACTGCTCTTTATAATACAATGCTGTTTTAGTTAGATTAGAAAACTACATAAAATCTGAAGATGCACCACCTTCATGATCAAATTTCAATATTTTTACAGTGAAATGTCTCTGAACTCTCCTCCAGGTGTTCAACAATGTAGCAAAAACTTGTTATTGGGGTCTAGGGGGAAGTGTAATTTAGTGTAAACTGAATGTTGGGTATGTATTAATGGGAAAAAATGAAAAGATTGTTGAATTTTAGTGTTTGTTAGCAAAAAAAGAGCTAAATATGGGCACAAAACTTGAAACTCCCTGCTTGTTTGACTGCATCTGAATTAAGGGAAACATTTCTTTAACTCAAAACTCCCACTGTAAGCTAAGTGAACACATGAAGCGTGCCAGCACATTTTTAGTTGTTTCTGCTAACGGAGGTTATCCACTCTTTAGTTGATCAAACTGATATTTGAATTAAGCAAATGAATCAGTTTCCAGTTTATATAACATGAATAATATATAAATATATATAATATATAAAATATATAATAAAAGTGCAACATCAAAAGTAAAAGACTGCTGATCATTTAGCATTTTTAAAAAAAATGAATTGTGTGTAATAATACTACAAGGTTTTGGTCCAGTTGTAGAAACTGCATTCCAGTAGAGTGTGGGGGCAATTACCTGCCTCACATTACTTCCGTCATGAAATTGTAACACAGATCAGTCAAATTCAAAATAACAAATGTCTGATTACATGTTTTGAACAAATGCTTTCTCTCCATATTCTGACCATGGTCAATTCTGATTGTACATTCCATGTAGAAATGTAGAAAGTTAACAGCTGAACACTCTTTCTCTTACTTTATACTATCAAACTTATTTAGAAAGTGTTTTCTATTCAGGGGACGTGGCACTGTGTCACACTGTGTAGCACTATAGCATGAAGCTATAGTGATTTTACATTGGGTAATCCTGACCAGTAGCCCCAGCAGTACAACTTATGCTTACAGAGCTTGTTTGTGTCCACTTCAGAGATTCAAAGATCTCGCACTCAGACCGTGTGCAGTGTGGAGTAACAGGAGAGCAGCTGTGGCTGAAAATCAAGGAGCCCACAGACAAGGACAAGGGCAAATATGCTATTGACATCTTCGATGGCTCTGCAGGAGTCAAGAGGGTTCTTGACCTTACTGGACAAGGTAAGGTCTCAGGTGTTTCAGTCGTATATAACTGCCTCACTTGTCTCTCATCTCCTTGTCCTTGATCTTGAGGTTTTGTACTGATGTTTAGAAATACACTTGCTCAAGCTTTTTAGCTTTTCTCTTTAAAATTAATAGGGCATGACTTTCCAAAGTCTTCAGAGTTTTTTCTTCTCATCTGTTCTGTTCTTTTTCAAAGTGTGGGAGGAAGCCTATGCAGAGTTCCAGAGGCTGAAGTAAGTGCTTTTTATATAAGCCCTGTCCTCTACAAAAGGCCTGTCCTTTTTTTCTACCTCACCACTGTCCTTTCAAAACCTCATCCTTTCAGTTATTTGCTTTTTACACTTTCTTTCCTTTACAATGTGGTAACGACGAATGGATCAACACGAATGGTCCAGAATTAGTTGGAATAAATTGTAGTTACATTGGGGTACATTGAAGAATTTACCTTAAGTGTCAACTAAATAACTTAACAGTAGTTAACATGAAGTAGTACATTAGCAATGGTTGACTAATGTTAAGTAAATGTGTAACTGTTAATTGTTTACTTAACTTCTAAACATGTAGTGGCTACATGTTTTCTTAACATTAGTTAAGCATTGTAACCATTGTAAATGTATTACGTCATGTTAAATAACGTATTACGTCATGTTATTTAGTCAGCACCTAATGTAAAGTGTAACCAAGTCAGGAGTGTTTATTTTCCATCTGCACAAATGACATGAGATTTCGTTATAACAGTGATGATGTGCTGTAAATGAGTCATGCATACTGAATATATATAAATGGTTGGTACGTTAAAGGACAAAAACAAGATAAAGTGTCCCAATAAAGTGTCTGAGCACCGCATGGTGCAAGAAAGGCTTCATTGTTTCTACAAGTCTCTCTGAAATTTTACTGGACGACTGGAACTATTCCTTATAAAGATCATAAAGATATTGCTGTTTTGATGATAGCAGTAGAAAGCTATTTACACAAGTCTAAAATCTCTTTTAAGTGTTCAGCTGGGTTCAGATCTGGTGACTGAAGACTCCAGTGGTTACATGTCATGCTGTTCTTATGAAAAGCCTGGGCTCAGACCTTTCCTGACACTGCACTGTGGAAGTTGACTGTATCACCTTGACAGGCTGTGATACTATATAAAGCCTCCTCTAACACTGTGCTTATCTCTTTTCCTGCCTTAGGGCGGCAGCCATCGCAGAGAGAAGTAAGTGATTGTCTGTGCTGTCGTTGTGTTCTTTCCTGAAAACAACTTGTTCCAAAAGCATGTGGAAGCTATTTCCAGCTATCTTTCCATTCCACTTATGCAGGATGCGTTGGTGTTGCTGATGTAGCAAGGGATACATCTTCCTGCATAAGTGTCTTGAAAATGCTTCTGTCCATTAGATGGTGTATACAGTAAACTCAGTTCTTCTTTCTGAGTAAACAGTGATCGATATTAGGAAGAGGATTGCTTCAAAGAATTCATATTGATTTGGTTCTGTAACTTACGTTTTAACTTGATGCTTTATTTATCTCATAGACCGAGCCCGTGTGGTAGGAGGCCTGCCAGATGTGGTCACTATCCAGGAAGGCAAGGTAATACATCTCCTCCTCCCTAGATGACAAGAAACCTCATTATCACACTCCACCTGAACTATGATAGTGTTTTTCTTTTTCAGCCTATTAGAAGATAAGAGTAATCTGTCTTCTGAATCAGAACATCATAAATATACTGATGGCAAAGCACATTCTACACTCTGCCTCACTTTCCTTCTCCTTTTATTCCTCTTCAGTCTCTGAACCTCACTGGCAACGTATGGGGTGACCCTGTTCCTGAAGTCAGCTGGACAAAGAACGACAAAGAGCTGCTGCCTGATGACCACTACACGCTGAAGTTTGAGCATGGCAAGTTTGCCAGCATAACCATTGCAGCCGTCACCACAGCCGACTCGGGCAAATACGCCCTGGTGGTGAAGAACAAGTATGGCAAAGAAGCGGGCGAGTTCACGGTCAGCGTTTACTTCCCAGAAGATGAGGCCGAGAAGAAAGAGTAGAGGAAGATGATGATTGAGGGGATAAAGAATCCTGAACATGACCAGTTCACATCCCACAGCATTTTACTCCAAAGCATGTTCGGCCACCCAGAAACAGTGAAAACCAGTGTGCTGGCCCTTAGCAAAACAAAGCACATTGAGCTTAGCCTGTTCATTTAGACTGGCACAAGTTGTTTATCACTTGCTGTAAACCCTTTACATGGCACATTAAGTGCATTTGAAATAATCACATTTAAAATATTCATGAAGCTTTACTGCACCTGCTTCAACCTAGTTTCTGGATACAACTATGAAATTCAAGAGGTGAACATGATTTGAATTGAAATACTTAGAATGTTGCCTTACTTAAATACATATAAACTGGGATTCTGTAGTGCAAATTAGCTCATGTCTGTGCTGTTTTCATTTTTTGTCTGTTCATTTTAATGTTATTTCTTAGTTTAATACAGGCAGGAGGTGCGCCGGTTCAAAACTTTATATTGGCCGATTCTGGTTCCACTCCCCGTATGGCCAAATTGACTGAAGCAAGAATCACAGTACTACTGATACGTTCTGTTAGCTAAAGTTGCAATATGATTGACGTTATTTGAGCAACTAGCTAAAATGGCTGTTTAAATGATAACCATGCTCCAGTGAAAGTGATAAGCAACTGGCTATTTAGTGCAATAAGTTATGTGTTATATGCATCAACATTTTGGCATATGTGTAATAGATGCATTCAAATACAGAGTGAGTGCACTTAGCTGTCTCATGTATTTACATCCAAACATTACAACAACAACAGATCGGCCAAAATAAATTAAATACTTTATTTAAATAATAAAGTCAAAATATGTGCTATTCCGATTCAGTGCACTTAGAAATAGAAATAGTAGTCTATATGTCTAAAATACAGTGTTGTCAAGTTTTCTTGTAAAACAGCTTAACTAAAGACATCTAAACCAAAGACTAACACCTTTTGCTTAAAATTGTCATTTGTGTTAAAACAGTATATATACAAATATGATGAAATAGAAAGTCGCACTAGTAGTGCAGTGTCACACAGCTTGCAGCTCCGACTCTATAGATGGGGTTGAGAATTGTAGTAATACTGCAAGGTTGTTTTACAACAGTCTCAGCACTCTACGTGAGACAGGTCTTTAAGAGTGTAGGAATGTCCAAAGGCTGCTTGTTTATATCTGTTTCAGTGTTGATGGTCTAAAGTGACCTTGCGTTGGTCTTAACTCACAAAACCGCCAGGTAGTGTCATTTAACAACAGACAATAAAGCCATGCAATGCAAAAAAATGTGTTTGCTTGTTCAGAGAACCTGTTTAGCAAGGTGAAAGGGTCTTTGTGGGGCACTTTAAACTTCCCTTCTGCATTTCAGGTCTTGTATTCTTTCCAAGTGAAATATGTCTGTGAAAGAAAACAGAAGTAATATGTAGTAATGGTAAGTTAAGAAAACAAACAAGTGTACTCACTGCATGTTTGTCAGCTTAATCATATTGGGGCAGCAGAATAAGATAACCTTGTAACCTAAAACATGTAAGTTGTTACTTGTTGCTGTACTGTTAGTTCAAGCATAATTCATTATGACACATATTTTAGTAGGGGTTGGTTTGTACCATCATGGACTAAGCTGGTTAAAAACTTGAAACCTAGTTTAACAATTATTAAGGTTTAAACTGACATTACCGGTTTAAACAGTAAATCAAGACTGCATTTAATCTTGTGCACAACAACTATAGAAATGAAATGCCATTCAGAGATTACATTTAAAATTCCAGCATTTAGACTTTTTAGCTTTGATTTAAGTGTGTTTACAACCAAACCGGACAGACAATGTAGAAATTACAACCATTTTCATACATTAGCCATATGAATCAACAGTACTTCACAATGCAAATGGACAATGGCCTGAAGCATGCTGAAAAAGCGACCCAAGACTTTCTGTCTGCAAGGGCCAGAAATCCAGTAAAGCATGCATTTCACTTACTGAAGGTAAATCACCACGAATAACAACAGGAAATGAAGACAACTGCAGCAAAGGCCTGTCACATCACTGCCAGGGAAGTCTCGTAAACTTGCAAGAGCACTTGCAACAGCGTACTAAAACTATGATTGTTAGTTTGTCCAATTACTTCTGAGCCCCTACAACAAACAGGCTGATCAATCCATTTGCCCAGTTTGGATGTATTTATTAGGTGATTTAAACTATGCTGTGCCTGACAGCTAAAATAACAATAAAAGTTGTTGATGCCCAAATACATATGGAACTCACTGTATAAAGCCTCTAAGAAAACTAACTTTTGCTCACTAGTAGCACTTAAGCAGCTTTTGTGCACAACAAGGGGCGCAATTTATAGCTGATGATTGACCAATCACAACAGAGTGGATGAGCTGACCAATCAGCGCACAGCGGACTCATCAGAAGGCAGGGCTTAAATAGACAAATTCTCTAACAGAGCTGTTAAGATAGAAGAGGTAAATACACTAAACATTGAAAATGACCATAATAGATCCCCATTAACCCCAAAACAGGCAGCCTGGCACGCAGCATTCAGTGTTAATGCTTCTAGCTTGAATCAAAATAATGTGCTGGATTTCTTAGCTAAATTTTTTAAAATCTTTTAAAAATCAGATAAAAATTCCAATATTAGTCAGCATATAACTCTGGGGGGCAGATTTGCCTAAATCTAAAAACGTCTCCTGCATTATGATGATGTCATTGTGCACTAGCACAAAAATGGTGTTGACCAATAATGGAACCGGCTTTCACTCAGTAATACATCCGAGTACAGAGATAAAATGAGTTGTGATTTTTTAATCATGTTGACTTTAAATATTCCTCAGAGATTCGCATCATCATAACAACTAACAGCTCTCATTCAGTAGACTGGAGCTGTACTGATATACATTTTAAGTGAATGGACGTTTTGATTTCCTGATAACCGCCTGACAGCCGCTGAGTGTCGATACGCCTGTTCTTGTTTATCTCTCTGATTGAACTGAAGCCTCTCCGGCTCTGAGGCTGGGCATGTTTATCTGTGCTGTATCTCACGTGATCCAAGATCCCTGACTGCTAGGGGTAGATATCAGTATCTTTAACGGTTCAAAATGATCCAGTGATTAAAGTTTTGTAGTGGTAGCATGCAGCACAAAGCCTAACCGTGTCTTTCAACTCATAGCATTAAGTGAACTTCTGGTTGGAGGGGCTGGTGGTCTCCCACAGCTGTGAATCACGTGAAGGGCCTTTACAGAGCGGCCATCACATCACATCACCGCTGCTGCTGTCTCAGCGCTGCGGACCTGCCGACCTTTAGACATGACCAACGGCTTAGTACCCGTCAAGACAGAACACGTCGTAGTGGGATGGTTATGGTGAATAGGGAGTGCAGACAGAGGCAGGTTTTCGGCGGAGGTTTCGACTCTCTGTGGACAGGACAGTCCAGGAATGAAAGAGTAACACCAGCGAGGGAGCTAATCTGGATCTGAAAGCGGAACCTCGACCGGCGACAACGTCGTTAGCTACTCTGGAAACCAGGTAAATACACATCCTATAAAAAGACTGCTGGGGCTATTTTCTGTACTTGTCTAACAGTTAAAGGACTGACTCTAACTTTGCCGGCTGGTAGCGTTAATGTGGCTGTGCTGTCCAGCTGAAGTGACTGTAGCCCGATGCTAGTTCTACTAGCTATGCTAGCTAACTCACCACAGTGAAGGCTCAATTCAGGACTATTTACCTGCCTGCTAATAGCTAGCTGGTACTGCCAGGTTAATACTGAGGGAAAGTCGGAGCAGGGTGTTCACATGTTTCAGATTTATACCTCGAAATAATGTGTTTTTAACACGAATATACCCAAAGCTCTCGCTAGTTTACTAACGTCGGTGGTACCGTTACAGCTTGCTAGCTAACTCGCTAACGACAGTTGAGGTAGGCTGACATACGAGTTCTCATTTCTTTAATAAATAACCACCAACCTCATAAATATTACAGCACTTTTCGCTTCTGTCATTTGTATTAAGTGTTGAATTGGTCTATGTGGTGTTTATAATAAGGTAACTTTAATTATCAGACGTGTTTAAACGTGTCACGGTGTAAGTTATTGTTTTAAGTTTTTAAACTGTCCACTGCCAGCTCACCATTCCTCCCTCAGAGAGATGAGTGTCCACTGGACACCTACACTTTAGTTAGAACAGCTGTTCGCCTTGTCTTCCAGCAGTCCAGAGATGTCATGGGGTAGCTGTCTGGACTGTTATCTTGAGGCCATGTCTTCTGTGATCTCGAGGTAATAACTATCTCAAGATTACAAGATATTTAAGTCGTGATCTCAAAATAACAGATCTGAAAATTGGAGATACCCCTTGTCCTCTCTGGCCTTCTGTAATTTCTCGCTAAAATGGTCAGTGCTGCCTTTAAATATTTTGAGCTTTAACCTTCGGAAAATAGCAACTAAGTGTTCGGTAGTTGAAGCAGTAATGATTATTGTTAGGCTTTGTCTTTTTAACCCCGATAACCTTTGTGTCCAGGCCTAACACAACAGCACCTTTCAAATCTTTCTTTACAAATTGTTTCAGTAGTCAAACATCACAGTAAAGGAGAAATGGAGCCTGTGTCAAACCTGTTTAACAGACAGCTTTATAAACTTTCCTTTTGGCTGGGTGATCGTTTCAGTTTGCTTAGTCAGGATTAGGAAATGAAACAGAATGGGCATTGAACACGTGATTAAAATGACTGTGGAATTGTGGTATTGTTGAACTATTCCACATCCGCCGAATCTAAAACTAAAACAAAAACTGCCTGTTAAACTATATATATATATATATATATATATATATATATATATATATATATATATATATATATATATATTTCATTTTCCAAATTCTACAACTTTCTGTTGTTTTATTTCTGTTGTAAATAAAGTCTTATATCGTCTTACAATCTGGCTTGAGACCCTTGAACCCTATATTAACAATTATTAACTAAATACCTTTGGATATTGTGTGTCTTTGACCTGATGTATAGATTATGAACTGTAGCTCATCAGGTCTGAGGGAATAACAAGTGTAGGTGTGTCACATCGAGCTGTACGTTGGACATGTATTTAGGGGCTCGGGACAGGAAAACAGGACATCAGGTTGTCCAGCCTGTTTAGTTTGTTGTGAAGAGCTGAGCTGGCATGTGTCATAAATCAGGTTAAATAATGAAGAGAAAATTCCCCTCTTGTATAGCTGGTCATTGACTGCTGTTGTTGAACCACCAGATTTTTGGTAAAATCATTAACTGGGTTGTACTCAGTCAGGTGACATTCTCTGTTGCACCTGAAGAGGAATACGCTCCTCCCCCAAGCCCCCCCTCCCCATACTTTAGTCGACCCCTTATCAGCAGTCAGCTCCACAGTACAAGAAACATCTCTCTTATCTGTCTCAGAAACGCTGACCCTATATCCCCAGCCTCATTGGTTACAAAGTAGGCGTCAGTTTGTCTGATTGGTTGATTAGTCCCTCGGTGGCTGGGTTCAGTGCATCAGAGGAAAGTGAAAGAAAATACAGTGTTACGTAAACAGTATCCAGTAATGTCGCACAGAGTGTGACTGTTTGTGTTTGTACCTGGGAGGGTCAGTCCAAGGCCGGGTGCGGGCAGTATTTGAGGTAGTGCTAAGGATGACAGGAAAACAGAAGCACAGAAGCGAGGAGGAAGAGTTCACATGAGCTACTACTGTACTTGGAGATTGAGAAGCTTGTAATGAAGCGATTGCGTTCCTGGGCAGAGTTAGACCCCCCCTTTAGTGGCACAGAGGAAGACAACAGTGAGCTGGATGAGTCTTCAACCCTTAAGCCTAGTTGGTCCTTGGTGAGTAAAGAAACTGACGGTTGGGCCTGGAGCTGGTGGACAGCTTCATTTATTTACCAGCTATAACAATTCATTAACACAATCTACCATTACTGTTCATGCATTTGGAGCAGAATATATTTAATCTTTGATTTTAGTTCATTTTTCTGCATCTTCCCTGACATAATTTATTACCATAACAATGTATAATGTCTCTCCCTGTATATTGTTTTTCCAGCCATAGGATGATGTAGAATGAGCATATAGTATAGCTCCGGTATACATAGCTTGCGTACCTTCTTTCATTAGCCTGCAATGTGCCACTAAAACTTTTACAAAGTGGAATTTTACCTTTTGTTTATTAAAGTGTATTCACAGATGATCATTTTTAAATACAAGATTTGAAAAATTCATCACATACCTGAAAACTAGAATCAGTGTTTGTGAGGAAGAGCATGAGTATTACACTGTGTAAGTGTTAAGGAGAGCAACAACAGTGTGTAAACAACATAGCGGTCACAATGACACTCTCCGTACAGATATTAAACAGTGCATTCAGACCACAGCAAAAAAAATAACAATTTCATTCTGGTTATACTGCATGAAGCGTGAGTAAGCAAGTAAGCCTTCAATGAGTGCAGACCTTCGCTTCATGAAAATATCACTTCCTCTTTACCTCAGAAGTAGGAGAAAAGCGTACCCTTCTTAGACATGTATTAGCCTGTTCCTAGAGCAAATACTGTTAACATATCATGCGGCAGGTTTTTAGGCACTCCCAAGAAGCTGAATTGTTATACCCTTGGTAGATATTTTACTTTACAATTATTGTGTGTTTCATATTTACTCAAATAAAAAATAAAATATTTAATACTGTTCAGTTTATTTAAAGTAGAATTTCACTGATTTATAAAATGTCTACATCTTTTAAAGGAGCCTTAAACAATCAGTGCTTTATTCTAGAGAAGCTTGCAGAGTCCAGTTAGACTTTCCACGGTTTTACTGTTACCATTACATAGGAAAACCCAGAAGACAAGTTCAGTAGATTTACCAAAGCTTTTGGATGGTAAATAAAGTGGCTGTATTTTTGTTTCTCCTTCCACCACCATTAACAATTCTAAATTTCTTTAGAGCAGAGCTCTCACAACCTAAGCTTGGTTTAGACTGCAGACAGATTAAGTTTGTTTCACAAATCAAAGCAGATCTATTCAGACTGTTATTTGCGCAGTTTGGATTTGTATGTATGAGTTGCTGTGGTAATGACATGGGCGTCAGTAACTTGATAGCTAAGCTGGTGATGCAGATTTAAAGTGTGGCAGCAGGTGAAATGGAGATCCATCATCTCGTCCTCCAGTCAATCACTCTTTCAGGTTGTGACTCAGATTGGTTGTAGCATTCTTCTAAACATCCCAACACTTGTCATTCCAGATTTCACACGATTGTTTTTGTGAGAGGTGCGATAAAGATTGTCCAGACTGAGACGCATATGTAGAAATCCGATTGGAATCGCATTTCAGACCTCCTCCAAATGTTGGTTGGATTTTATGTTTTTTCGCTGTGTAGACCATCAAAAAATCTGGTTACACTAAAAATCGGATTTGGACTAGAGGTCTGAACATGGCTACCGTGCTCTGAATGACTTCTCAAAGGCTGAATGGTGCAGAACATTTGGAATAATCCCCTGCTTCCACTGGCAAGTTTAAATGTGGTGTATTTAAAGTCTTTTTGTATTTCTTTAATGTATATACCTTATATTTAAAATGCTTTAAATGAAGATTTATGTTCTTTTTTTTTTTAACTATCAGAGCCCCTCAAAATTGCTGTCTGTGATGATAAGAATTTCTGTCCATATCACAGCTTTTGCTATCAGCCATAACAGCTAGATTGTAAAAAACATAAATGTTGTTGATGGCTGATTAGACCAACAGAACTAACTGCTTAATCAATGCTTAGTAACACTGTATCATCATTATGTATCTAGTCTACCTGTCCTAGATTAATTAATGTAAATGTTCATCTGTTTTTTGCTCCTATATCAGTATATTTTGCTGGCACTCTTTCACGATCAGGGCCAGCAACTAAATGCCCCCTGATTGAATAAACCTTTAGATTCTCATTAATGGATAATGTGTTCATGAGACTTACTATCAATTCAATTCAATTCAATTCAACTTTGTCATTATACCAATACAGGGTTGTACAGTATAACGAAACACGGTCAGGCTCCTTCTCCAGTGCAGTGAATAATGTGTGTGTGTGTATATATATATATATATATATATATATATATATATATATATATATATATATATAAATAGTGTAGTGCAAAGACAATAGACAAAAACAATGTGTGCAAACAGTACAGTATGTGTACAGGACATGTGCAAAGAGTAGCAAAGAGTAGCGCAGTATCAGTAAGTATGGTTTAACATTATGGATATATAAAGTGTACAGTGCAGGTGGGGAAATAGCACTACTATCATAGAAGCATTAGAGGCTTCAGAAGATGCTTCTTTCAATCAGAAGCCATCAAGGGTTTTCTGTTCACACAGACACACAGTTACCCATTTATTCCCCAGTCTGCTGTCCCTTGTGTGAAAATGGAAAGCTAGTAAAGGGGGTCAGCCTTCATGGATTGTTAGCCAGTGGATGAGAGCTTATTATCTTGGTTAAATTGGTCTCTTCAGAGACTTAAGGTCTGAGGGTTTAAGGCAATTGAAGCTGATGTTGAAACAGGATTATTAGAGGTCGATTAAATCATTGCCCAAGTTTTATCAGATAACATCTAATATGAGGTCATAAGTTTACAGAACATTACCCATGCCTTTTGTAGGTGTAGCCATACCACAGGCCGATGTGAAATCTTTCAGTCCATGACTTTGTACAGATGTTGGTTGACCCTGTTATACTCTGCAGAGTGTCTGTTTTTCATTTCTCTTGCATTAATATTTATATAACATATATAATCATATTATATAATATCACTATATGTGTCTGTATCTCTATCATAACCTTTTTTGTTCGTAATAAAGTCATTTTCTTTTTATGTACCTTTTCTCTCATTTTAGCCGAAGCTCCTTCATTCTGTACTTGGAAAAAGGTTTATGCTTGATCTGAAACATGGCTGTTGTGTGAAAGAAATGTAGGTTACTCCTAGGTGCAAAGTCTGAAAAAAGACCCAGTTGAATAGTGCTCTAAATAAAGAGAGCCCTACTTTTAATACTTTAGCTACTCTGTGTAGAGATGGCTTTCTGCCCAGACTACACTTGGTTTTAGATGGAAAAGGGTTTTAGTTGGCCTGTAAACCAGATGGTGAAATGAGAATAGGCTTTGTGAATCTGACTAGTTTGTGAGAAAATTGCTGAAATAATTTAATAGATGGACACATTTCACACAACTATCTAAAGCATCCACGTTTCAATACGTAACTACTTAACTACCCAAAACAAGACATTTCCAAAAAATGTCAAAATGGTTTATTACTATGGTGTCTTGCAAATTGGCACTGCCATTTACAGACCTGTCATTGTCTAGTTATTATACAATCAAAGTGTCATGCAGATTTTTGTTGAACCACACTTTGGAAAGCTGTTGTTGTCTGAATATGCATTTTATTTGAAAAAATTGGCCTGCTTTGTAATCCTATTCATTTAATCCTCAAAACATGAGTCTAATGGGAAGCGTAATGCTTTGTCAGTTGCACTGATAATAAGGCTCTGGAACATGGAGTTTTTATGTAGGCTTCCAGAAAGTGAGTTCAAACCTTGCCAGGCTGTTGACAGGATCATTTCTGAAATTTCTCACACTGGTCATCATAAACACAACTGCTGACCCCAAATTTCTTGAGTTGCTGCTTACTGTTTCCTCAAAACAATCTCCTGGGCATGTTCCGTAAAGTCAGAGCCCCGCTCTGCTGGATATGTGTTTTAAAAATGGAGTATAGCCGGACAAACAGGATTTGTGGTTCCCATTCTGGTTTGCCTCGAGGTACAAATGTGTAGCACTGTCAGCATCTGGGGGCACATTGAGGCCGCTGCTGTGCTGACATCAAATAGGGTGTCTGCAGGCTTGCAGATAAGCCCCATTAAGGGGCAGCCAGCCAAGGGGAACCATGAACTGAATTTTCATTACTGAAAGAAAACAGCTCAGGGCAATGAATAAGATGCATAGTGCATCAGTGCCAGTACTGTACAGATAGAGGGAAAGTGTAACTGATCTAAATCTGATAAATTGCAGTAATGTAGCCGATTCTGACTTTGATGCATATGCTTGAATGATGTAGTGGCAGGTTTTGTGCTCTGTGGAGTAATTTTGCTATAGAAATGTGTGATCTGATATTGCAGGATTGGCCTTTTCTAGCTGATGAATGTAACACATAAGGAAAAGCGAACGTTCCTTTCCTTAATATTTTCTCAATTATTCAATGTTCGCTCCTTATAAAATGGCAATAGAACAACAAAGCTAATAAGTTAAAGACTAATGGAAATGTATAATCCTTCCATTTGCATGTAAACATTCAATACACTTCATGACACTGTAAAATATACTCTTATCTATAAACTGGCCAAAAGTCAAGCTTCTGCAGTACAACATTTTAGTTTGTTGATGTAAATCTACAATATTAGCCTCATGGCTCCAGTTCATATGTAAAGAAGCAAGCATCAGACATGAAATGTCTTGAATGGTTGGCTATGTTTGGGATGAATTGTGTAAAAAATATATATATATTATTGCTAAAAGTGGAAAACGCTGATCACCATCTTCACCTGCCTCTTCCCTTCAGGCCGACACCATGAACTACGTGGGACAGCTGGCAGGCCAGGTGCTGGTTACGGTGAAGGAGCTATATAAGGGCATTAACCAGGCCACACTCTCAGGATGCATTGACGTGGTGGTGGTCCGCCAGAAGGATGGAACCTACCAGTGCTCTCCGTTCCATGTGCGCTTTGGCAAACTGGGCGTACTTCGCTCCAAGGAGAAAGTGGTGAGTGCCAGCTGGTAAACTGACTGAAAGAATGTGTTGAAATGTGAAAGAGGAACAAGGTTCTTGTTGTGACGACTGAGCAAAACTATAGGTAGAGCAAATAAGTGGGTGGAGCAGCAAACCTCTTTTAAATCAGGTAGTCAGGTAAAAAAATCAGGTAAAAGTAATTGCATAGCCAACATTTTAATGTAAATTAGAAATGCACTGAAATTTCCACCTGCAAAAAATTAAATATTAAGTGTCAAAAGGTAACACTTTAATCCAAGTTAAGAATTGTGATTAAAAAAGATAGATTAACCCTGTTCCTCCAGTTCTCTTTTCTAACAAAGCTGTCCATAATTTAAGATATATATTATATATAATTTATTTTTGTCCAAGAATTTTACATGCACATAATTTACATTTACATCCCCAATGTAAACTCCAATAAACAATCATATGATTAAGATTTAGAGGTAAGAGTTTATCTATATACACACGTCTTTTGAATGTATTTATTTACAGTACATACTTCATATTTGAAATGTGTCCAAAATTTCCCCTCAAAAATTGCTGTCTGTGGTAGTCCACCATGTGTTACAGATGCAGCAGATTAGCTTGAATAACACTAGAGTAAACCTTTAAGATGTTGGGCAGAGTTGTAAAATGTAGGTGAACAGTTCCTGTTATGTGTGCAAAACGACAGTTTCTGTTATGCTGCTGTCTTGCCAGGGTACTTTTAGCCTCCCATTATCTGGGGCTGCTCTCAAAACCTCTCAACAAACAAAACCAACAGGTTCAGTGAAGGTAGGCTTGTTCTTATCGCCGGTGGTCCTGCAGTTTATCACGTCTGCAAACATTGCCTGTCCTGTGGCTGCTGGAAATGGGTCACTTTCTGTTGCAGTGCATTTGACCCAAAGCAGTGCCTCTCGGTTTAGATTAGAAAAATAGAGAAGTCGCTTTCACCACATCCTGTATTGTGGTGTGTCTAGATGTGTCTGCATGTTTTTACTTGTATTGTTGTATTTGTGAGGACTTTAATTAATGCTCAGATTTCTGTACACCGAGGTGACTGTCTGACGGTGTGAAAGATTAATGTGATTACTTATAGAAGCTTCTATTGTTGTAAATTGGGGTTAATTGGGAATGCTTGTATGACCGTATTTAAGGGCCTAACTTCAGAGCTCCATCATTCTGAACGTATTAATATGAAGTGGTTATTTGTGATGTAGTTTTTACAGATGTTGAATGTTTCAGACATCGGTTTCCTATGACCACTTTTATGAACAGATTTTCTAGGTTTTATATGAAACCTCTCTGATTGCCTTTGCTTAGTTGTAAACAACTTTGATAAATTGATTGCGGTTGCGGTTACTTTGTTTCAATGACATTGAAGTCAATGTCAGACAAATATAGTAATACATAACTGACAATGTATGTGCAAGTGCATGTGGGTGAAAGGTGCTAAGCAGGGCTGTAAACAGCTCCAGTTTTCCATGTCACATGGTATAGGCTGCATGAACTGTACTTAGCACAGAGCAGGTTAAATAATCTGCCACAGTTCAGGAACTACATCATTTATTTAGCGTCCTGTGACGGACCAATGCTTTTCTATAAAAAAAAAAAAACATTTGGAGGCATCGGTTCCTGTGTAGTTGACAGAGGGGAAATCCTATATTCAGACACACTGTCAGACAAATGTAGTTAGGTGAAGGATGTTGTGGTTTCCAGCTTTTTCCGTACACAGACTTGTAGGTGTAGATTATTTTTTGGGGGTGGGGGTTTATAGTTGTTAGGCTTATCTTATTAAGCACTTTGATTGGTTTTCTGTGACCATTCAAATCATTGTACTCACCACTAAGCTACACCTTATTTTCTTCAGCCCTCCATCCGTCATTTCTTCAAGCCTTCAGTTCGTTATCAGCACACCAGTGTTTAAATATGAAGCTCTGTGTATGTTTTACATGTATTTAACATCTATCAGAATCCTTGAAATAAAACTCAGATATGGTTGAGTTTCTCTCAACCTGCAGGAAGTGCAGAGATAGCTTAGAAAAAAGAAGGAGTGGTCGCTATGGCAACAGGTTTCTCAGGATAAGAAGTGCTTGGCAGAGGAGGAGTTGGATAGTACCATCAAGGTTGCTTATATAATTGGGAGACAATCCGTGGGGTGACTTTCTCTTAGAATTTTTTTTTAGAAACAAAAGTTTGCCGCTTACTGTTCTTACCTAATGTTTAATGCCATCTGGCTGTACATACACCAGTACCTGCCCTCTAGTCTTTGTGACCAGGATGAAATTTTCAGAGGTGGCAGAACAATCCTGTGGAAAGGAAACGGGCTCCAATTCTATTTTCAACACAAGTTCAGGCCTTCTTTTCTCTGGCCTTGAATATTTCATACTGGACTGGCATGTTGAAGGCTCACCCCAGGCCATCATTAATGGCATCATTAACATTCTGCCCCATCTCTCTGCGAAACACACAGCCCAAATTGCCTAGCAACCTTGTAAGTGAAGACAAGAGGCTTCTGGACATCTAGGCTAAGATGGAGTAAAAGTAGGCTGGGTGGATTCTGCGATAAAGATGCCAATACAAATCTGCACTCAGCTGGGGCTTCAGATTCGTGATAACATTTCAGGTGAACTGGTGTCAGTTGAAAGTCGATCTTCCTGGTGTAGGTACCTGTCTGTGTGATGGCGCGGTATCAGGTGTGTTACATGGTCCCATGGGGGTGATGGCAGCTGGCCAGCAGAAGTGTCCAAGCCCTATTCATTAATTGAGTTTGGCAATTATGCAGAGCACTGAATGAAGCATCAGACTTAGGCATTGTTATCGAGTCATTACAAATGCATGGTTAAACAGAAAAGCACTGGCTTGATTTACCAAAGGCTTCAACTGTTGAGCTGTAGTGAAACGTGCAGGAGGGCATGAGATATATATTTAAGTGTCATTTAAGCTCTGAAATGGCATGGGCCAACAGAAAGCAGCATGCCATCCTTCTCATGGTACTGTCATTGGTATTCAAATAACCCAGTGATACAATATTTTGGTAGTGGTGATGTATAGGACAGTTTTAATTTGTGCCAAAGGGACGGACAAACCTGAGGCATTTTTCCGGGAGAAATGTTTTAAAAACATAAACATTCAACATGATTACTATTATTTAAGATAATGCACTTTATTTGTTATCTGTGAGTGACCAGTCAAATCGTTGCGCTCACCTCCACCTTATTTTCTTCAGCCCTCCAGCCACAGCCCAGCATTCACTGCTATCCGTCAGTGCTTCAAGCCCTCAGCTCATTATCACTGTACAGTATTTAAATTTGAAATTCTAGGTGCATTTAAAAGTGAGGCTCTGTCCCGATACCAAATAAGAGCCACCCAAAGCTGGAAAATGTTTAACTTGGCCATGTCATCATCTGTAGTTTATAGTATAGGGTGTTTCAGTGTTTAATGTGTTTGTGTGAGTCCAGTATTCTGTTGGAAGTTATTTACACAGGTCTACTCAACTTTATTTCTGCCTTCCCCACTGTTTTATAGCATTCAAATACCTGGAGCTCTGAGCTGAAGCAGAGCCTCAAACTATAAATACACACACACACACACACACACACACACACACACACACACACACACACACACACACACAGTAGAACTCTTCATCTTCCTAAGCAAAATGACACAGTGTTAAACAACTAAGCATAAAAAACACTGTGTAGTACGCCAGCAAACAGCTCTCATGCTTGTGAAAATAAAGTAAAACTAAGACTTCAGTTCCTTTCAGTTTACTTGTCATTGATTAGTTTTGCTTTTTTTGGAGACAGCTTAAAAATTTCCACACCTGTATGAGTTGTGAGGTGTTCTCTTGTGAGAGAGGCTGAAGAATGGTCAGTGTGCTTGTGGCAAGGCAACGTGCATTATCAGAGTCCGAATGAGGCTGCTGGATGCCGGACGGGCGGGACATTCCATTTCAGTGCGATGTGGCCTGCACATTCGCCTATTCGAGGCACTTCTCTTAAATGCGTCATTCAAACTGGGACAATTTGTCACTTGCTCACTCACAAGATAACACCTCACAACTTCTGCAGGTGTGAGTGTTACCAAGCGGTCCCCTGAGGTAGCACCACTTCATAAGCAATTAAAAAAAAAGTCCAATGACTTTTGGTATGTCAGTGTATATACAGTATAATTTTTTTACTGGGATTGTGTGCAATGAGAAACAGAGCCTGATAGTATATGTATATGTATTTGTGGTCATGACGATAATTAATATTTTTTAATGAAGTTGTAATATTTTAGATGGTTTGTTATTACTCTGTTAGGTACATTTGTGATGTTTTCCTTGCGTAATTAATCTTAAGATTAATTAATTGTGGTAATTTGGTGGATAGTGACATTTTACAGGCATGTTCTGCCACAACATCTCGTATTTTTCTCAGTCCATGTTTGCAGGCTGAACTACATGGGCAGTTTACATGATAAGAAGAGAAATCTGAACACCAGAACAAAAGCTCAGAAGCAAATCTGTCTCAGTGTTACGTTGCTCACACCTGTTTTAAACCGTGAGTCAGACTTAGACCCAACAAATCAAACTGAGCTCTTTGAATTTTCAGCATCGTAGACTAGTGATAACTAGACTCTGAATGAACCTCAAGGTGAACAGCCCTGAGTTCATAGGGGAGTAGCCGGCTAAATGTCAACTCATATTGGTTTCTTAAGGTCAGTGCTCAGATGGAGCACACTTTTGATATGTTTGACATGAAGCCTGACCAGGGAAAGTATCAAAAGGTCAGCCTCCTGCCTAGAAAAATTGAGAATCAGATAGACATGTTGTTGACTTTGAGCATACGTGTAGATGAAGTTGTGTCTGCTGGCCTCTGTAAAATTAAGGTGTTTTCTTGACTTCCTTCAGATTGACATAGAAATAAATGGGGAGCCAGTGGATCTACACATGAAGTTGGGAGACAATGGAGAAGCTTTCTTTGTGCAGGAAATGGAAGTGCTGAATGTGAGTATCTTCAGTGTGTGTGTGTGTGTGTGTGTGTGTGTGTTAGTGTTACAGTTTTCATTGATTTTTATATATATATATATAATTTTTTAAAATGGCCTTGTGTTAATGCAACTCAGGAGGTGGTCCCAGCTCACCTTGCTACTTCTCCAATACCCACTGAGAGTCACATGTTCTGGCTTGGAGGGGAGCGTGACCCGTCACAGGACCTAGAGGATGGCGCCCAAGACCCTGAGGAGCCCCCTGAGCCCCCTGTGGCCAGCACAAGCATAGGTAAAAAGAAGAAGAGACGAAGAAAGAAACATAAAGGGGACCCTCGTCGGGAGGAGCCAACTCCACCTGCCTCTGTCGGAGCTTCTGCCCCCACAGATGAAATTTTCGAGATGGACCTGAGCTCAGATGAAGAGGCCACTCCAAGCTCACGGTGATAACTCACTTCACACTCTTACCAGCAGTTTCTGTAAACGTCTTTCTCTTAAACCCTTTACGAAGTTTTTAATCAATTTTGTTCCTTGCCATTTTAGGTCGTCTTCAATTAGCACAGTGAAAGAGGTTGAACCCAGAGTCCCGCTGGTTCGCCATTCTCCGGAGACCTACCCTTTTTCAGATGGAGACTGGTCGCCTGCAGACAAGTAAATAAAATATAAGCCAAGCATACATTAATCTATGTCTAATACTTTTTTACAATAGTGTTCTCTTTATTGAGCATCCTGAATAATCAGTTGTCTTAGGCTAAATTGCATCAGGATTTTACTTATCCATTTTGTTCTGTGTTTATCTTTGTGTCTTCTGAAGCCATGCAATGTCAGAGGCTTTCTCTCCCAAGAGTGACTCTGAGCTGGTGATCCGACCCTCAGAGAGCATGCTCAAATTGGAGTCTCACATGCAGTGGACATGGGGAGAGTTTCCAGAGTCTACAAGGGTATGTCTGAGCCCACAGAAATTCAAGAGTTAGACATATCCTGTAAACAACAACCAGTGTAGGAAAACTGTATAAACAGCATATAGTATTAGCTGATTGGCATAGTAGGCTGATGTCCATTTTGATTATGTATTGTAATAAATATTGTGCAACATGAAAAATCACTTACTGTGTTTAAATCTTGTTTGTTTAAAATCTGGTTGATTAAAAAAATAGCTTGTGCAAGCTTCATGCAAGCAAAACATTTAAACATGGGTCTGTTGTCATTCCCAAATATGTGTTGTATAGGTGGCAAAGAAAGAAAGGACGGAGTTGCCCAAGACCGTGACCATAATGCCATCTGAAAACACTCATTTTAGGGTGATCCTGAGCTCTGAAGCCATGGACCATGAAGCTGATGGGCAAAGAGAGCTGGCCCCTGCACCTGTGTGCAACATTGTCAAGCCTGAACCTCGCTCACCAGTCGCTCCACTCACCCCCCTAACCCCCTCTAACTGTACGGAAGTGTTGACTGGTGATGCTGTGGCCACCTCCACCCCCTCAGACCCCAGCGCTGCTGCTCCTACATCTGCTGCTGCCCTTAACCTTTCTGCTACTGTAGGTGGAGACATGGGTGACGTCTGCCCCAAGACAGATTCCCCTTCCAAGAAAAAAGGTTGGATGAATTTAGAAATGCAGCCAGGTTATTTCTGTAACTGATTTGCTTATTGTCTATTAGGTGGTTAACAGAACATTATACAACAGGTGTCAGGACATAGTCCGATTGGATTGTGAGAAGCCTGTTTTTCACAATTACTGTATTTTTCTGCTGAATTAAGATTTCTAAATGGTAACTTCATTTTGCTGCATAGTATTGTTAGTGTCCCTCAACAAATTTTTATGTTAGCAGCTGTAATGGCTGAACAGCTATACAAGATAGGATAAGTCAAAAACCAACAGAATATAATTTAGCAAATTTACAGACTGGCTAGAATAAAATCCTGCTTAGGCTCATGGTTCTGTCCATAAAAACCAAAGGCTTTTTGGCAGAAGAAATGACTCATATTAAAGATGCCAAAGAAAGTCTCCTCATGGAGGGCAAGACACATTTACCATTTTTCACACAGACCAAAATGTTGCACATCCATTTATACCACATGGCCCTAGAATGTAACAAGCTGATTTCCCTTTTTTGGTAAGCTTATAATTTATTTGGTTAGCTCTGCTCTGATTTGCTGGTTTACAGTGCAACACCACAATGAGTACCCAGTAGCAACATGTCAAAATGGACACTGACAGGAAAATATCTCTGTGTAAATAAGCTGGGCTGTATGATTATTTAGCTAACTATGCTAGTTGCTTTGAGCTTGCTAGTAGTTAATGTTACCTATACCAGCTACTTGATTTTTGATTTCAGCATCAACACAAAGTAAATTAGTTACTCACTATGAAACTTTCAGTGTGAGGTGATTGCTTCAACTGGCAACCCTTGGTTAAAATCACACAGCATGGCTCCTACTTACAGCTTGTTGTTAGGGTTGAGATGCTAACAGAGGTGGAACCGGTCTTCCCCTCAGTGTCAAATGCTAAATGTTTGAGAAGTTTGAGAAGTGTTAAGTCAAGACTGTTATGTAACACGGTGTTCACAGTATGTCTGACTCTACTTATTGAACTATGCCTATGTAAGCACAATCCCATTCTGTGACCCCTACAAAGCTCATTTGTTTTCAGTTTTTTGTTTTTTGTTCTCTATGAATGAGGTATTACAGTGACTTACTGTTGTTGAATAGAAAAACCATCCAGTGGAGTCAAGTGAGGTAGAATTGTTACTGTTTAAAGGTCAGTAACAGAACTGCTCTTGCTATGTGTTGTTCAGGAGTCCCAAAGAGAAGCCAGCACCAGGGCCCTGAAGATATATACCTGGATGACCTTAATGTTCTTGAGCCTGATGTGGCTGCACGCTACTTCCCCAAGAGGTACATAGAGAAGCTAATAACTTACCATGTACAGTTTTTCAGAATGCCATGTCATGCTTTATTTGGAACTGATATGAAGTAACAGCCAAGAGCCTTATCGTGTCACTTTCTTCAGGTTATTGCTAGGTCAGCCTTTCATAGCAGCTACTCCTAGCTGCCCTTTGAACGTAGCTATTCTTGCTAATCACTTCATGGATATTTCCTAGAGCTTGTGTGAGGTGAAGACTTTGATTGTGTTGGTGTGTATGTGCAGTGACTCAGAGGCCGGCTCCAAGCACTGGATAGACTCAGGGTTGAGGTCAGGTTCTCAGTCCCCCCAGTCCGTGGGCAGTGCTGCAGCCGACAGCGGTACAGAATGCCTCTCTGACTCTGCCTCTGACCTGCCTGATGTCACCCTTTCTCTGTGTGGAGGCCTCAGTGAAAATGCTGAGATATCCAAAGGTACTGAAACACATGAGTGACCTTTATACATTCTAAGGTCTATTGCTACAAACTACTGATAGCAGTTTGAAAAACATGCACTTATTAAAGGACCCACATCCAACGCAAGTTTTTTATATATATATATATATATATATATATATATATATATATATATATATATATATATATATATATATATATATATATAAAATGTGGCATGAACCGGATTGTGTATTATGGTCACTGTAGATCATGTGCACTTACAAAATTATTAGGAAACATGCCTAACATTTGCCTGGGTACTTAAACTTTTGCATACAACTTTATATAGAATGTAGGTATCCAAAATAGCAAGTTTTCAATTAATTGTTTTTCTGATGTCATAAAAAACAAAACATTTATACCTTTTCAGCCTGCAGCTGTTTAGCTCCACTCAAGTGATTATTTACATAAAGCCACCTTAACTGGAACAGTAACAAAAATGTTTAGTTCTAAGAAATAAAGAGATGTTGGGAAAATGGTTATGTAAAAATGAATTACAATTGTGGATGTAATTGCATCAATCATAAATTCACAATGGAACTCTAGGGGGAAATGCGGTGCAAGAAAAAAATGTAAACACCATATATCACCCTTATTTGTTCTTTTTCTAGAAAAGTTTATGGAACACATCATCACCTACCATGAATTTGCTGAAAATCCAGCCATTATCGACAATCCCAATTTGGTTGTGAAAATAGCGAATAGGTAAGGTTGTCTTCATAAAGCTGTAAATGTTATTTGATCATTACTCATACTGAACAGTTATTTTTTTCTTTACAGATATTACAACTGGACTTTGGCAGCACCGCTAATTTTGAGTTTGCAGGCTTTTCAGAAGAATTTACCTAAAGCTACAGAAGAGGCCTGGGTTAAAGAGAGGATGCCCAAGAAGTCAGGCCGCTGGTGGTTCTGGCGGAAAAGAGCAGACAGCACCATCAAACAGGTAATTCTGATAATTCATATAATGTTTCATGAAGGCAATGGAAGCGTAACCCACGCAGCTTTGTGATTAATTACTTTTCTTTCCAGCACAAAAGGCTTGGCTTTTACAGCGTGTGTCTAGAAAGATATTAAATGGTCTTTGCAAGCAGCTGAGCATCACTGAACTAGCTGGAAGACATAAGCAATGCTGCTGTAATTACGGCTCCAATGGGACGAGCAATGCCTTTGTTAGGAAAGATCCACAGCCTCCGAAGTTCCTTTATTCTCTCTGAATCTTCTTCAGTCACTCGTACATCACCACGTCTGACTCCTCCTCTCCTGCTTTCTTGCAGGCCTGTAATTAGGAGTCTGTGGCAATGTGAAGTTTTACCGACTCAGTAGAGCAGTGCTGACGGATAGAAACGGTGTAGGCAGTTCATTACTCTGGATGCTTTCATCAATAACATACTGAATGGCCCTCACATGGACAAAGACGAGCCAGTACAGCCCATGTAATTACTCGTTGGAGTCTTCTGTGATTTACAGTAGATGGATCATTATGCAGTAGAGAATCCATGCCCTAGCAGCAATGGCAAAATAATATGTAATATTTTTCTACTGAACGTTTTATGGAACCTCCAACCAAAAGAAATAGCTCAGCAAAAATGAGTTTTGCAGTTTGTTCCTTTACCTCAGATGTAGCCCATTAGCTAAAATGTGTCTAAACATTACTTAGATGAAGATGCAGGGTTAATGACAGCTTATATCTTACCAGTTTTTATTGTGAAAACTTGCTGTGAAAACTCATCATATTTTACATCTTGCATCGTGTGAAAAAAAAAAAAAACCCAACAGCCAAGATGCGTATGAAGTATGTTTCTTTATTTTACACTGGAGCTGGGAAGCTACTGTAGCGAAGAAATTATGTTTCCGTAATTTTAATTTATTTAAATGATACACCTCTATAATATTAAACGTCTAGCATGTTTTGGGTGATTAACTACCTTTGTGATGACAAGAACATGTTATCAATTAGATTTCTGACTATTCCTTTAATGCTGTATGCCGTACTGTCATCTACAAATTAGTGTCAGTGATCTAGAAGCCTGAACTTTGTAATTTTTTACTGAAATCAGCTTTGCTTGATGTTTTAAGGAATGTAGTTTGCACAGTGGTAAGTGGTGCCATGCAGGCTTCCATTATTTGTTTAATCCACCATACCATACTTTAATTTTCCCCTGAGGTAGACTCCCATGTTTCACCTCCTTTTCGTCCTTTAGAATTAAACAGGCTGTTTGTGTGCATTTAAGACTGATGTATATCAATGACCTCTGTTCTATTTGGCTAGCTTGTGTTGTGTTTTATTTAAACAGCAGCCTGGATTAAAACAGGTTGTTTTTTTATACGTGTGTGTGTGTGTGTGTGTGTGTGTGTGTGTGTGTGTGTGTGTGTGTGTGTGTGTGTGTGTGTGTGTGTGTGTGTGTGTGTGTGTGTGTGTGTGTGTGTGTATGTGTGTGTGTGTGTGTGTATCTGTGTATGTGTGTGTGTATATATATATATATATATATATATATATATATGTATATATATATGTGTATATATATATAGTCTGAATGTACTGTGGATTGATGGATACATTTTGAAAGTTAAAATTTCATTTACCATGAAATGAACCTGTGAAATACATGAGCCTCTGATCTCCAATGTGTCAAAACTTACAGTTGGGGGGACATTTTATGAATTGTGAGTTTAAAGCATGACACTAATGTGCTTCTTACTAATTACTTAAATAACAGGGAAATAAGTCCTCTTTTGTTGGTTTTGTTTGCAGTCTGAGAGTATAGGAAAGCTGGAGATGAAAGATGCACAGCTAGAAGATGGTGGCTCCTCCCCATCCCTGGAAAGCCACACCTGCAAGTGAGTCATTTGATCATTTCAGTGGCTGTGTGGGTGAAGGTGCAGATAAGAAATGCCCGTTACCCTGACATGAACTGAAATGATACTTAAACGAACTGTAAGCAAAGGTCTAAGGTGAAAACTAAACCGGTTATACCATCGTATTGTTTGAGTCTTTTTGAGTTAAACCCATCGCCTTGATTGCCAACTAAAGCTTTCCCATGGTTTTCCTGCCACAGTCATGCAGTTGCCCAGCAAGAGTTGAATGAGGGCAAGCCAAGTTTGCGTTAGACTTTGAGGTCTTGGTCTCTGGGGGCATTTTGTTAATCTAAATGAGAATCGGAGATTAAAGGTGAATGTAGTCAACTGACTGGGCGCTCTATGTGTGCTCAGAGTGGAGTCCAGAGACTCGTCCAGTGATGAGGAGGGGAAGGAGGTGAGTGCGGCCGCTGCCTCTTTGGAGCACTCTGCCCAGACAGAGCCCCAGCCTCAGCCACAGCCCCCGTCCAGCACACACTCCTACCGCAAGTCCCTGCGTCTGTCTTCCGACCAGATTGTGAGTCTGATTATACTCTCACTTCTTCTGTTCTCATATGCTATATTGCCACCAAGAAAACCCTTTTGTAGCCCGTTCTCCTATGTAAAGTGGTGTTGAAATGCCTTGTAGTCTTGGCTAATTGATGGATTCTCTGGCTCTACAGTGAATAGGATGCTTGTCTAATCCTTCTATTAAAGGCTGTTCTGTGTTGTTACAAGCAATCCCATAAGCTCTCTATTCTATTGCTTAATATGCAGTGCAGAAACCCTTTCTGAAGCAGCAGTGTAGGATTTTTTAAAATTTGCTAATGGAGCGCCCCCTCCTGGCTTCCAAAATGAGTAACAATTGTAGTCAGAGGACCTACATTTTTTTTTTTTTGCAGTGAGAGAGATATGAGCGTTGTAAAAAAAATAAAGTGTGATGACTTTAGAAGATAGATGTGTCCTATTGGTCTATTATTTTTTTTAAAAAATGAAAAAAAAAGAAAAATCAGTTGATAATGTTTTACTCTGAACTCTGAGGGTTGAAAAGCCAGCGGTGCCACAGGTACGAATTCCTACTTACTAATTGTGGTCTCTTTTTATTATTGTGATAAACAATTCCGTATTTTGAGCTTATTGTGGATGTTGTCCGAGAACACTGACCAAAAGCATTTAGAAGACGTAGGCAGAAAATTATAGCATAATTAGTTTAGTTGAACTGTCTTTAGTGAAGAACTGAATTTATTTGTAATGTCAAAAATTGTTGCTCTCTGATGTGTTTTTAAATGTGGCACTTCTATGTATGATGATTCTTAGTTTAGAAAATCATGTTAGATGAGTTTAGAAAAGGTATTTGTACCTAATATCAATTAAGCCTGAAATGTTAACATCATTTCATAGTCTTTGCTTGATAGTATATGTTCTGTGTAATAATGATGATGATGTAACTTACACACCCCTAGTCTGGTATTAAGATATGATGTAAAAGTGTAGTCTGTCATGTAATGAATGCCCCTTCATATCACAGGCCCGTTTAAAGTTGAAAGAGGGACCTAATGATGTCACCTTCAGCATCACAACACAATACCAGGGCACATGCCGCTGTGACGGCACCATCTACCTGTGGAATTGGGATGACAAAGTCATCATCTCAGACATTGATGGCACAATCACAAAGTAAGTATATTCAATAATGCAAGACTTCTTTTCCTTTCTGGCTCCATAGCATCTGCTGAGATGTGACAAAGCAATACCTGCAGTGTCCAGGGTTAATAATGGAGAGTGTGACACATTTTTATGCTGTGGCTGGTGCAACTGTGTGGTTATTGTGTTCTAACCATGACAAAGCTTTGTTAGAAACACTTGTGAACCCCAGTTAGGATGTTGCAGTAAATCCTGATTAAAGTGGATTAAAGTGCTCTTCCCAGGCCCACTGTCACTTTTCACAGCTGTGTCTTTGGAGGTTTATTCTGGTTGTGTGCAATAAACTTACCAATAGCTCACTCGCTACTGCCAATAACAAGCAATAATGACTCCATGCTAGGTTTTTCTGTCAAAGCAAAGGCAACCTCAGAGACCTAAATCAGTACAAAAGGGTCTGAATGTGTGGTTGAATAGCAATCCAGTAATGGTCTTAATATCACATGGCATTTTCATATCTCTGCCCACTCCAGCACTGCTTGACTTACTGCACAGTTTAATGAAAACTGCCTTTTCAAATGGTGCTTCAAGTTTGATGTGTACATTGGGCTAATATTATCCGGCTACCAGTCTGTCTTCTTTGACTTTTAATTACCGCAAAGGCAGTTGTAATATTGGAGCGTCAATGCAAACGGACATCCTCCACCCCCGGACTCCTGCTCTTGGGGACCTGTGGGTGGGCAACATCAAGAAAAAAGGGGAAAAAAAAGCGTTTGACTTGACTTGACTGGTGCTTATTATTTCTGTGAGCGGCGTGCCTGACGAGCCTCTCTCCGGCAGCTGCAGTGTTGGCCGTTTGGCTGCAGGGTGTGAGCTGGGGCCCCCAGCTTGGACCAGGAGGAGGATGTCACTGTAATGAGCCAATTTAAATCCTCCTCTCCCTCACTGCCACCCAGCTTGTGCGGCAGATAAAACGCTAAAACAAGGAGAGGGTCCTCATTAGCAGACGACATGGTTTGAGCTTCACCCAAATGGAGGAAGATTTCACAGCTTTTTTTTTCCCCCTCAACTTGAGTTAATTTAAGAAAAAAGCCCGCACTTCTGTATCTATATATAGAACCAGAGTTGAAAAAGTGTACCTGCACCTACATGCCATGCTGATTCTCATTTGTATGTGTGTCTGTGTTTGTGCCTCCAGATCGGACGTGTTTGGGCAGATCTTGCCTCAGCTGGGGAAGGACTGGACACATCAGGGCATCGCCAAGCTCTATCACTCGGTGGCTGAGTGAGTCCATCACAGCTACTTTATTTAATTATACTTGGTCATTTGACCTGCATAGCAGTTACCCACTTGATGGCTATGACACGGCTGAGCAATGTCATTTCCTTTCATGATGGTAGATTCTGCTCTGGGTAGAGCAGAACTTTGACAGTTCTAATTCTACTTTTTACAGGAATGGCTACAAGTTCCTGTACTGTTCGGCAAGGGCCATTGGCATGGCTGATATGACTCGGGGCTATCTACAGTGGGTGAATGATGGTGGCACCATTTTGCCTCGTGGGCCCCTCATGCTTTCTCCCAGCAGCCTCTTCTCTGCATTTCACAGGTACTCAGACAAAAGAAAAACACTGAAAGTGTTGAAATGAAGTATTAATAGTAGCTATCCTGCAGGAATGTCCGTATTCCTGTAATTATCTGACAATCCCAGTGAATAAACCTTTGGCCTAAAAGAGTATTTTAGTTGGGGAGACCAAGATCTTAAGCTTAATTTGTCAAATTAAGAGATGAAATGTGATTGAAATTTCAAATCACAGGAGTTGCAAAGTTAATTATGTTATTTATTATTTTCTCAACAGTATTATCTGATGGTTTGGGGAAATTTAACTTAATAGTATAGTTAGACCAACCCATCTCGCAACACATAGAGATGAAGGAAAAATATGGATTGTCTGTGGGAACCGTGCTGGGAACTGGGGTGGGGACCACTAAATTTAAATAACCCAAACAGTCCTTTACTGTGAACATGACAACACGACCACAACTAACTGGCAGTCTGGTAAATTACCTGAGGTATTCAAGCCTCAAACCAGGAATACAAATAGGCTTTTTTGCAGAAAAAAAAAAAAAACTTTAATTATAGGATGTGTGTGCACAATTTCAGTTGCAGTATTGGTAAGTAAAATCATGTTAGATATTTAATGCATTATCCCTCAGCTATTCACTGTTTTAATTAATGTAAAACCAGTGTTCCAGTATGAAGCGTCTATTCCAATGAAAAAACCTTTCCCATTTCCAATTCCATAACAGTTGTTCAAATTTGTGTAGCATAAATAAGAAACCTTTGATAAAATGTAATAACCAAAGTGACAAATCTGAAAAGATGTAACCATATCTTTATAAAAAAAATCATCAAACTAGATATTTACAGTTCATTATACAACATTACAACATCTACACTTTTTTTCTATCTTCTTGTTGCTTTGCATTTTGAATAAATGTGTGTGTCTTGTTTGTATTATTTCAGCAACATAATCCGCAACATTTAGTTATTATTAAATTAAAAAATATTAAGTTTAAGGGATTTTAAACTGCATGTTTACAATCAATTAATACCTTATGTTCTCTTGTTCTTACAGAGAAGTGATTGAGAAAAAGCCAGAGATTTTCAAGATCGAATGCCTTACCGACATCAAGAACCTGTTCTATCCCAACAAACGTCCTTTCTATGCCGCGTTTGGGAACCGAACCAATGTAAGTTGGCATTGTTAGCAAATCTGTACTGCAGTAAAGTCTCTTTTTTATCCCTAACATGGGAGCTGAGCTCAGCTGTTGGCTAAAAGTACAATGTGTTGATTCATGGTTAAGGTGTGTTGCTCCCCACCCTGGTCTGTGTGGCTCTGTTCTTTCAAGCCATGACACTTAAGACTGACTTGAGCTGAATTCACTTAAATTGTGCCAAATATAATAGTATGTCCAAAAGAAAATCTGACAGTTCAGATATTGATCATAGAAATCTTGTTATCCACATTGCTTTTAAGAAAGCAAATCGACAAGTCTGTCAATGAACTTCAGCACTGGATTTGTGTGCTCATCAAGTACAGTTCATATAATAACCTGCAGGGGGCAGAATGCTAAGCTCACATGGTGGCAGTTAGCAGAGGCCATTGCCAGATTCACTTCTAAACTTCCACTTTCTCATGCACATTGCAGCTTGTATTCTAAAATAGTCGGTACTATCCAGTCTGGTGCGTTGCCATTGGAATAAATGGCTCCGACTGGGTGGATCTTCTGTCCTAAGTTGCTGGAACGATGTATAGACATGATCGCATATATGTCGTAAGCATCAAACATTGCTTCTCCTGTCAAAATCTTATCCAGACAAATAGGAAAATTCTGTGTCATGTTTGTATACTTGGTGGAAAGGAGTACAAGAATTTTCCATATCCTGTGGTGTAAGCCTGGCTCTCTGTTTGTAGGATGTGTTCGCGTATAAGGAGGTTGGAGTGCCTGTCTGCCGAATCTTCACCGTAAACCCCAAAGGAGAGCTGATACAGGAACAGACCAGGGGAAACAAATCCTCGTAAGAACATTCTCTTCATACAGATGTGATGGGGGGGCTGCAGGGCTTGTTGACTGATTTTGGGTTTAACAAGAAGCTTCTTCAGGCTTTCCTTTTTGTTATTTGAGCACCCCTCGTTTTTATTAATTTAGCAGTGTATATACACAGTCGACTCACATTATTATGACCTAATGAGCTAATATCCAGATTAGACACCGTCTGCAGCACAGACAGCAGCTAGACAGCCAGGGAGTGACTCAGTAAGGTCCTGTGGTCACAGGTATCTAAAGCCATGATGACTGCTGTGCTTCCCACAGCTGCTGGAGGGTGCGTGGTGGAGGATCCATAGATTGAACACGATGATCAAGGTGGTCCCACAGATTCTTAAGTCTAAGGAATTAGGGTCCAGTGTCTAACATTTGTTGCCATGTGACATGTCGCATTTGTCTTGCTGGAAGGTTCCATCAGCCCCAGGGAAGACCGTCTGCATGTATGGCTGTACGTAATCTGAAATGATGCATTTATATCCAAATTGGTTTAGAGTGCCTTACACAAAAACATGACTTTCTTCATAAGCTATGCTCTTACGCCGTTGAAAGTGGGAAATGGTCATAATAGTGTGTGTCTGTGTAGAAAAAAGTTTTCTCATTGTATGCCAGCTGTTATTCCTTTCATAACCTTGTTATATCCAAAAATGTTTTAAATTTTTTTTTTTTTTGGACCCCACTTAGGTACAGCCGTCTGAGTGAACTGGTGGAGCATGTGTTCCCCCTTCTCAGTAAGGAACAGAGCTCAGCATTCAACTTCCCCGAGTTCAGCTCCTTCTGTTTCTGGAGACAGCCCATTCCCGAGATAAACCCTGATGACCTGCTCTAAGGCTGATCAGACATTCTCACTCCGCCCATCTGTGATTTCTATCGAAGACTTGCCCAAACAAACCAGACGTCCTGACAGTTGCATGGTTGTCTTATTTCTTTAGGTCAGATCCTTGCATTGTGCTATGAAGACCTAACTACTCACAGTTGCCACTTGGTGATAGTCCTTTCTTTAAAGAGTAGCGATCTGTTCTAGTCTGAAAGATTGTACAGAATGCTTGTTTAAACTGTGCCTCCCTATCTCATCCAGGACAGCGTGTGAACGACAAGAGCGCTTCAATAGGTTGCATTGAACTTTGTAGGAGATGTGATGGTGTTCTTTTTTCCTACAGTGTCTCATCAGGGATGCGGCCTTAACCTGCCAGGCCTCTTGGAGTGACCAGGCACTAATCTGGCTCTTTGGTGTGTAATAGATGCTCCCGCTGCTTCTAATCTGTATGCCTGTTAAGCTGCTAAGTCCCGGGCCACTCCAGCCCTTGCATAGCTGTTTATCCCTGTTGTGGTGGTCCAGTGTAGGCTTGTGTTTACAGTCCTGTGGCCCAGATGGTTACTGGTAACACAGTGGGTGCAATGAGAACAGAATAGATGGGGCATGGGGTCACAAATATTTAAATGCTAATTTATTTTCTTCTTTAATAACAAATCTAAGTTTAAGTGTAAGATAATTAGAATTATTAACATGCACTGCCTCTAATGTGGTGGAGTGAATGCCTTTTTGAATGCGCATATTGTTGAATGATGAGGTATGAGACTGGGCTGGACGCTGCTGCTGCTGCTGTTGCTGCTGCTGGTGAAGTGGGCACTGATCAGACTGGTGCTGGTGAGGTCATTATTGTGTGGTTGTGTTTTTTTTTTTTTTTTAAAGAACCTTCCCTGCCGCTGCTTCAGCCTGAGGGCGCTCAGGCTTTTAGCTCCATCCAAAGGCCAGTGGAAAGGCACAGTGCACTGAGGAAGGCTTACGTTTGTGTTCCAGGTGTTTTCCACTCGTTAATATTTTCTTTCTCTGGCTGCTTCACGATGCCTTACCGATCGCACTCACAACAGCAGCCAAGAGAACACAGTAGATCGTCTTGCACTTAGGTGGTGAAGGAACTGCAGTGTTGGAAACTATTGAGCAGTCTTCTGAGTGAAGGGTTTATTAAAGAGCTTATTTTTCAACAACTTAAACAGCAGTCAGTACATTTTAGAGCTGCATGCTCAGTACTGTGTTAGTCAGAGACTCCCATACTTATTTCATTTACAGCCGAAATGGTCATCAAGAGATTCATTGTTTCAGGAGATGATTCTGGGGAACTCAAATAGAAGATCTACTCGCATAAGGAACCTGTTTACACCTGGTCACTTCATGAAATTAGCGTTGACCCGGATAAGAGCAGACAGTATGCTCTGTAGCCCTCCAGTCAGTTGGACTTAAAACCCTATTGCTTTGTGTAAAGGAATAAGTAAATCTGCCTGTTATGCAGTAACCGGTTACCAACTGTTCATCCATTCAGCCTCCATCATCTGCAGTTTGTTTCTGTCCTTATTGCTATTAAGCATTTAGTTTTGTTCATGCTCTCAAACATGTGCATCCTCCAGGATTGACAGACCCGGATCATATGCCCAGTAAGCTACTGCATGGGGAGGAGTTGTGGTTGTAGTGGGAGGAGGTTGTCAGTTGTGTCTTTAGAGATGATGCATTAACACTACTATAACATGTGGCTTAAATGCCTCTTAGTATGCCTCCTAAAGTAGTCTGAGCGATCAGATTTGTATCTGTCGTAAATGCATTTTTGCTGCATTGCTTTTATGAGGCTTGGCCTTATCCAGATATAACCCTGATACGCAATATGCATAAAGTGACCAGCTGTAAACCAGGTGTCTATGCCAGAAAAGAAGAAATCTTGTGCATGTAATGGAAGCTGTAATAAAGGCAACAAGTGGACACAGCATACTGCAGCCTTTGATATACTATTAGCTCGTCCTGTTAAATAGGTTTTCTTTATTTTTCCCCTGATGATGAAATATGAAAAGACATTTTAACAGGAAATGAAATAAATGAGAGGAGATGTCTGACTTGCATACATTACTCAGTATGTATAATCTTTACAGTAGACATGGAACACTTCTACTAGGTCCATGCTGATCTCCAGAAACAGTCTCATGCTAAAGCTAAAGCTATAACCTCAGTAGGATGCTTTTTAAGTTAGCCGTAGGTGTAATGTATATGTGTTGATTAGCTTGATATCCGTAAAGTTATCATGGTCTTAGTTCTTGCCTGCCTGATCCTGGTGGGCATTTAGGAAACCTAATGCAGCCTTTTCCACCATTCTGGTGCTGGAAAGGTTAATAGGAATGCTAATACAAAGGCTTTAGCTTACCTTGTGGCTTTGTGCTGAGAAGTACAGCCTGTGGGTCTGTGTTAAAAATACCATACCAGTGAGCGACTGTTCCAGTGCATTGAAGAACAGAAGCAGATTGCAGCTATTTTGCACGAGAGGGATCGCAGCTCAAATATTCGCCAGGTGTTTGACCCAACTCCCTCCGTGGCCAACTGAAGCAACAGATTCCAGTCATGAACAGTTAGTTAGTGAAAGCTGGTCTTTGTTTCGGCCTAACACGAGCTGTCTATTTACCTGTTTTTGCTTTGACCAAGTCTTTCTAGGTTCAGATGTAGTTGTTTTAGAGCACTGTGTGTTAAAACTGAAGTAGGCATGAAACACAAACTTGAAGCACAATAGCAAGTAATTTATTCCGAGTAGAATATTCGTATGAGTTGATCAGCTACGAGTCTGAGGAGAGAAAGGTGGGCATTCCGTGCTTGTTTGATTTGTTTTTGCGTGCTTCGTCCGTGTTTATGATGTGTAGAAGTGAAATCTGTCTGTTAATGATTAACAAGGCGATCCCATTCTTTCTATGAAAGTAAACTTCTTTGTGTGGGATGAGCACACTCATCTTGTATGAACCTGAGATTTATGGTAAAAAAAAAAAAAATTAAAAAAAATTGAAGAAAAAAAAAAGCCGTTCTTTTGAACCTGTTGTGGTAAATGCTGAACATTTATTCCTCCTCCTTCTTCTCTCGCTTCGATGCCCTGTTTTATATGCTTTTATTTGATGTGTGCTCTTTGTGGGAAAGGTGCGTATGTGTACGTGTGTTAGTTCCTCTTGGTTTTGATGTTTGAACTTTACCGGTCTGACCACTTTAAACAACCTTAAGTGTACACTTGCTGTATGGATTTATTAAAACTATTGTTTTGGAAAATGTTTATGAAGCAGAAACCTATTAAAATAGCATTTACTACAGATGTGGCCTACTTGCAGTCTTGTTTGTTTCCATTAAGGAAAAATTCCAGTTTTTTTTTTTCTCCCTTCATTTTTACTACATCATAAATGCTTTAGGTGTAAAAGTCAGATTGGTTTTGCTGGGAGGAGCTTTGCTTTAGAAAAGTCTGAATTCATCGCAGTGGTTTTGAAGGCTGATTGGAAGGTCATGTAATGTCTACAACACAAATCTAGCCGTTTTAAACCCAGTGAAGCCGCATGTGTCTCGAGTATTTACATGTAGTGTTGATAGTAAATCTGAAAGCACAAATGTGTAAGGTTGTATGTTGCCTTATACCACCCTGCATGTACCCCTCCACCCTGAATGGATTATAGAACATGCATTTAAGGCCAAAAGCTCATCATAAACCAATGTCATAGACATCACACTGCATATTCATAACCATTTTTGTTCATGTGAAAAATGGTCCATATCAGCACCACTATGAACAATTCTGACAAGCGACGGAGCACTTCATTTACATCTCCTCTATTTAATTATGTAGACTTTAAAAAGCTCTACCGAGTGTTAATAAGCATTCTAGCTCCACAAGTTTTCAAAATGGCAGTATAAATTCGTCCTTGAGATGTAAACATGCATTCAGAGTGGTGAAAGGTTTGCTGTAGAGAAACTTGCTGACCCAGAATTCTTTACTGTGGTGGTGGTGATAAACCAGGTGTCACTGCATCTGCAACACTAATGTAACCGCTTTACTGACCACACACTCCACCTGTGAACCTACACGTCTTTTTACAGGAAATACTGATGCTGTTATAAAATACACTTTCCTTACATACTCCTCCTCCTTAAATGGATTAAAATACAACAGAGATCAGCCGCTGTACATCTCAGCATTTCACGTAACAACGTCCTGTGAGGCAGCTTTCAGAGGCTTTAGACCAGAAGTGTCCGGTCTTATCTATGCAGGGTCAGCGTGGCTGCAAGTCTCCCTGGCAAAAGAGCAGGAGCACGCCTGGCTCCGCTTGTTTAATCAACTGGACAGTCAACAAACAACTGATCGCCTACAAACCTCCTGCAGTGCTGGAACGAAACAGGCTGTTACGGATAAGACTGGACACCCTTCTTTTGGGCGTCTGGTTTCTATCAGCACCACTTTGAATAGTTCTAGCTCAGCCAGGTTCTCTGGAAAGGAGCATTTCACACTACTCTGAAAATGGCTGTTAACATATTACCCATGAAATCAGTGGAGTCCCCCTTTAAAACTGCTCTGGCTGAGAGACAGTGAAGGCTGTACGCCACACACAGCGAGCTAGACTGCTGTCGTGAGCTGTAAGTTGCTCTAAGGCAAGACAGGGCCCAGTGATGGTTTCTTCCTCCTGGAAATTTACCACTAATGAGCCATCAGCATAATCAATGTGTAGATTCACTGGTGGTTTGGGATAGTGACTCAATGGCTATATCTGTGGTGTACACATGGTGAGCCCTGGTCCCCATCACCACCACTGACCTACAGAGCCTAATAAAGGAGAGGGGCTTTCCTGCATCTGTGATCTAGACGATGGAGCGCACAGTGGAGGGGAAAATGATCTTTCTTTTAACATCATTAAACAATGATGTGAAGGACTGAACGGAGGACCTCATGTAGTACATCCAGTTATGGGTGAGTTATACCACAAGCCAGACTGTTTTGTTTTATTTTGGTTTTGTTTATTGGGCACTTTGTGCCAAGCATCTGGTATGAGTATCTGGAAGGTACAGTTAAATTAATACGATCAAGGATTCATTACTGCTGTGCCTCACCAAGCTGTGCAAGAACAAGTGTTGCAATAAATAACATGAAATATCCAGGGCAAAGGCCGCCGTCTTCCTCCTGGGAGGAAGGGGAAATTTCACACGCAGCCTCTGGGAAAATGGCTAGTGCTCAGCCTGGTGCTCATCATTCAGCACTTCAACAAGCTAATTCCAAAAAGCTTCAAACCCTTCACTGCCCATAACCCCGTCTGCTGTACATTCATATAATGTAGGATATTACTCACATCTCCACATCATGCCCTTTAGATCCATTTCCCATGTGAGTAACACAGCCATTATTTACTCCGCTGTTTACAAACAATGGCAATATAAACATCCCTTATGGGCTTCGAAATCTATTTCTTTGTGTGAGCAGTTTGCTGCTTTTCATTCAGAGCTTTATCAAGGAGTCGCCCCCACACCCTTCCCTGGGTAACGGAGAGTTCTTTGTGTTTTGGCTGTCACTTTTATTGTTCTGTAATTCAAGGCTGCGGCTGTATGCGAGCGGGTGTTGCTCCATTATACAATATGACCCGCTATAAAAGCGTTTAATTATTCATGTAAAGCTCGTCTGATTCGCTCTTACTGAGATAATTCTCTATAATTTGGTCTCAAAGTAGGAATAAAGTATAAAACCGTTAATTTAATGTTTTCAAATTTGACAGCTTTGGACATGTTAAGATACAAAAGTAGATAAAGGATTTATACAATGAACACATACATACTAGAATATCACACAGTGCTCTGCTTATACGGAACAAACCTGTAGTGTTTGGAAAAGCTGCACAATCTGTATACAACACCATATTCCCCTAACACTGCTGTGTACTGATACTGTGTGTTACTACGTGGAACACATGGCTAAATGCTTGAGGTGATTAAACGTTATACATTATTCTGAGGAAAATAATTTCTGTTTATGGAATCAGCTGAATCAGATCACCTGAACATCTGTAGATGGATGACCTGAGATTTGGCCAGCACGGTCAGAGCACCGCAAAAAGTGTGAGTGATGTGCAGCCTCCCGGAGAATTAGTACTGCCAAACACCACAGCTGTGATGACCTGGCCGGTCTACTGCAGGATCAGATTCTTAAAGTGGTAGTTTGGCAAAAAATCTCATTTTCAAAGGAGCATCATGCATAGATAAAGCCAGTTATGGAATAACTGTCTTTATTTATTCATAACTTCATATTACTGTTATATTAAACTATATATTAGGATAAACAGAGATTTTGTGCTTAGTATTGTATATACAGGGGTTGGACAATGAAACTGAAACACCTGTCATTTTAGTGTGGGAGGTTTCATGGCTAAACTGGACCAGCCTGGTGGCCAATCTTCATTAATTGCACATTGCACCAGTAAGAGCAGAGTGTGAAGGTTCAGTTAGCAGGTAAGAGCAGTTCTGCTCCAAATACTGCAATGCACACAACATTATGGGTGACATACCAGAGTTCAAAAGAGGACAAACTGTTGGTGCACGTCTTGCTGGCGCTTCTGTGACCAAGACAGCAAGTCTTTGTGATGTATCAAGAGCCACGGTATCCAGGGTAATGTCAGCATACCACCAAGAAGGACGAACCTCCACCAGCATCACGTAGTGACCTGGCCACTATCCTGCAAGAAGAATGGCTTAAAATCCCTCTGACCACTGTGCAGGACGCAGTATATGTCATTCCCAAGACGAACTGACGCTGTATTGGCCGCAAAAGGAGGTCCTACACCATACTAATAAATGATTTTGGTCTAAAACCAGGTGTTTCAGTTTCATTGTCCAACCCCTGTATTTATTGTCTAATGTATATGTTTGTATTGAAGTACTGTAAGGGACTACGCACCTAAGTTTTTCACTCACCTTCACACCTGTGAAAATGTGACGTAACAATAAAAGTGATTTGAATAAATGAAGTTTGGGGGGAGGTACGTGCCTGGAAACCTACTCATTCCAATCTACCGCCCATGATGTAGCTCTCATGATCCCAACCACAACCCCATCTCCTCATTGTTCCCCAGTCCTATGTAAGTCCTAACACAACTAAAGGGTCTAGCCTTCTAGCTAATTCTCAGAGCTATCTCCCCTCCCTCAGTCAGTCTTCCCTCATTCCACCACCACAGTTTAAAGGCACAGTCTGAACTCGCAAACTGTGCGTTTGTCCACTTGTATAGATTTAGCAGACAGCAAGCTTTCATTATGAGTTTGCTAAAAAAGCTTTCATTAAGAGTTTGCTACATAGGCCTTCAAAGCAGACCTCAGACCGCAAAGCTACATGACATGGCCAAAAGTATGTGGGCACCTGATCTTATCCTGTCACATTTCCTCTTTGCTGCTACAACAATCTTCACTCTACCCTGGATGTGGAAACACGGCTGTGTGGATTCACTTCGATCCAGCCACAGGAGCCATTGAAAGACTGGGAACTGATTCAGCCCAAAGATGTAAGAAGGTTGTTTGGATAAAGTTGCTGTAGCTTAAAGTTTTCCCTCATAGGAACTAAGCCACCATAAACAGCCCCAGCCCATTATTCCTCCTCCACCCAAACAGTCTTTCATAGTCATTGAGCACTTGCATGTCGTTAAAGGTGATTGAGTATGACCAGTTCTATTGTCAGTGCATGTCTATGGAGACTGCTGTATACGGCTGTATGCTATATTAAATGCACTTGTTAGTAAGGGGTCCGCTTTATGAGCCATACACATTGTTTATAGGGTTGTCCACATACTTTTGACCACATGGCATATGCTGGCTTACTGAAAACACCTGGGGTGAGGGGCAAATTGTGAAAACGAGATTTTTTACCAGACTACAGCTTTGAGAAAAGCCCAAGCGCTGTTTTTCTTGCAGTGTCTTTTGGCTTGTAATAGGCTGCATTGCTACTGTTAGCAGTCCTTCAGTGCGCTCTTTCTCTCTGGAGGCTATCTCCGGGACTGAGGTGAATATAGGAAGATGGCGCTGAAGGTAGAGAGGATTTCTCTGGCCTCGGACACAGCCAGCGCCCCGGCCGTCCGCACCAGTGTCACTCGGTCACCCGCCCGCAGAGAGAGGATGGAGCTGAAGGAGGCAGAACCTCCACATGTGGATGGCTGCGGAGTGAGGTGTCCGCTTGGCCCAGAGTAGCCCGCTGTGTCCAGTTTCTGCACGCTGCGGTTGGACACAGAGAGCACAGCCTCGACCCGCTCGTGCCTTGCTGCCATTAGGACAGCTGTGATCAGATAGCGTCCATCCACAGGCACGGTGAAGATCCCTGCAGAGTAGAGAATGTGGAGAGTACTCAGCTGCCAACTAGGGCATGGGTTATAAAGGAGCAGCTTTGTTCAAGATGAGCCACAGTAAGGACATTAGTAGTTTTAGATAAAGACCACACTTGAAACTGTGACAGTTTATCTAACATTAGAAATACTGTTTTCTATCGTCTGTTTCCTGTAAGGAATAGTTTTTCTCTCCAGTTGTCCTGTTTTTCTTGCCTTTTTTTTTATTATCTCTCCTTGTGCATTCAGATCGGCTTCATAAACTTGCACATTTCTGGGTTTACCACATGGAGGTTACACTCAAGCAGCTCACAAGTGGTAACTGTAAGAGGTAAACTTTGGCAGGTTGCATGGTACCCGAATTTACAAACTGTGGCTTATCCCCAGCCAACAGGTTTTCAAATGTGTACACTGTAGACCGAGCTGACAAACACCATACACAGTTAGAGGAGAATTTCACAGATTTTTCAGAATCTCTCCAGAATTCAACCACTGAGATATGAACACTTTCAATAACCCCTCTCAAGTCATTCGCATCAGGATGGTCAGTGTTATAAATAAGGCTAGCATCAGCTTGACTGGCATACATGATCCCTTTGAGGTCTTTACCGTCATTCAGAGTTTTGATGTAAAGTGTCTAATTGTAAAAAAAAAGTACCATGCCAGATTTTATTGCAGTGGTGAGGATGGAAACCACAGTGTCTTCACTGAAAAAACGCCTTTTTACTTGCAGTCCAAAAGCACCAGTCAAGCTACACGTCTCCTGAGTTTATATATGTAATGTTGTAATGTTTTTATGTGTTGATGATGATAACATACTGGTTATATCATTTTCCTTGACTACCGTCTTTATTAAAGTGTGTTTAAAAAGAGAGATTTTAGGGCTAAATGAATTAATAAATGCATAAATAAATAAAAACAATGTTTCAGGCATCAGGCAGCATATTCACAAACGGTAGCGTTTTCCTGTGAGGGAGCTTTTAGAAGCATCATAAACTCTTTAAATGTCTGGTTCCTATCACCACCACTAGAAATAATCTGTAGGTGTCTCTAGACCTGAACATTTCACATCAAACCACTCGGAAGGACTGTTCCTATTTTTAAGCTTTAACAGTAAGCAGTAATTCTAAAGGCAAAAAGCCAGTTCCTCATTAACAGTACATCTATCAATCATTCTGAAAGCAACATCGAGTGTTGCCTGGTTTGCATGGTCTTGAAGTGCACACTGTCATTGGACTGTCCCAGTGGACATAAATATTGATCACTGGTTTGCCAGTTGCTGCTGATGGCCCATCTGCAAACAAGCTGTACTATCTGAGGAGCGTCTGAGGTTGGGCTTATAGAGTAAAGCACAAGTTCCCCAGAATTTCATCCCAAAATTCCCTCCATGATTTTACAATTCTACTGCTCATATTTCAACCATACGATGAACACACTGTCTATGCTTCTAATATTACACCGAGGCTCTAGTCACTCAATCTCTAATGGAATCAGTATAAATGTGGATATGAGGCTGAACTTTTACCTGTCTGGGGGTTGTAGTGTCCTCCATCATTGACCAGCACCCTGTTGAAGCGGATGATGCCAAAATCCCCTGAAAACACCTGCTCTGTGAGTCCAGCAGAGAAAGAGAAGGGCTCCACAAATGGATTTCTCTCCGACGCCACTGTAAATGCACATGAAAAAAGTGATGCCCAGGTAATATTATATATACAGGTATAAATGACTGATATCTAAATGTCTGAAATGTAATGTATAGGGGAAAATAATGCTCATAAACATGCATTGTCTGATATATATCTTTGCTAGATCATATGTTCAATTTCAGCAAAAAATGAAAGGACTTTATGTACCTGGTGCTGCGATAAGCCGCTGTGCAGGATTCCATGCTGCTCTGGAAACTAGTGAAAAATAGTTTGGTAATTGGTAACACTGGCTAATAACCACATAAATGATCAAAGTGCAATAAAAAGAACTTTGTAAACTCCTCATTAAGAACGCTCAGATCCAACCCCTGATTAAGAAACAAGCTTTTATGTGGTTTACCTGTAATTGGGTTTGGTTTATATGCTACAGGACTGACGGGAGGATAGCCTGTGAAAGGAGAAGAGAGAATAGAATATGAATAAAGTTTTGATGTTTAAAGGAATAGTTTACCCAAAAATAAACTGCACACAATTTCAGTCCTAATGTAAATGTAAGTCAAACACATTTGGTTCTTGGAGTCTGATGTTTACAGTTTTACACTGTAGTTATGAGACTATATAGCTAATAAATATATATAATATAGCTAACAAATAATGATAGTTTGTACACTCTAATTAGCACTGTGCATGGCCTCAAACCAGGCCAAAATCATTCTATGTTGCTGCTTAATTAAATTAGTAATTAATTCATTAAAATATGTATACCAAGTCATTTAGAGTGGTTTGGTGTGAAATGCTCCAATCTAGCGAAACAACTCAGAAGAGTTCACAGTGGCAGTGATTGGAACCAGACGTCTAAAGCGTGTAATGCCTCTTTAAAAGATGAAGATGTTTTGGTTTAAAATGTGTTTTTAAAAATCCATGGTTGAGGAGTACCAACGTGTTTCTTCAGATTCACCGCTATTTTGCCATCATTAGCATTACGTATAAAGAGTCTGAAGACACATGTATGTTAACTGGTGGGTTTGGACAGCCCTGGCTCCCATCAGCACCACTGTAAAGAAGTCTGTATCTGTTACACCATGTCAAACCACTGTTTCCTATCAAACCACTCAATCTTTAACAGACTTGCTGTGTGGTTTCAGTTACACATACAGGTGCTGATCATAAAATTAGAATATCATGAAAAAGTTGATTTATTTCAGTAATTCCATTCAAAAAGTGAAACTTGTATATTATATTCATTCATTACACAGACTGATATATTTCAAGTGTTTAGTTCTTTTCATTTTGATGATTATAGCTGACAACTAATGAAAACCCTAAATTCAGTATCTCCGAAAATTAGAATATTGTGAAAAGATTCAATATTGAAGACACCTGGTTCCACACTCTAATCAGCTAATTAACTCAAAACACCTGTAAAGGCCTTTAAATGGTCTTCCAGTCTAGTTCTGTAGGCTACACAATCATGGGGAAGACTGCTGACTTGACAGTTGTCCAAAAGCAAGGAAGGAACAAAGGAAGGCAAGACACAAAAGGTCATTGCTAAGATGTGGTAGAAGAAAGTGTACAAGCAATAGGGATAACCGCACCCTGGGGAGGAGTGTGGAACCAAACCCATTCAAAAATGTGGGGGAGATTCACAAAGAGTGGGCTGCGGCTGGAGTCAGTGCTTCAAGAACAACCGCGTACAGACGTATGCAAGACATGGGTTTCAGCTGTCGCATTCCTTGTGTCCAGCCACTCTTGAGCAAGAGACAGCGTCAGAAGCGTCTCGTCTGGGCTAAAGACAACAAGGACTGGACTGATGCTGAGTGGTCCAAAGTTCTGTTCTCTGATGAAAGTAAATTTTGCATTTCCTTTGGAAATCAAGGTCCCAGAGTCTGGAGGAAGAGAGGAGAGGCACAGAATGCACGTTGCTTGAGGTCCAGTGTAAAGTTTCCACAGTCAGTGATGGTTTGGGGTGCCATGTCATCTGCTGGTGTTGGTCCACTGTGTTTTCTGAGGTCCAAGGTCAACGCAGCCGTCTACCAGAAAGTTTTAGAGCACTTCATGCTTCCTGCTGCTGACCAACTTTATGGAGATGCAGATTTCATTTTCCAACAGGACTTGGCACCTGCACACAGTGCCAAAGCTACCAGTACCTGGTTTAAGGACCATGGTATCCCTGTTCTTAATTGGCCAGCAAACTCGCCTGACCTTAACCCCATAGAAAATCTATGGGGTATTGTGAAGAGGAAGATGCGATACGCCAGACCCAACAATGCAGAAGAGCTGAAGGCCACTATCAGAGCAATCTGGTCTCTCATAACACCTGAGCAGTGCCACAGTGCCACGCCGCATTTCTGCAGTAATCCAGGAAAAAGGAGCCCCAACTAAGTACTGAGTGCTGTACATGCTCATACTTTTCATCTTCATTCAGTTGGCCAACATTTCTAAAAATCCTTTTTTGTGATATTCTAATTTTCTGAGATACTGAATTTGGGGTTTACATTAGTTGTCAGTTATAATCATCAACTTTAAAAGAAATAAACACTTGAAATATATCAATCTGTGTGTAATGAATGAATATAATATACAAGTTTCACTTTTTGAATGGAATTACTGAAATAAATCAACTTTTTCATGATATTCTAATTTTATGACCAGCACCTGTACAGTTCAATGAACTAACTACCCATGATTACATAATCCAGGACTGCCAATGAATTATGACCTCCTCCATCTTTTGTCCATGTCAAAAAATGGTACCACCCTAATCTTGTGTTTTTACCTGCTGAACTAAAGAAATCAAACATGTTGTGTATATCTGGCTTTTCGTGCATCTGAGAAACAACCAAAGAGACACGTGTAATTAACGCATAAGCTCTCACCTGGTGCACCTGCAAATCCTTTCATTGGTTTTACAGCGTCCTCAGAGCCACGCTCTCGTCTGGTGCTCACTCTGCGAGCAAAGCCTGGGGGTCCTGCCTCCCCGGTCTCCAGGACTGGTCGGCGGTGGGTTGGTTGCCCTGGCTGCTGAGGGGCGTGGGGCTGGGGCTGGTTGGGAGTTACTGGCGCTGTCCTGTGAGGGATTATCAGAGGGATGTGGACATGCTGGATAATCCTGTTCTGGGGTGAAGTCCGAGAGTCTGGGACAGGGTTTGGTCTCTCCTGTTTCACTGGCAGTTCTAAAGTAGAGAGAGAGAGAGAGAGAGAGAGAGAGAGAGAGAGAGAGAGAAAGAGAGAGAGAAAGAGAGAGAGAGAGAGAGAGAGAGAGTGGAGGAGAGATTTGGTTCAGCTTGTGGAAAAAAAGCTGGCCGATCACACAGAGTGCAAGGAAACCTAGTGGATAAATCAGATGTCATCCCAGACTTAAATCATTAAAGGACTGAGTAATGGAAAAAGAGACTCATCGCACAAGTGCACATATCTTTCATAAATCCTATTTAGATATTGAACAAACACGGCAACTCTCTTCCAAACACTGCAACTGCCCACATTCTGTAGCCTTGCAATGAGCGTAAGGTACTGCTCACTAGGACCAAACCTTAGCCTTCCACGTTCTTATTCTCTCGCACCACATGTCTGCTCTTCCCCAAAGGCCATGAGCTGGCAAACTACCCTCTCTCCTGACTGAACAGGTTAGGGTCCCTTGCTGCTCATCCCCATGATGTACTGCTTTACAAGGGAATTCCACTAACATGAATGGCTAAATCAGATTTTTATACATTGTGACCCCTGGTTCCTATCGCATCCACTGTAAAGAAATCTGAGTTAGTAAGTTTCTCTGCACTGCACCATTTCACATCAAAGCCCCCTGAATGACTTAGATGTATGCCTCTAAATGACTGAATTATGCTAATTTTCCTTTTTAATACATAAGAGATCAAGTTTGATCAGAAGGAAAGTCTTGACTGTCTGTTCATTCAAAGCAACAGTTAAACAAGGCAAAAAACACCAATGCCCAATGTTTCTATGACCTCAAAAGTAAGCCAGCCATGTCTTATGTCTGACGTTTGGTTGAGGCAAGGCTACTGTAGATAACAAGTAATAGAAGTCTAAACCCCACCAATCAGTATGGTGCAAACTTGCCTCAAACCATGACAAGTTGTTCAGTAATCCCAAACAGACTTGCTGATGTGGTTTCTGGCAGTGTCTGAGACACTGTTTTCTATAATAGGCAAAGTACAGACACAGTTCAGGCTAGTACTGCTGGTTTTAGCTTTGCAACATACTTTTATCCATCTTTAGAGAGCATGGTATTCCAAACACCAACCACACAGTCTGAGATTACATAAAAACTTGATGGAAGTATGAGGAACGTCTGCTCAGTGATCCTCAGTGGGTTAGCTACATAAGCCTTATAGCTGGTACAAAACTCAAGAAACAAACTTCAGCTGCCAAACGAGCCCTGGCTGATGGAGTACATTTGAGGTAAGGAGAAATTGTGTTTTGCTGAACTGTTGCTTTAAGTGCCATATGGGTATGTCTGTAATCTTCTTTTAGCTGTCTCACACAGCTGTGGATGCTTCCTCGGCCAAAAGGATTTGTGGAAAGACGAGCATAATGCGTCATTCCCGACGCTAGGGTCTAGTCGACTCTGTAAAGTGTTTGTCCCCTGCTTGCCACTGGTATGAGTAAAACAAAACAGCAGTAAGGATCCCATGGACTCTCCTCAGGGATAGTCTCATGGTTCACAGAGACTGCGTCAGTGTTGTTCGCCTGTGTTTTGCTCTTGCCCCAACACCACCTCTCTCTGCAAAACACACAGCCTCCTCCCACGTACAGCCAATTTCTCACGAGATAATTGGCATCTAACTGCGTTTCCCATGAGCCTAAAGTAATCACAGGCTTGTGGAGCGGCAGTCCTGGAGCTCTGTACTCTGTACCGATATGGCATCTTAGGTGGTTCTGAGTCACGAAGGCACTGACTCGAGAAGTAGGCTCCAGACAATGGGTGCTCAGACAGCTGATGCAGCGCTTGTTTATGGAGGAATTACAAAAATTTTGCAGGAATTCAGGCACTGCTACAGGCACAAATTCGGTGGGGGCAAGATGGGTATATGTTGCTGTGATGACCTTCTTCCTTCTTGATTTTCTCTATTTTTGTTTACTGGTGAGACTAAACAGTTCAACCTAATAACTAGGCTGTGCCTCCCTTGATATTGGCACCAAATTATTAAGAGTGATATTGATACGGTTATATATATATATATATATATATATACCCTCATCATCACAAATATAGTTGTACCCAGAAGGAAGGGTTGGACTGAAATGCTATTGGTTACCAGGAACAATAAATGATGATAAAGTTAGACTGATATGGACAATATTTATTGAGCTACACATATAGAAGTAGTGTTTCTCAGTATGGCGTCGCCTGTCAGATGTCTTAGCATGGAGTTGTAGAGGTTCCAGATGGTGTCCTGTGATACTCCATCCCATGCAGCTTGAATATTCTCACACAGCACCTGCAGATTTTGCGGTAGGGGTAAATTTGTTGGCCATCACTGAAGATTACCTGCTGCCATTTTCACTCAGTGACAGTCTGGCACAACACCATGCCATAGTAGAATCCACATGACTGGTATGGCATTCAAAATGTCCATAAGACCATCCCGGTTCCCCATGCCCTATAATGCGACCCCTCTCCAACACTTCAAACTGCTCAAATTGCTTTCGCACTCTTCTCTGAGGCATACAAAGGATGCTACACACTACATCACGAGTCAGAATGGAAAGCATGTGACCGTGTGGGTGTGTTCTTGTAGTGCTTAATTTGAGAGGACAACAAGCCTATGGATGTCCTCACAAATATGGCCAGACGAACATGTGTGTGTGTGGAAATTTGCTATAAGACGGAAACCAGGATTAAAATGGGTGTTAGCAGGAAAGGGGTTGCATTTATCGTTATTGGTCTGGACGGCAAAACGGAATTGGTATGAGGGAGTGAGGGTGTTTCGAAACGTGTACGCACACACGCACATAAAGTGCTTTTAACGTCTATGGTTCCGCACCCTGCCCTAATGGGCCAGGCCTTGGTGAGTAACCACGCTCTCAGCCTGATTCAATCTGGAACTTTCCAAATGGTTCTCTGGACCCTGACTCACACCTCTGACCTCTCATTCCCCACTCAAAAATCGATTTGTCCTGTGGAAGACTGGCTACAGTAACAAATCAGCCACACACACGGTGGGAAACGGGAAGAGTTCCCTGGCAATCTCGCCGACTAAGATATCAATCGGCAGGAAGAGAAAAACAGGAGAGAGGAGAGGAAGGGAGAAGATTAGGCCCAGGTTAAAGGATGGGGGGTTGGTTTAAAATATGCACTGTGGAGATCCATTTTAGGGGATATTTGGAGGGACCAGAAATGCAAGGCTTTTATCAGAAAGGTCAACGCTGCGTCAGCTGATTCCTCAGAGATCATAGAAAAGGTTATGGGTTTAGAAGTGCGGGTGTCAAGTGGGTGTCTCCAAACAGTGAAGCTAAGCTATTAGTCTGGTCCAAGGGCCAAAAAAAACAAGAAGTCGGGAAATGTGGTAGGGAGATCAACATCTCGTTAAAAAAAACCCTAGATTAATTTTGCAACACATTTCGAAATACAATAAGCAATCAAGAGCTCTGGACGTCAGTTATGAGAAACCAAAACCGCAACCTTCACAGCAGATTGTCCTGTCACTGCAAGAGCAGCTGTGTAAATTGGTTCCAGAATTGTGCAACCGTGCACTCCTGCCCCGGATCGCAGCCAGAGCGAATGAGCAATGCTTGGAGTTATCAAGAGCAGGCTCAGTTGTCTTCTTGGCTGAAGTGCTTCATTTGTTATACACCTTTTGGGGTCCACCTTTTGGGACAGAACTACAAAATACTCTTGACAGTTTAGCATCCCCACCCTGTTACCAGAAGCTATCACAAAAATTTCTTGTAAACTAAATATCCCTAACCCAAGACCACAATTACGCTTCTCCTGGATGCAAAAGTTTAGTATTACCATCTAGTAAGCTACCATACAAAACACACGGCTTTAACATTTAACCACCTGCTCTACAATCATCTTGCCATTGTGCAATGAACTTGCTCTATCAGTGACACTTACGCAGGAACAAATAGTCTTGTCGTATTTTGCCAATGCCTTATATAAGCCTTTAGTCATGTTACCATGGGCTACCAGGAATCAATTCATTTTGAGGGTGCAGACAATTTCCACGCATACTGGAGGAACTGACATAAAACTGTATCCACCCCAGGCAGGAATGATGACATCAGTCTTTACAGGGAGCCTCCCAGGAATCAGCGTACAGGCGTGACATCACGGGCAGCTTGATAGCCCGACATCCCACCATCTGCAGTGGGGTGTGGGAGGGAGGCCGCTTCGCAGCACAGCACCTCTAGAGGCTCAGTCACTGGCCCGGCGCCTTAATGAGGACCAGACCTCTGTGCAAAAAGCACACTGGAGTCGTAGCTTGTCTCAGCGTTGAAAAAGCAGGGCATGACCAGCAAAAGACCATCCAGAGATCACACAACGCACAAGCTCTCAAAGTTCAGGCTGGAAGGAGGCTGACAGGGCTTCTCATTCAGCAGACATTAGCACTGGCATATGTGTAAGGACGTTTAAAGCTTAATGTATAAGGCATAGAGAGAACCCCACTTAAATGGACAGCCTGACACGCAGATATCTGGCCCGGGTCAAGGCCCCGAGTAGAGTAGCTTCCCCGTTCCAATGTATTTCTTTCTGAACATAAACAAATTAAAACCATTCCAACGCAGCACCAAAGCGAGGCTGGAGGCCTACCATACCACACTGTGTGTAGATCCCCTATTAAGCATTTGTTTATAAGAATGCACAACTGTATAACTATATATGGCTCCATTCCAAAGCTCCTAACTCTTGTTTTGGCATAGAAATGGCAGACATATGGGGGCCCCCTGCCTTTTAGCAGCCTTGGGGCATCGGGACCCCAAGAGTGTGCACAGATCTTGTTACAGATACAAAATGGAGTTTCATTGTTAACTGGAGGATTAACTTCATGAAAATACTCTGCCTGGTCATAAATTCAAAGAGCACATGAATAACATCATGACGTCTCTCTTGGATGTTAGTCACACTGATAAGAGTCAACTGCGGCCAAAAAAAGAGACTACATTTTATCTGTGGCAAGAGTTCAGTTTCCACTTCGCAGCCGTGCCAAAGCTGTAAAAATCCTGCACAGTTTTCCCAAACATTTCAGCCTTTTTTAATTTTGCAAATATATTCAGAATTCTGGGAATTACATTTAATTAACCGTGATGTTGGATCTGGTACAGCAGACCTGAAATCTGGTTCCATGTTTCATGCATGATGGAACAAGGCTAAGCCAACTGCACTGAATCCCAGTGTGCTGATTAAAAGCCTTGATGTATTAGAAGTAGTAACTGATTGACTTGGAGGCATGCGTGACATGCACTCCTCTAAATCTCATCTACCCACTAATCTATCTTGAGATGAACTAGCCCTTGCCAGTATAGAAGCACAAACTTGGTTTTGGTCTTGTGTTGACTAGGGCATGTGCACGTCATTTTAATATTTAGCTACTCATGAGTGCTGACAAAAAGATTTTGGGTTAATTGTATGAACAGGCAAAGAATTGATTCTCAGCAAAATTACCATTGGGCTGCAGGCCTACATTTTAGATCACAGCACTGGTGTTAAAAGGTTACGACCTGGAAACATTTTTTATTATAATGAAACTGTCAGGGGAAATCTGGAGTTGTTCTGTGTTGGTTGGGTAATGGAGCCCGTCTCTTGGGATGAGCTAACACTACAGGTTAACAGGTACAACGCTCCACTTAAAGCCTTTAGGCTAGGACGTCAGTTTGTCAGAGATATGTATTTTGGCTGTGTCTGGGCCTAACTAGCTTCAGCTATCTCAGTTAGCGAAAAGCTGCACCAGGGTCAGTCACGCCATCTGTACCTTTTCAGTCACAATGGGTCTTTAGCAGTGTGCTAATGTTAAAGGCCTTGTGTTCAACAGTAGCTAAGTCTAATCTAATGCATGCATACTAGAGATTCAGCAATACTACTCTTCCCCTTCTGATAGTAATACCTGATTCATAAATATACCCAGATACTCAATACAAGTACTGATATTAACTCTATTTACCCTAAGCAAGCTATGTTTTAATATTTACACTTTTCAAACATTTCACATTTATGGCATTTAGCTGATGCTCTTATCCAGAGCGACTTACAAGGTTAATCATATTACAGCTAGGCCAGTGCAGTGTTAGGAGTCCTGCCCAAAGACTCTTGGTGTAGCACAGCTTAGTCACCCAGACCAGGATTTGAACCGCAGTCTCCCACATGTTCTAGTGGCTCCCTGGTGGGTAGTGTGGTTATCCACTGAGCTACACCAACCAAAATCTAGACTCAGTGTCACAAATAAAACATACTCAACTTGACTGAATGGCATTTACTCGTTGGATTACATATATATTTAAGAAGCCCTACTGTTGCAGTGCCAGCATTGGTGCTGACACCAGTGCAGTATCAGTGCAACGCCAACATATATCATATATGTCATATCTTACAGTCAGGTTACACACATTTCTGCCTGATTGCTGCCTGCATATATTTTTGTTTACTGTGATGAAACAGCCAATACCTCAGTCATGATTTCAGTACTTGTATTCTGACTTGTGTTAACAGGAAAATGAGTGAGGTACAAACATACACAAAACTTCCTAAATGGATTTTGCATCACGTACCTTGCTGTTTTGGGGTATGGTCCTTTGTTTCCAGTCGAATCTGAATGTTGAGTAAGTTGGTGTGTAGCGTGCCAATCTCCCAAGAATGTGTCTGCAAAGTGGAGTTCATCTGAGCCAAGTCTCTCGCCATGCCCTGTACTTGATTTGTCTCACCATCCAGCTTCCCACACAACTTTTCCAGGGTAGCCACCCTGCCATTTACCGTAGAGACACCTTCAGCAACGCCTGCTGTACTCTCCTTACACCGGCTTAACTCTGTGGTCACCTGGGCACTGAGCTTGTCTAGCCTGTCTCTGAGCTCCACCACCTGGTCAGGACCACTTTTGCCCTCCCCATGAGGCAGAGGAGGTACCCCGGATGGTTTCTGGACTTGTTCTACATGTCGTGCCTGGCAACAAGTAGAGTTCAGGGCCTCAAGGTCTTGACTAAACTTGCTCATGGAGTCTCCTAACCCTGTCACGGCTCCAGTCAGGCCATTGACATTGTCTGTCAGAGGCTTCAGCTTGTTGTCGAGGTCCTGCTTGCTGACACCGTTCTGCTGCTTTTCAAGAGACAATCGTTCAATCATGGTCTCTAATTCAACAAGCTTTACAGAGTTTTGCTCAACATCACTATTCAGGACATCCAGGTCATTTCTACAGTGCTTCACATCCTTGGCAATACTCTCCAAACCGCCCAGGTTTTGAGGATCAACGGATGGAGTTGACTTGCAGCCTGTTGAGCATATTCGCTCAATAGCATTCATCTTATCGTCCAGACCCTGAATTAGATCCTTGTTTGTGTTAACTTGTACTTGCACAGCATCTATGGAATCACTGAACATTCCCGGGAAAGAGTTGTTGTTCATCTCGAACTGCATGGCCGTGAAGTGGTCCTCCATAGCATCCAATTTCTCATCTAAGAGCTGGCGAAGCTTTGCTATCTCATCCGTCAGTTCCTTGGTTATCTTCTCATCTACATAGAAGCAATAAGCTTCTGCATTCCTTTCAGTCACATTCATTCGGGCCTCCAGCTCGTCTATGCGAGGGCCAAACATATCCTCAAGCTGCAGCATGGACAGGTGTTGCAGCTCGTTGTCCACACGGGCATTTAGGACTCGGTGAGCATCTGCCACTTGCTGAAGTGCCTGCCGTAGATCATTGTGATCATCCTGATCTTGCAGTGACGTTATCTGCCTCTGAGTCCGCACCAGGCCGTCAGACATGGCCATATCCAAACGCAGTTCACGGATCTCTTTCCTGAGCTCAGCCTCCTTGCTTTCCACTAGTTTGGTTAGGTTGACATGGCTTCTATCCTGGCCTTCTTTACATTTCTTCTGCAGAGCTTGAATCTGGTCGTCACATGTAGTCTTCAACTTGGTGATCTGCTCCTCCATGTCCACAACCAGCTCCCTCTTCAGCTTCTCAAATTTGTTGTCAATGTAAGTCTGGAGGATATCAATGTCCGAGGATGCACCAGGAGTGACTGCAGGTGTCTGAGAAGCGTCCATAAGCATGCGGATCTGGCCATCATGTCCCGTCAAAGTGTCGCGCAGCTCCTCAATGACCTCATCTTTGCTCTTCAGTGCATCTGTTACATCATTGAGCCTGGCCAAAACTTCCTCCATCCCTCTTTCTCCATGGGTGAGACCCCTTGTGGCCTGGTGGCCATCCAGATGTGCTCCACTTTCCTCGGTGCCCCCTGTTCTCGGCAAAGGTATGTTGTGTGTCGGCACCTTGCTGGTGTCCTCCTGCAGGTCGGGCCGCAAATTAGCAGCCATGCTTGTCATGGCAGCCTGGAGGTCCAGCACTGTCTGCGAAAGACGCTGCACGTCTTCCTCCAGCTGGCGAGTTTTCTCAGCCCCATGGTGGCTATAATACTGACCCGTCTCTCTTCGCTCTGTCCCTATGACAAGACAATATGGCAAATATATCATGTTCAAAATAATTATTTATTATAATAGCTATTTACGTAAACATGTAATCATGTGTATGATATGTAGCATGCCTAATTAACTGCTGAAAAGTTGATTTCAATATTATATCTGCATCAGTAAATATATTTCCTTTAAAAATATCTGTATTCCATTAATATTACTGCATGTGTAGCAAAATATGTACATCAACAGATACATCATTAATACCTAGATAATTCACATTTTAATGTCACAGAAGTTCCCAAATAACTTATAGGAGCTACTGCATATCAATCTTAAGATTAATACTTGAATAAAGAACCTGCAGTGTCAAGGTATATCCTTATTATCCAAGAGTACATTTAAGTGTAACTGACAGAAAAGACTTTCAGAGTCTGCCATACTTTGTGCGATTCGAGCGTGTCCAGTGTGTCGAGGTTGAGGGTGCGACTGTGGCTGGGGTTCAAGTAGAGTTTGTCTGTTTGGAGAGCCTTTTAGGTCTCTGCAGTCCGGGCCTTGGTATCCTGGGCAGCACCTCCATTCAAGTTCGGTTACACTTTTATAGGAAATTCTGTAAGTGGGCCGCAAATGGGTCCGATATCTGGAAAGCAAAATTGAAGTGTGCAAAAATGAAAATCTGATTTCAGCTCTATTATTAGATTAATTAATCAGTCTTTTATTAATATAGTCTTTTAGTCAATGACTGGCTGGGAAATGAACCATAACTTATCAAGTGCTATATTAAAACACAAAAGTAATATACAGCCCCACATACTGATTTCCTGCTGGTGAAATTGAGCCACATTGATCCAACTTTCTGTTCTTTTCTACTGTGACATCATTTTAAATAAAGGGGGTCTTGTTAGCCATGGATCAGCACACAGGTGACTGCATGTCGTATTTGCCGGGGCTTAGTCTACTTTAATTAGCCTAAACTTTCACTCTGATTATACTTCATAAATTTCTCATGATTATCTCTGATAAAGTCCTCACTTTAACATTATCTAGCCTACCACTAGCTTGTACATTCAGAGAGTTATAAAAGCTTTAAATGATTAAATAAATCGACTACTGTACACTATACACATTATACATAATTATATCTGTGAGCCCCTCTAGTGCTCTGAGCAAAATACACTATATGGCCAAAATCCTGATGATTTAGTTCATGTGACACTCACTCACAGCCAACAGGTGAATGAAAACAAGCACACAGCCTTGAAATTAGCAGCAAAATGACATCGCTACCTTTCTACATCTGGTCCGGTCAGGTGCTAGTGCTATAAAATCAAACCATCTAGGAGCAGTAACAGTTCAGCCATGAAGGGGTAGACCACCCAGGCTCAGAGCATCCTTTTACATCACTTACTACAGACGTACAAACTGTCTCTGGATCAGCACACAAGCTGGGTTTGGTGGATACGACAAGAACGCTACCTTCCAGAATGCATAGTGCCAGCAGTAAAGTTTGGTGGAGGAGGTACAACCGCCTGTTTTACATGGTTTGGGCCTCTTAGTTCCAGTGAAGGGTAATGTCCATGCTACAGCATTCAAAGGCATTTTACACAATTACATGCTTCCGAGTCTGTCAACAGTTTGAGAAAAGCTTTTTCCTGTTCCAGCATACACAAAGCGAGGTCCATCAATAATTAGTCTTTCATTACATGTGTGTATGTTTTGGTCCAGTCTAGTTTCTTAGATTGCTTATATTTGCTAACCTCAGCAAATAAATAAAAACTGAGCACGACAATTCACAGAAAAATTCCATATTTAGGTTTATACTGTAGGGGATACTTAAGCATATCTACGTATTCATAATTAAGTTAGCATATCGAAGTTTGTTTGCTGTAGGGGACCTGTTAAGTCCTTAAGAAAACTGCAAAACTTGTGTTTTTCTTTCCAAAAGTAATAGAGCTGAAAGTATTAGGAGAAAGCAGAAGAGGGCGAAAGATATAATACTGCAATACTTCAAGAAATGTTCACAATAAACGATAAGTCACTATATATTTCTTCAGGCATCTGATCAGTTGGAACAGAGAATAAAAAAAACAGCAATGCTAACTTTTCAAAAACTCAAACACACAGTATGTTTTAACAGTATTTGGAATACGGTGTTGCACTACATCCAGTTAAGCGAAACAAATGTTGCTGTATTTATGATGAAACACACAGCTGGTCAGGTTTCTACAAGTACTGACAATTTACACTTTATGTTCAGAAAAGCATATTATATTGTACGGTGATTATATAGTATTTATCATGATAATGATATATGCCGCTGTATTGCCTAGCCCTAGGAACAAGTAAAAACTGATTGAGAGCAACAGCAAAAGAAATCAAGTGAATTGATGGAAATAATTCAGTTCTCAATCTAAAAAAGAGCTAAAAACTCTCCTGATGGTGTTAAAAATTCACACGGATGCACTTATCACTCCAGATGTGCCGACAATTGGTTTGTAACACAATGAACCTCAGGGTCACAATGGAGCTTTAAAGAGAAGAATAGATTACATCATTTCCTGTGGGGGGCCGGGTCAGCTTTCGCGTCTGCGAGTTGTATTATGTATGAAAACAATCACAGTCCGTGTTTTCATAGAAAGCCTCCCAGTTAATACCAAGACATATGAGTCACTATGGGCACACAAAGCTGTTGTAGAAACTCCCCACATATTTATGAAATCTGAGCTGGCAATCAAAGTCACACATTAACTTGGGCCTAATAAAATGAGACCCCTTTTATATTATAGACCCAAAATTCCAGATAACAAACTCACTTCATAAACGTATGGCTCCTCCACTCCTATTCAGAGACAAACCACATTTGACAGCAGTAATTAAAATGACTTGTGACCATTTAGCAAATAGGCGATATTAAAAATACGACATGCCAGAAACACAACTGTAACAGCTCTGGATGGGGATGATAAATCTAGAACAATAACATGGAGTGTATGTTGTTCCCTGTCTTTTAGTGCCTTCAGGCTAAGAATGGCAGGCTACTTAAACAGCAGAGAATGTCTAATTAAGCTCCACTGCACCCAACCCACACAAAAACACAAGTATTCCAGCCCTGTGGGCTATTTCCACCAACTTCTGCGTTCTAACGTAGCTAACCAACTCCGCTATCTTCACACCTAACCCTGCCGTAACCTCTGTAATCAAAGGGAAATCTCTCCGCTGTACTTCAAACAACACCTACATTTCTTTGTTAGAAACAGCATCATGCCTCCAGCCAAATCCCCCCCCATGATGTTACCAACTGCATTTTTCCGACCATCCTGGGGACATCTGGTCCCCATAAATGCCTAAATACGTGGTTCCCCTCCTCACGAATGCTTTCTAAATGTCTAAACGCCACACTGAATCACTGTAGAGTAAACACTCCACATGAAGGGATGCACAGCTTCCTTTTTTTGTTGACATTGAGTTCTTGTGAGTTCATGAGAAGCCCTGTGAGATGCGGCCCCTCCCGCTCTCCTGAGCTCCTTACCTCATCTGCTGCAAGCAGTCCGGCTGGTTCGCAGGACAGGGCGCAGCCTCCGCGGGCCCCTCCAAACCCGCCTGCACTGCGCAGCTCACATTCTTTTGGACGATAAACGCGCACCAGTTCCTGGGGAGAAAAGAGGAAACAAACAGCAATAAATATAAAATAACAAAGGGATGTCTCAGTTAACGAGCATTATTACAACATAACACTGATTTACCAGAACACTCTGTGTTCTGTACTGTGGAGTACCGCAACGCTGTATTCAGGCGGGTCAGAGGCCACCTTTTATTAATTACTTTCCAGTTATGACTGTTAGACATATCATCTGTTTTTCTGCATCAGGGTGAAAAAGAGGATACATAAATGAGTTTATTTCCCAGAAGCCTCATGTTCAGTTTCGTTATTATACAGTGTTAATGTGTCCACATCCTGTCTTTATTACAGCTTGCATTTTTTTGGGAGGCTTGCTTTCAGTTTTGAGAAGTTGCTGTCCCAAATGATCTGAATGTTCCTAAGCACACTTAGTGATGCTGACGTTTGGGGTGGGCAGTCCACTATTCTGGGAACACCAGCAGCTTCTATGTTTAAGACCATCTTAGCAGCTACACATCCTGTCAGATCCCTAGTGTTGAGTTGTCTTCTGGAAGGATGGAAAGAAGCACCTGTGGATAGTTTCAGATCTGAAGGAAGAGTGGAGCTCCTAAGCACTCTTGAAGCACTGTTTGTCTGATGGATACAGTGTTGGTGGTCTACCAGGTGTTACACAGTTGCTGGGACACCCATATTCCCTATAGCATTCTCTATAGAGTTCTGAGCTCCAGTTTTGTGAACACCTGTTTTTCCCCCACCTGTTGTACTGTGACTTTCTCCTTACATAACCAAGCGGAAGATCTTAGATTTAATCTCCCTGGAAGTGTTTTCTGAAATAATCAGAATCATTTTACTTAATGCGTTTTGACTGAAAATGCTCTCCGTACTGCAGGGTTCTGTATATTACCATACCCGGTTTAATAATAAACACTTCATATGAACATGTACATGAACCAAACAGGGCAAGTGGTCCATTTTGATCTCATCTTGACTTTAAGTCGACCCTGTCCAATAGGAGGAGCAGCAAATAACACTCCTATTGGACACCCATCAGAATCCTTACTTGCCAAGTACAATATGTACAAGACAATTCCCTCGCTGCACACGTCAACATAAATTCCAACAAAGTCTCACAGACCAAACAACCAACAGAACAGACCATACACCAGCGGATCCTCTCTCTGGATTTACTTAATTCTCTGTTTTAAGTTTAGCTTTGGGAAATTCTCTTACACAGAATCACTGCTAGAGGCAGCCAACTCATGAGCACTTTCTCCTGGCCTGTAGCCCGAAGCAGGAAGACCAGTCACAATCTGAAATCCCTCTATGCTATCAGCAGACCTAACCCGACAACGCTTCAGGAGCTTTATACCTTTCACCAACACATTCATTGCTCAGGGTACAGTGGACACCTGGAGCTTCTCTTAAGGTGGAAGCCTAGCTTTTGTTAAGGTGGCACCCTAGCCTTTCTTCAGGGGATTTATCTAAACATAGTCATAATCAAACTCGTGTAAATGGCTTCTAATTAGTGAGCCCCTTGTTGCTGTTGTTTCCTGTTCCACCTTTCTCCACCAGTTACAGTGGGTGCCTGACAGTAACTGCTGCACCATTAAAGGTGGAACCTACATGCTGGCACCTGAATGCAACTACTCACCATTTAAAGTGGAACCTGAAAGTGTTCTCCTCAATGTAAATGCTGCACCATTTAAGGTGGAACGGGAACATTCTAACATAAGGCTGGCGAATAGGAAGCTAGCTTTAGCTTGGTGAATTATAAGGACTAAAACGATGTCACTTTATCAGGGCTAGGTCGACTCTTATTTTCAGACCCAGCCTAGCGCGCAGTAACTCCAGGAGCTGTGGCTCTGTCAGGGCAGGAGGCTCGTACACTTCTACACTGACAGTACCTGGACTAAAGCGCGCTAGCAGAGGGTCTGACGGACGGCGCTGGACAGCGTTGCTGCTCGTCCAGCTGTACTCACTTGTTGCCGTGTCTGCCGTGTCTGTACTGAGAAGCTGCCGGGCTCGCAGAAAAACTCCACAGAAACACGAGAGCCGTCAGAAAAGCGCTCCAAGTCATCGTAGAAATCGTAGGAAAGCTCTTAAACCACACAACCCACAAAATAACAAGGGTGAGCAGAGTCCAGTTGAGCTGAAGCGTCCCGAAGCCCGGAAAGAACGGGACACACCATCCACTGCGACTTGAAGGAAGTTTGGAGGGAGTGAGTGAGTGAGTGAGGAAGAAAGTTTGGAGCTGCTCTCCAGGGGTCCCTCACTGCCCCCCTCTTCCCCCGCCTTAGAGAAGAAGAGGTGGGGGCGGGACGAGGAGTTAAGAAACACACCACACAATAGTCAATCCCTAAAATCCCCAAGTGCCTTCAAATGCAAAGCATTGACGTGCTGTGAGAAGCTTTATCTGGATCTGGACATCTACCTCCATCCTTCCACATCCTTCCTTCTCTCATTATTACTGATCTCCACAATGCATAATGAGCAAGGCAGCACTATTGTAATCTACCGTCACCACAGTCGTCTTCTTCTTCTTCTTCCTCCTCTTCTTCTTCTTCTTCTTCTTCTTTATAAGACCAGCAAACACTTCCATACCAATCACTTAGCAACCACCTGGCAACAACCTTAGATACCATAGCAACACAGTAACATCACACTAGCAACCATTTAGGTTACTGTAGCAACAATCTAGAAACCTGTAAAACCACCAAAGAAACCATAGTAATTGCCTAGCAACACACACTAGTAACCACCTGGCAACTACCCGAGATACCACCATAACCAGATAGTAACTCACTGGTAACCCCTGGTTAAATGCTTCGCTATTATTTAATATATAACGATGTGCTAACATGCTAGGCCAACATGCTATGCTAACATGAGTTGCTAATGGTTTGTTGCCTGTTTGTTTGTATAGACAAGATTTTTTCCCTTATACATCCAAAGTGGATGTTCTGGTTCAGAGGATTCTGGGATTAAGGACAATGACGGTGCCATTCCAAACAGAATCCCCACACAAAGACCAACACTGGAGCTTACTGAAATCCAAAACTTTTGCTTGTAGAAGTGATCTTCTCAACTTGGAAAGGAGCTTGCTTTTGAATTGAGTTGGACCAGCTTTTGGCAATGAGGTGGAGTGTGCATATGTAAATAACGGTGTTGGGTTTGTTTTCCTCCACTAATACATTGTGGGTTTATTATTTATGTTTATCAATGTGTTTCTTTGAGTATGTTTGTCAAGCTGGAGGGAGACCCTGCTTAGAATAAATATCTCTCTACCCCTTTTTATTCTGAGGGTGGTTACAACTTGTTAAAACCTGTCAAAAGTATTCACTCGTCTGCCTTCACACACATATGAACTTGTGTGACATCCCTTTCTTAATCCATAGGCTTTAATATGATGTCTGCGCAATTTGTGCAGCTATAACAGCTTCAACTCTTCTGGGAAGACTTTCCACAAGATTCAGCAATGTCTGAATTTTTGACCATTCTTCCAGTGAATTTGTGAGATCAGACATTGATGTTGGATGAGAAGGCCTGGTTTGTTCTAGGTCATCCCAAATGTGTTTTATCAGGTTTAGGTCAGGACTCTCTGCGTGCCGGTCAAGTTCTTCCACATCAAATTCGCTCATCATGTCTTTATGGACCTTGCATTGTGTACTGGTGCTCAGTCATGTTAGTCATGGAAGGGGCCATCCCCAAACTGTTCCCACAAAGTAGGCAGCATGAAATTCTTCAAAATCCCTTGGTCTGCTGAGCTTTACACCCCTCCATTTGACACCCTGCATTGCGCTTGGTGATGTAAGGCTTGAATGCAGCTGCTTGGGCATGGAAACCCATTCCATGAAGCTTTCTAACCACTGTTCCTAAGCTACTCTGAAGGCCACATGAAGTTTGGAGGTCTAAAGAGATTGGCTCTGCAGAAAGTACTTGTTGCACAGATGGCATCCTATCTTGTTACCCTGCTGGAATTCACTGAGCTTCTGAGAGCGACCCATTCTTTCACAAATGTCTGTAGAAATAGTCTGCATGCCTAGGTGCTTGGTTTTATACACCTGTGGCCATAAAAGGGATTGGAACACCTGAATTCAATGATTTGGATGGGTGAATGAATAGGTCTGGCAAAATAATGTATTTCAATAACCAAGTGGGATATAATCACAACTGCACAACAATATAACAATTGGACTACTATTGCAACCATCTACCAACACCCTAAAAACACCAGAGAGGCTGTAGCAACCACCTAGAAATACATAGCAACCACCTGGAATACCAGAAAAATCACCTAACAACAAATTTGCAACTACCTTAGGTCCCTTAGCAACTACAGAGCAACACACTAGCAACACCTGACAACAACATGAGTTACCATAGCAATCACCTAGCAACACATTAGCAATCACTTGAAACACCATAGCAACCACCTAGCAGTGTATTAACATACCTTAAAATACCATAGTAACTGTCTGGAGAGAACCCAGGAACCATATGGGAACTGCTTAAGATGCATACTTACTCTGCACCTTCTTCAGCACACACACTGTTCTAGACTGGGACTGTCTTAAATCTCAGCTAAACCCTCTGCATGAACTCCTACTAGATCATTAACTAAAGCCGGAGGTCAGTCATGCTATCAAAGTCTTTGGGATCATCATTCAGGGCTGACAGTCAAGACTTCAGCTGAAGTCTTGTGCTCAGGATTAGGCAAGGTTTAGGAATATGCTGCTCATATCCGGCATTCCTCGCTAACCAGCCCTCAAGACAAAAGGCTGGAAAACCTTCCAACACAAAGAGCCAGCAGAATCATTCTGGAACAAAGCTTTATAGCATATCCAGATGCATGTTGTATCCTTCAACGGGCCACTCCTACTGAGAGACACAAACAGTTTGGATTTTGCCAATAAAAATTTTGACTTCAGAGCGGAGCTCTTAAACAGGGTTTAGCCTGGAAATCACCAAACAGTGCCCTCCAGCACCAGAACTGAAGAACCCTGCTTTAGGGTTTGGCTCCCTCCACCTGAGACATTACAAGTTGCAGGCCACCAAACAAGGAACTAAAATGAGTGAGGCATTCAATGCCAGACTGAGAGATACAAGACATCACCAATACCTTCTGTGTGCATATTTAGAGCATAACAGATGGAAATTATTTTTGTTATTATTTGTAAACAATATATGATAGCCTCTTTAACTAACTAAAAAAGCAAAATAATATATTTTTCAAAATGATTGTTATCTTCTTGATTTACATTTTTCTCTGCTTTCTTGTTCCACAATTTGGTTTAGTCAGATCAGGAACCGCATCCATGTATACAGCCTTTTTAATGGGGCACCCCAGAATGAATAGGGTGCAAAAGTTGCTCTATGTCTAATATACAGCTGTACTGACCGTCACTTCTCTATGTGTCTAATATACAGCTGTACTGACCGTCACTTCTCTATGTGTCTAATATACAGCTGTACTGACCGTCACTTCTCTATGCGTCTAATATACAGCTGTACTGACCGTCACTTCTCTATGCGTCTAATATACAGCTGTACTGACCGTCACTCCTCTATGCGTCTAATATACAGCTGTACTGACCGTTACTCCTCTATGCGTCTAATATACAACTGTACTGACCGTTACTCCTCTATGTGTCTAATATACAGCTGTACTGACCGTTACTCCTCTATGTGTCTAATATACAACTGTACTGACCGTCACTCCTCTATGTGTCTAATATACAGCTGTACTGACCGTCACTCCTCTATGCGTCTAATATACAGCTGTACTGACCGTCACTCCTCTATGTGTCTAATATACAGCTGTACTGACCGTCACTCCTCTATGTGTCTAATATACAGCTGTACTGACCGTCACTCCTCTATGTGTCTAATATACAACTGTACTGACCGTCACTCCTCTATGTGTCTAATATACAACTGTACTGACACTCCTCTATGCGTCTAATATACAGCTGTACTGACCGTCACTCCTCTATGTGTCTAATATACAGCTGTACTGACCGTCACTCCTCTATGTGTCTAATATACAGCTGTACTGACCGTCACTCCTCTATGTGTCTAATATACAGCTGTACTGACCGTCACTCCTCTATGTGTCTAATATACAGCTGTACTGACCGTCACTCCTCTATGTGTCTAATATACAGCTGTACTGACCGTCACTCCTCTATGTGTCTAATATACAGCTGTACTGACCGTTACTCCTCTATGTGTCTAATATACAGCTGTACTGACCGTTACTCCTCTATGTGTCTAATATACAACTGTACTGACCGTCACTCCTCTATGTGTCTAATATACAACTGTACTGACCGTCACTTCTCTATGCGTCTAATATACAGCTGTACTGACCGTCACTCCTCTATGTGTCTAATATACAGCTGTACTGACCGTCACTCCTCTATGTGTCTAATATACAGCTGTACTGACCGTCACTCCTCTATGTGTCTAATATACAGCTGTACTGACCGTCACTCCTCTATGTGTCTAATATACAGCTGTACTGACCGTCACTCCTCTATGTGTCTAATATACAGCTGTACTGACCGTCACTCCTCTATGTGTCTAATATACAGCTGTACTGACCGTTACTCCTCTATGTGTCTAATATACACCTGTACTGACCGTCACTCCTCTATGTGTCTAATATACAGCTGTACTGACCGTCACTCCTCTATGTGTCTAATATACAGCTATACTGACCGTCACTCCTCTATGTGTCTAATATACAGCTGTACTGACCGTCACTCCTCTATGTGTCTAATATACAGCTGTACTGACCGTTACTCCTCTATGTGTCTAATATACAGCTGTACTGACCATCACTCCTGTATGTGTCTAATATACAGCTGTACTGACCGTTACTCCTCTATGTGTCTAATCCACAGCTGTACTGATGGTCACTCTTCTGTGTGTCTAATATACAGCTGTACTGACCGTCACTCCTCTATGTGTCTAATCCACAGCCATACTGACCCTCACTCCTCTATGTGTCTAATCCACAGTCATACTGACCCTCACTCCTCTATGTGTCTAATCCACAGTCATACTGACCCTTACTCCTCTATGTGTCTAATCCACAGTCATACTGACCCTCACTCCTCTATGTGTCTAATCCACAGTCATACTGACTCACACTCCTCTATGTGTCTAATCCGTCGCTATACTGACCCACACTTCTGATTGTGTCTAATCCACAGCCATGTGCACTTCTCTAGGTGCCATCTATCTATCTACAGTGGGGAAAATAAGTATTTAGTCAGTCACCAATTGTGCAAGTTGTCCCACTTAAAAAGATGAGAGAGGCCTGTAATTGACATCATAGGTAGACCTCAACTATGAGAGACAAAATGTGGAAGAAAATTGAGAAAGTGATTTTGTCTGATTTTTAAAGAATTTATTTGCAAATAATGGTGGAAAATAAGTATTTGGTCAATAACAAACAAGCAAGATTTCTGGCTGTCACAGACCTGTAACTTCTTTTTACTCCTCTCCCCCCACTCATTACCTGTATTAATGGCACCTGTTTGAAGTCGTTAACAGTATAAAAGTCACCTGCCTACAACCTCAAACTGACACTCCAAACTCCACTATGGTGAAGACGAAAGAGCTGTCGGAGGACACCAGAAACCGAATTGTAGACCTGCACCAGGCTGGGAAGACTGAATCTGCAATAGGCAAGCAGCTTGATGTGAAGAAATCTACTGTGGGAGCAATAATCAGAAAATGGAAGACCTACAAGACCACTACTAATCTCCCTCGATCTGGGGCTCCACGCAAGATCTCAGCCCGTGGGGTCAAAATGATGTCGGTAAGGAAAAATCCAGAACCACAAGGGGGGATCTAGTGAATGACTGGAAGCTGGGACCAACGTTACAAAGGCTACCATCAGCAACACACTACGACGCCAGGGACTATGATCTCTGCAGTGCCATACTGTCCCCTGCTTACTCAGTCCATATCCAGGCACGTCTGAAGTTTGCTAATCCATTTGGATGTTCCAGAAGAGTATTGGGAGAATGTCATATGGTCTGAAACCAAAGTAGAAACTCACTCCTCTAGGAAAGTGTGTTGCATCCAATCCACATCCATGTGACTGACATCATGCTTTGGGGCTGTCTCTGCAAAGGGACCAGGACGATGGTCCGTGTACATGAAAGAATGAATGGGGGCCATGTATGTGAGATTTTGGGTGCTAACCTCCTTCCATCAGCAAGGGCAATGAAGATGAAACGTGGCTGGGTCTTTCAGCATGACAATGATCTCAAGCACACTGCCATGGGCAACAAAGGAGTGGCTTACGTAAGAAACTCCTTTCAAAGTCCTGTCCTAATCCAGTCCATCTCAACCCCATCGAAAACCTTTGGAGGGAGTTGAAAGTCCGTGTTGCCCGCCGACAGCCCCAAAACATCACTCTCTATGGTGGGCCAACATCCATACAGTGACTGCCAACCTCTATCTTTGACCTCTGTCATCCAACAAAGGATATACTATTGAGATGAACTTTTGTTATGTGACCAAATACTTATTTTCCACCATTATTTGCAAATAAATTCTTTAAAAATCTGACTTTCTATCAATTTTTTTCTATCATCTATGTCTATCTATCTAGGTCTACCTATGATGTATCTCTCTCATCTTTTTAAGTGGGACAACTTGCTATCTGACTGACTAAATACTTATTTTCCCCACTGTATCTATCCATCCATCTATCCATCTATCCATCCATCTATCCATCTATCCATCTATCTATCTATCTATCTATCTATCTACCTCTAACCTGCAACTTTATTTTTCTAATCTTCTCTCAGAGTGGTATGCAAAACATTTGAACTTCTCAGTCAAATTATTCTCAGTCAGAACTATTTGCTGAGTTTTTACATATTGGGAAAAGAAGTCCACTATCTAGTTATAGCCAGAGGAGGATGGGTTCCTCTTTAGAGTCTTTGTTCCTCATAGTGTTCTTCCTTATATTCTTCGAGAGAATTTCCTGTCTCTGTCACCCTCCGCTTCTCATTAAGGGGCCTATGAAGCAGCTTTGTGACGATGTCTTTAAACAATGCTAAACCAGTCAAACTCATTTGAATTGAATTGCCGTGACTGGAATGTTGTTGTCACGCAATAAAACTCTGAGTCATTATGCATTATGTGTGAAAGAGGCCTTAGCTAAACACACCATCATCACCACACAGTAGGGCCATTAACCTAAACAACCTGATGGCTGCATTAAACTGTAGTTTAGAGCGATATTGCCAAGCGCTGTGAAGGGGGCCCACTGCTCCACACATTTTAGTGCCGTTCCTGCCTCAGCCCACCCACCGTGACTAAGTACGGGGTTGTTAATGAGCTGATTAGTTGGATCAGGTGTGTTGGGGGCTGGAACACTGTGTTCAGACTACAGGCAGAGTCAATCTGTTTCTCAAATCAGATCCTTTAAGGCGACTGTCATTTGCAAGTGCTCAAAGTGGATTTGTGTGTCCAGACATTACGTTATATTTCAAACCACCTGCAATAAGATTCGGATATGATTTCATGTTGGGTTTTTTTGCTGTCCAATTTATCAAAAATCAATCTGGATCAGCCAAAAATCTAATCTGGTCCCAAAATAAGATGAGCACTGTTGGGATCCCCAAGGTTTATACCAAGGGGAAATTATTTTCTCCATACAATTTCAATGACATAAAACCTATAAAAGGAGAAACCCCATTTGTCCAATCCCACTATACAGATAATGTTAACACAAAACTGACTCTGACCATGTAAAGTTAGCAGTCAGTAAATTACCCAGGTTAACTGTCTATTTTGTACGATGGAGTGAGTGTGTTATGCTTATTTAAAGCAAATAAAAATATTTCCTAGCTTTAAACATGAGACCCCCAACTCCACCCCCACCTCTACATCTTTTTATGGCTTTTAAATTTAAATCAAAACTCAAGAATGCAGATCAATTTCTTTCATGCACTCTAATCAAGATTCTACATAAAAACATATCTTTATAAATAAAATAAGACTAACAGAATTAAGCATGGTATGTTTGGATGACTCATCTAATGTATTACATGTTGTTGATTTTCTTTAGCGAAAAATAAGTCTAAGCATTGCATTGCACTTATGTCTTAAAGTTTAACATAAGGGATTAAATGTGCCATAATTTGTGCACAAACCACATTTAAATCCTGCAAACAACAGTATTGAAATGTGCCAAACTGTGTTCTCTGTAAAGCATTTGCACAACAGGTATTTTGTCCAGGGACACCATGACATTTGCAGACGACTGTATATTTAATCCTGAAAAACACTCATTAGCAGATTTGTGTTTGTTGTACAACATCAGACGCGGTATTCTGTACATGGAATAACTGAAACACCTAGGTGTGGCATTCCCAATGTGTCTCATTCAGGAGCGCTGTATCTGGACCACATCGTTTTTTAACCATGTAGTAAAAGAACAGAATTAGAGCAAGTCTGATCCAGGATCAGCTCTCCTATTCTGAGAAGTATTCCTAAATCTCTTCACGGTGACTTGAAAACAGAGTTAGAAAGCATTCTGGAGCTTCAGTACATTGTTTTTAACAAGCAGAAGCTCTGCTAGGCCTAGGCCGGACCCTGCTTTTTGAGTCAATGCTTGAGGCATCATCTGCTGTTTGGGGCTGGGATTGCTTTGTTTTCTTTTTTTTTGATCAGGACTGTTAGATTCCCTACATTCCTCCTGCCATGCCATTCTTCCAAGACAGATAAGGGTTGGTTGTGAAAACAAAAAACATCCACAAAGAAATAAGCTTAGTCTGCTCAGGATAATTAGCAGCTCATTAGCGAGACTCTCCCAGTGTATATGAGCAGGGCTAGTTGGTTTTTTGATATGCAAACCATGATGCTAAACGGAATGCGTTAATTGCAGCCGTTCATTATTAGCTAACTGAGGAGATCAAAGCCATAAATGATTAATGTGATTAATTGTGCAGCCCAGTAGCATACAGGCAAACACTACGTGTACAGGCAGAATATTACGTAGGCTGGTAAAGAACATTTACCTCAAACCTGATCAAATCAGGGTAAAACGTACAGGCAGATGTGTGATTGATTGCTCTAGAGGTGACATAAATGCTAACACATAGTCGAAATAGGCAGCATGATATGGCAATCCAGTAATTTGTTCTGGACCACTGGCCAGCCCATGCTGCCGCAATACCAAGAGAGGGCAGTGCAGCCACATGAAATGAAGCCCCGGCAGTGCAAACTGTTGCCTGCTGCTGTACCTGACTCTGTTGCATCATAGCTACTTGGTTGAAGAGGTGATCTGGATGCAGAACACTGCGAACTTCTTCCTTCTTAAGCTTGGAGAAGACGTGCGAGAGTTTGGCTTTCTACTGCTCTTCATTCTTTTCCAGGCTGCTGTGAGGTTAAAGTGGAAAGAGAAAGAAACAGGCTATCAAACAGGGCTCCAGCAGGGCTTTGCACTGCTGCTGGGAGGATAAAGTATTCTGGGGGAAAGAAAAAGAGAAACGTCTCAGGCTATCAACAGGACTTCACAGGGTTTGAAATGGTGTGATTCATACCAGTTCTCCAATGCTCACTGAAGCTTCATTAATTAAATGAGGATGGATGAGGTTGATGAGCTCAGGCTCTCGTAATATTCATAGAGGCTCTGGCTGTCAACAGCCAGGTTTCTTAAGTGACCATATTCTCATTACTGTAACACAGTTAGAGCTGAAGATGAAACTGTAAATAACGTTATGGCTTTATAATGTGAATCCTGTTGTCAAACTGAGCAGTGCAAATTCAGATAGATACACATTATTTTACAGTATATACTATTTTGCAATTGTAGCTCATACCGCAACACCATGCAAGCCGGAGAGGTGTTTCTTTTTTTTCACTTTGACTTACTGTTAGTTGTTTCAGTTCAGTTGTCTAATGTTAAAGGGCCTACATTATAATCCTACATTTTGCTTGTCTTTTGTTATGTCCCTAGTCTACTGCCTTGCCCTCCATTGTGATTATTAGCTAAGCAGTTTACATTGTATGTACGTTTCCTCACATCCTGTTTTGGAGACACCTTTTTTTCTTTGGATAGCAAAAAATATGTACCGCTATACAGTATAATGCCTTATTCATAAAGTAGCCCAGATCTAAACACTCCTTATAACTTTAGCATGAACAGGCAGAGCTTAACCAGTGTAGGCCAAAGGGTTGCATATACTGTGTGTACACATGTTTGTTTTTGAAGTTAAGTTACATACACTGTATGAAACCCTGCAACTTCAACAGTGCTTACATATCAACAGTGCGTTCGCTCATTTATTCATCCTCTATGCCGCTTTTGCTCTGGGGTCACAGTGGGTGTGCTGGAGCCTATCCCAGCACTCGTTGGGCGGGAAACACCCTAGACCGGCTGGAAGTTTGTCACAGGGCAGACATACACAGACATACACATTCACTCACTCACACATAGGGGGCAATTCAGCATCTCCAATCACCATGACTACATGTTTTTGGACTGTGAGAGGAGTACCTGGAGGAAACCCATCTGGACATGGGAAAAACAATTACATCAAATGTTTATTTAAAAAAAGCCCAGAGATTTAGCTTTTCAGGTAACAGGTTCCTCAAATGATTCACCAGGTAAGAGGAAATAGACAAATTTCCAAAAAGCAACTCATATTTTAAGTACTGGTAATGGACAACACACACATGTGCACTGTGGGGTCATGTTAATTAAGTTAAACAGGAAATAGGAAATAGAAAATAGGAAAAGAAAAAAGAATTGTCGTTTTCCTTGTAACATAAAGCTGCTAGTGCTCAGACTCTTACAGGCTGCCTATGAGACTGGAGGCTGTGTGGTGGGAATGATGGTTTTCAGATGGGAACAGAATGCTCCTTGTGTCCTCTAGGACATCTAGAGATCAGAAATGTGACTGAAGAACATTTGTTGCGGATGATTCTCTCTGACCAAATCATCATCACAGTAATTGGATGACTGAATCAAATTCAGATGCTCACGTTTAGTCAGTACTCCAGCTGAGCTGGATAAAGAGCAGAAGGCCTGGTGTGTGTGTGTGTGTGTGTGTGTGTGCGTGTATTGGTATTCAGCTGTGGAGCTGTTTGCCGTTCACGGCCCTTATGAAGAACCTTTACTCGCGCTTGTGGAACAAAACTCCTGGTTCCTCCGTGGATCCGTGACTGTCCAATTTGTGTCTAGTCAGACTGGACGGAGGGCTGCGCCGGGCGGAGCACCTCTGGCCCCGTGGCCTGCTGTCAGGCTTGTCAGCGCGAGGAAAGTAACTCGGCTGGGTTTCTGTGTAATTGGCGGCAGCGCGCGCTGCTCCTCGCTCACCGTGGCATTATGCTGCTATCCTGACACAGGACGGCGGTGGGGGTGAGTCACCGTGGCGATGCTGCTGCTCCTTCTCTGCCGCCAGCACCTCGCCTCTTGCCAGGACTCGGCGCCACAGATTGGCCACAGACTGACCGCGCTCGCGCGCTTCTGTGGCACCAGCCTGTGCCCGCCACCGGCCACGACGTGTCTTTTTGTTCCGCGGCGCTGTGAGAAAGCACTGTTCTCTCTTTAATCTCTGCTGTTTTGTGTGAAAAATCCTCCTCTCGCTTCTTCGCCCCCTCTCGCACAGAGGAGGAGGAGGGGAGCTTCAGCAAACCGAGTCAGCTCAGCCAAACGATTCACTTCACCAAACCGACTGTTTAAATCTACACACATTGAGCGAGGAGAAGATGGAATCAGTTCCAGTAGGCTGAACTGGTTACATTGAGACTAGTTCAGTTCTACCCAAACAACATACTTTCAAACGTCACGTGTTTATGATCCAGTCATTTTCCAGAATCTCGTTTCTCTGCCTGGCATGTGATGGACGAGTCTGGGTTTGGCAGTTGCCAGGAGAACGACACTTGTCTGACAGCATTGTGCCAGGTGTAAATTTAGTGGAGGGGGGATTATGGTGGGGGTTATTTCCAGGAGTTGAGTTCGGCCCCTTAGTTCCAGTGAAAGAAACTCTTAATGCTTCCGCATACCAAAAGATATTAGATATAGGAAAATTTCACGCTCCCAACTTTATGGGAACAGCCCCTTCCTATTCCATCATGATCGTACACCCATGCACAAAGCAAGGTCCATAAAGACATGGTGAGTTTGGCAAGTTTTATTATTTTTTAAACCCTAAGGATTAAGAATGGGATGTCACTTAGGTTCATACACGTATTAAGGCAGATAAGCAAATACTTTTGGCAATATAATATACTTTTAGTGAGGAGAAGTAAAATTCAGTTTGCTGAACTGATTCTTTTAAATCGAGTGCACTCATGAATTAATCATTAGGAGGTTGTTCAGTGTGGATGTGATAGTGACCAGACGTTACTGAGAGGAAGAGGATAGCGTCACCCCTGAGAGGAGTAGGACAGCGGACAACCATTGACCAACTAACAGCAAAGATGGCGGCCCACTGCTGTGTTGCTTAGCGATTTCTGAATGCTCTGCTGTCGGGTAAGCAACATATAAAACAAAATATGACTTTTCATGTCTTTTAATTAAAAAGTCCAGTTAACAGTCAGTGGGCTGCCAACCTGATCAAGCCAGCAGACCAATATATTCTTGATATTTGGAACAGAAAGTTATTAGATGAAAGGAATTTGGCTACTTTACCTCACAGTGCACAAAGTGTTTCACAAAAGTAAAAAAATAAAATGGATATATATGTATTATAGACATTGTGACCTCTCACCACCACTGTAGAGACATCTACAGTCAGTAAGTCAGTAAGTTTCTCCTGAAATTTAGTTCTATCCACTGCAATTTCTGTTGTTTACATCCCATCAATTCAATCACAAAGAACTGTACAATTAAAGTAACTGCATCTTGTTTGACACACCTTTCACTCTGCTATCATTTCAGGTTTAGTGTCTATACTTGTACACTGCTATCTGTAGAATACTTCACTTGTTCCTCTGCAGGGGGAGAAAATGTGATGGGCTGAAAATTAAAAAGATTTGAAGCCAACCAATCACAGCACACCTTACACTAAACTCCTTCCCATGAAAACCCACTGATTTAGTTTTCTGAACTGATGTGCCACAGAGTATGGTGGAGTATTTGTAAGTGGGATGCCCTCAGAAGTGTAGAGGGGAGCTTCGCTCCTGTCTTATACCACAGATAAAAGAGGAGAGCTGTAGACTTCTACAGTGTCGGAGCGTAACTGCTTAAACCCGTCAGAAGGTCTGTGTCTAAGCTGGTTGTCTGCTATTTAAGGTCTCTCTCTTTAGATTCTTATGCGTAGAATTGAGCTTGTCTTACCGTTTGTCAGCTATTAGGGTGCCGAGAGGTCCTGAGGCCTCCTGTGGGGTCTTATAACTCACACTGGAAACTTTTTTGTTCACTCCTGTTTAATAGTTTGTGTATATTGATATAAAGAAGCAAGAATTTCAGGGGTTAAATTATCAAGTAGGGAGTTTTCAATGCAACAGTTGCCATGGTGCGCTCGGTAGCTTGTAACCAAGGGGGTGGTGATGCTTAGCGAAGGGTCTGTTGGCTGATATTGCACCCACATAGAAGCAATAAAGCGTGTATGGCATATTTCACATTAAAGGGACATTAAAACTAAAATTAATATGCTCTCTGCTCTGTATATACTGAAGTGCAACTTTGTATCTCATTCAACTGAATTGACCATTTTGTCCTTTTGTGTTTTTGTCTATCACTGTTCTCTCCGTACTGTAACCTGCATGCATTGTGCACAAATGTCAAAACTGGCTCCCCACTGGTTATATTTACATGAAGGGAAGTTCAGTTCAGCTTAATTAATCAGCTCTCTTGACTAGAACACACACAAAAAAGACATAAAAAAGGTACATTATTACACAAATATATACAATTATGACCATTTACTGTGTGTGCCTCTTAGACTATGTGTAAGCTATGGTAGTTTTTGGGGTAGCATGTTTCTTCTCTGCTGCCAAGCTGGCTCTAACCCACAATTCCAGTGTTCCACACTCCATTGCCTAATGTCACATGACCCATTACACGTCACAGCAAAAGTATGACATAACACCAAGTACAAAATCTTAAGTCAAATGTTATTTTAAACTACAATAACAAACAATTCACAACAAGACACAAAAACACGTCACTCTGACAGTTACAAGTGGAATAATGTTAGGTAAACATGTTACAACGTGTATTTAATGTGTAAACATGCATCTATTACATATTTACCTAAATTTATTTAGGTTTTCTAACCATTGTTAATGTATTACTTCATGGTAACTAATGTATTACTTGTTAGATAATCACTACATAATGTAAAGTGTTACCGCTTCATCAATGTTTGTGGCGTTGTTAATGATGCAAGAGACTTTAAAATCAGATTTGAGTAGCCAGAGGGTCCACACTGTGATGCAGTCCGACTGGAATCACATTTCAAACTATCTCCAAATGTGATAATAAAAAAAAAAAATCTAATCGAATGTGTATTTTCAATCTGAATATGCCTGAAACTGTTTTTGTGCTGGCAGTCTGAACAAGGCCAAAAGAGGTGTGGTTCAGTCAGACTGATTTACCTACCGTTTAAAATGAATCAGTTCATTTTTGAGTTGCTACTCCGCTGTAGTTTGCTTAGAGCTGACGGACATTGCTCCACCCCAGTTGCCCAAAGGCCACGGTTCTGCACTCCAGCGGTTTTTAAGCCTGCACTTCTTTGCCACTCTTTGAGCAGCATCTGTGATTCACCCTGGTGTTTTAATTGGGCTAAAAGGCAACACTTTCAAGCTAACGTCTGCATGGATGTGTGGCGTCGGGCCTAATTAGCAGTACACTTTAAATGACCTTTCAGAGATTGTTTCTAGTGTGGATTGTTCTGCACTTCCTTTTAACTGGATATTATGGTGCAGGGAGAAAATTAGATTTAAATGTGATCTAATGGCACATCAGCTCCTTCTCATTGCCATGCCAGCCTGGCTTTACATTTAGATAAATAACACATTCACCTACACATGGGAGCAGGCCGCAGTGTACAGGACGCCTTTGTTCTGAGGAACAGCACAGGCTGCCAGTCTGAGAAACACACACACATATACAGACACCATACACGCACACACACAAACAGCCATTTGAGACGCTGCAATTTATTGACTCTAAAATGTTAATATGGCCATAAGCCTTACTCATGAATTTTTGATTAGGGCCACGACAGGCTCGTCACCTAAAATGTTAATGAGGTGAGATTGCGTGCGGGCGGGAAGGTCCCTGTCACAAACTGAACAAATAGTACAGATGAGCTGAATCTATAAGACCCTCCCGACTATAACAAGAACAGCAAAGGCCATGGGCTGCTCGTCAGGTTGAGCCACGGCGCAGCGGAATGGAGATAATGAATCATGCCAAGGAGATCAGCAGCAAGATGAAAGATAATGAAGATCATTTCCATTGTGCTATTTTTGTTTTTAGGGTCTCTGGCCCCGCCCACATGTTAATGAACATAGAGTTCATTCATCTCTCTGTGCTGCACTTGGCATGTCTGCTGACGAAAGACAATGAATTAGAACCTTTATGGAATAGTGGTTGCCAGCTGTGGGAAAATGATATTGCTATTATATTGTTTACATAGTGTATAAATCCACCATGTAATGTACGTAACCATTGTTCATACCATCATTTCTCTGAATAACCTTTCTTACGTTTCTCTACTGTAGTCGAAGCTTATATGCACCTTTACTTAATGTAACAACATATATATATGCTGTTTAATCATTTAGCTCTGCAAACTGTGTATATGTACTTCAGTACTTGACTGTAACTGTACTTGTACTACATGCTGTGTATACAAATATGTATGTATAAACATATATAAGCTCACTGGACCAAAAAGTAATCAGCTTGTGTGTTTAAAGTGGTAGTAGATTGAGGCTCTTGTAGATGGTGCTGCATGAGGATGATGGGCGCTATAAATACCTTAAGGGTGTGCTGATAGATAGTGCTGATAGATATGCTACAGTGCTACAGTGCAGTGAATGTCTTGTTCTATGTGTGGATAATGGTTCCAAAGCACATGTTAATGATTGGCTAAAAGTAGTGATTTTGGACTTTTGGACGTGCTAAAAACGATTGTTGATGTGAAGGAAGTAGTCGAATTAGCAGGTGTATGGAAGCGTACGGCCATACAGGTCTACCAGCAGTGGCTATAATCCCAGACACAATCCCAAACATTGGTGTGGCCTACATCCAGAAACTTGCCCAGTCCATGGAAAATCAAATCACTGCTCTTATTTGAGCTTGTGAAGGTATTACTGTTAGGTATGTTTCAGTCACAGAGGACTGATTATTTTTTTAGTTCATTGGATATATAGCAGTTATTAGTGTTCATTAAATATTTTCCATTTGGTTTAGACAGCTGGGCATTGGCTTAACACACACATAACAATAACAGTGACGTACTGGGCTGAGAATGATTCACCACCTAAATAATATCTGGCCACCCGCAATGCTGTTGTTAAATGCTGACCAGTGATGAATGGGGTTGATGGACTGTGCATCGACTGATGAGCTGCTGTCTGTGATTGTGAATCTTTATGGTGGAGTGAACTGGGATCAAAGACCGGAATTCCTGGAAGGTAGAGGTTTCTAATACACATGGTGGTTGGAACAACTCAAACTACATGATCAAGGGGGCACTTACCCAGTTTGACAATCACTGATTCAAGCGGGCTCTCTGAACAAAACTAAGAGTTACTGCACATTTCTTCAGCAGACGGGCCAATTTTGATGGAGAGCTTCAGCCACATGGCAGTTTATCACCTAGGAATTGACTCATTCATTTAATTATTTATATATTTTAGATTATTTTAGTACTTCTGTCTTTCTGCTGCGCTATCATTAACTGGGACAAAAATACCCACTGTACAGTCACGGAACAGGACAAATGTGGCACTAATCCTTAAATGTGCTGAAAAGATTATTACAGGATGTAAAAATGTCCAGCCTTGGGTGGGAGCAGCGTTCGTTCCTTCTGTAAGCACCCGGAGTAAAGTTGCCTAAAATGAATACACTGATATTACCATGCATTAACTTTTAAATGTACTCATTTATGAAATTTAAAGTCTGCAAATTGATTTTAACACTCAGGCCAAAATGAGACTTTCTACATCTGTTATGATTTTCCAGTTTAAGCCCTTTAGATGATGTATCTTGAAGGTGAGAGGAGCATTTGAAAAACTACTGCCTGCTTTGTGGTGGATTTTTAGTGGTGGGCTGTATTAAATTTTTTTTTTCTTGACTGGTAAATGTAGCAGCCGATAACTTTAGTCTAGACTGTAGCTTGACACTATCTAGACTCTAGTTTAGCACTGTCTAGACACTAGTCTTTTTTTTGGCTATTTTGTGCTGAATAATGATTAAACTGTTGTGTCTTTGGTTTGATGGCTGAGGTAAAGGTTACACTAATGCATTTTTGGCCTGTAAATCAGTGTCAAGCAGTGTCAGTGTTGAGCTTTTACACTTTTTAATAGTTTGGAAACCATGGGCAACTTTTTTTCCTCATTTGTGCTTGATACAAGAGTTTAGCAGCTCATCAATCCATGGTTCATCTGTTTCTCCTCTGCTGTCCTCTTGTCTGATACATTTGATGCCATACATTTTTGGCAGGAGGCAGAGCTAGACAGTAGGCAGGCCAGTCAAGCACACGCCCTTTGTGTCTAAGAAGTCTTGCTGTTGTAGTACATGCAGAGTAAGGATTGATACTGTCTTGCTGAAATAACCATTTTCATATACTACCCCCTCCTGGGCATGCATGGTACTGCACATGACTTTTGACATGGGCTTGCTCCTCCCTGGCTCCACCTGCTTCCTCCACTTCATGCACCTGCATCTGACCAACAAGACTGTGGCTTAAACCCCTCTGTTTGCTCTGTTAGTTGTGAAGTCTCTATGTTCTAGATGGAGTTCTCCACTGTATTTCTGTTTGTTTCTGTGTATTTCGGTTTGTTGTGTTTCTGATCCTTGCCTTGTTATCTTTGGCAAGGTGAACTCACTGTCTGTTTTTTCCAGGAAAACAAGCTGTAATGTGGACTCCTCTGACCACAGCACACTTTCCCATTGTCTTTTGGACCATATGACATGAGTTTAGGTGGTGTTTCTGCATAGAACCGATGTGTGATTTATCTTTAACTTGCCCTTTGGACTGTGTTAGTTGACAATGGTTTTCCAAAAGTAATCTTGAGCCCATGTGGCTATATCAAGACAGTGGTACAAAGGTTTTCATGTAAGGTTGTCTAAGGGCTCCGAAGTAAAACATATTTTATATAGGTTTCCAGCCATGCAGGATTATATGCTATATGGATAAAACCAACTTTCTTTAAAGTCTTGTGAAATGTTCATTTTGAACTGTTTGGCAATTCTTTCACCAAGTCTGGCATGAAGTGGTGAGCCATGACACAGCTTTGCTTAAAAACACTGAGCATTTGGTGGAGCTCCATTTATAGCCAGTCAAGATGAACTCCCTTGTTACCACTATTTGCTGATGGTTTCAGCCACAAAGCTCTGAGGAAGGCAATACATGGACACGTGGGCAGTGTTGTGTTGTCATGGCAAATCCAATTAAGCTTTAAGAATAAAGAATGCGATCATAATAAAAAGGAACACTTCTTTGGCCCATTTGTTTACTGGCAGGCTCCACGAGCATATGTTGAGGGCACCCAAATGCCCATGTTAACGTACTTGAAGCCCTCTGGGCTAGTGTTTACTGGAAGTTGGAAACATTCATGGCTAAAAGTCTGTAAAAGAATGTATGTAATGCCAAAAAGAGCGCACACGTTGAAGAACATTCAGTCGAGAGCTGTTCGTAGGGTGATTACTTTATACCCTTCTCCATATTATCTTTACAGTCTTTTACTCTTTTTACTGTGTTGGCTGCCTTGAACACTTCCTTTGCTTTATCTCTTTCTGTGATTGACTTGACACCCTCCCTCTGCGCTCCTTCAGCTGTTTGCCCCCTCAGCTGACCCGCTGTGCTCTCATTCACCATGGATCTCTTTAAAAACCTCATTTTGTCTTGTTGTCAAACAAGCCACCCCTTCTCTCTGCTTTCAAACGTGGCAGAAAAGCATAACCTTGAGCGCTGACGTGACGTGCCTTTGCGCTCCTTCTGTGCTTCAATTAAGTGCTAGAGTTTGAAAGAGGCTGCAATCCTTCATGCTCAAACAAGGCCTCACTATCCATCTATTTAACATGCCTGAGCAAACCAGGTAAGGCTAAAGAGAAAGGGTTTAGAAGCAAATGTCTGTCGACTGACTGCCAAACATTCGGGGGCATGTAACTTCTCCAAGCCTTTAGAAATGCACATGATTTTCTTTATCAGTTTGCAGTAAAGCCAGAAATATGGCTGACAGGCTTAAAGAGCCATACCTCACACTTTTAACCATATGTTGTTATACCTGCGCTTCCACAAGCCTTTCAGCTGTTTGTAGAACCTTCAGACCAAAGGAGTTTCAATATGTGCTTTAAACAGTACTGCTTAACACTTTACATTAAGTGTTGAGTAACTAACATGTAGTAACACATTAGTTAACATGAAGTAATACATTTACATCATTGGTCATTGGTGTCTCTCTCCCCACCATTACGGACATTTACACCACACGCTGCATCCGCAAAGCAAGCAGCATTGTGGGTGACCACACACACCTCTCACAGACACTGTTCACCCTCCTACCATCTGGAAAAAGGTACAGAAGCATCCGGGCCCTCACATCCAGACTGTGCAACAACTTCTTTCCCCAAGCCATCAGACTCCTTAACAACCAGAGTCTGATCTGAGTAACTGCACACATTCAATGACTGGACTGAACACACACACACACACACAACCTTATCTTTTAAATCTGTCCACACATAACACTTAAAGTATAAAATGTTTACATGTATACTAAATATGGACATAACTGCTGCTAAAAATGTTCATCTTTAAAAATGGACATAACCACACTTTACTCCTCCCACTACCAGTGGGCTATCTGCACTGTCCCCTCCCTGTATTTATTGTTTTGCTGTTTTGTATATTGTAAATTGTCTTGTGTATTTATTGTATTATTGTTCTATGTAGCACCTTGGTCCTGTAAGGGACGTTGTTTCGTTTCACTGTGTACTGTACACCCCTGTATATGGTCGAAATGACAATAAAATACTTGACTTGACTTACAGGGTTTTACAGTGCTTAGCTAATGTTAAGTAAACCTGTAACCCCTACATGTTTTATAGTTACCCATTGCTAATGTATTGCCTTAATGTTAACCAATGCATTACTTCATGTTAATTAGTTAACACTTAATGTAAAGTGTTAGGTAGTACACTGAGGAGGTTCAATTAAAATCTGATCTCCATGCAAAGTATTAGGGAATAATTCTTTTCAAGACTTTCAGAATGTAAGTTGTGAACTTCTATCAGGTCACACATAGTAAGAAGTTTAACAAGGCAGAAGCTGAAGCTTTTTAAGGTGTTCATTAATCAAGTTTGTTATAACTGTAATAAATAATTATTTATTTTACATTGCATTGTTGCAACAAAGGGTCCATATCATACATTGTTGTTGTTATTATCACAATTTTTTTTCTTTTACAATTACGTAAGCTTTTTTTGTTACTGTTCTTTTGAGACTGGCATTTTTTAATGAGCTCTGTTCTGATTGGTTGCCCAGCTGAAACACTCATTATAGCTTTAGCATGGATTGGCAGAGGTAAACTGCTGTAGGCTGAATAGACATATTTTATGTAAAAATGTGGATTTATGGGACGTCACAGAAACAGTGAATGGAAAACCATGATTATATACAACATCAAACATCAAACAAAAACTGAGGTAAATAAAAGCAGTTTAATTCTTTGCCACAGCATGAAGTATAGGTTGGACATGACAAAGCATTTTTCACAGTGTGCACTGCTTGGGCTCTTCCAGTGGGTGACATATCTAGAGCAGGCCAGCTTGTCATATTTTTATTTGAATTAGAGGGGTGAATCATCAGTGTAATTAAAATCACAAACACCCTCTGATTAAAGTAATCATTAGGCTTCTCAGTCACTGTTTTGTTTTCATACTTCACAGTTCAAATCTTTCATTATTTGCATAATCGCTAGACAGCAAGCATGCATTCATCATCTACTTTTAACACCCCCACCCCCATATTATCTCCCAATCCTGTTTACTTCATGAGCTCCACCTACTTTATAAATACCACCATATACCTCCACCAGTCCTGTTTTATCAGAATATGTATCTATATGGACAAAAGTATGTGGACGTCTGACCCAAACCATTGGCATTAAAATGTGTCTGGCCACCCTTTGAAGCTATAATACCCTCAGATCTTCTGGCAAGGCCTTCCACAAGATTTTGGCATGTGTCTGTGAGAATTTGTTCGTTCACTCAAAAGGACATTTATGAGGTCAGACACTCAGACAATCTGGTTTGCGATTGATGTTCCAATTCATCTCAGAGAAGATCAGTAAGGTTGGGGTCAGGGTTCCTTTACACCAAACTTGTCAAAACACATCTTCATAGACTTTACAGTGGGGAAAATAAGTATTTAGTCAGTCACCAATTGTGCAAGTTGTCCCACTTAAAAAGATGAGAGAGGCCTGTAATTGACATCATAGGTAGACCTCAACTATGAGAGACAAAATGTGGAAAAAAATTGAGAAAGTCATTTTGTCTGATTTTTAAAGAATTTATTTGCAAATAATGGTGGAAAATAAGTATTTGGTCAATAACAAACAAGCAAGATTTCTGGCTGTCACAGACCTGTAACTTCTTTTTTAAGAGGCTCCTCTTTCCCCCACTCATTACCTGTATTAATGGCACCTGTTTGAAGTCGTTAACAGTATAAAAGACACCTGCCTACAACCTCAAACACTCACACTCCAAACTCCACTATGGTGAAGACGAAAGAGCTGTCGGAGGACACCAGAAACCGAATTGTAGACCTGCACCAGGCTGGGAAGACTGAATCTGCAATAGGCAAGCAGCTTGATGTGAAGAAATCTACTGTGGGAGCAATAATCAGAAAATGGAAGACCTACAAGACCACTACTAATCTCCCTCGATCTGGGGCTCCACGCAAGATCTCAGCCCGTGGGGTCAAAATGATCACAAGAACGGTAAGGAAAAATCCCGAACCACAGGGGTGGATCTAGTGAATGACCTGCAGGAAGCTGGGACAAACGTTACAAAGGCTACCATCAGCAACACACTACGACGCCAGGGACTCAGATCTTGCAGTGCCAGACGTGTCCCCCTGCTTAAGCCAGTCCATATCCAGGCACGTCTGAAGTTTGCTAGAGAGCATTTGGATGTTCCAGAAGAGTATTGGGAGAATGTCATATGGTCAGATGAAACCAAAGTAGAACTATTGGGTAAAAACACAACTCGTCGTGTTTGGAGGAAAGTGAATGCGGAGTTGCATCCAAAGAACACCATACCAACTGTGAAGCATGGGGGTGGCAACATCATGCTTTGGGGCTGTTTCTCTGCAAAGGGACCAGGACGACTGGTCCGTGTACATGAAAGAATGAATGGGGCCATGTATAGTGAGATTTTGGGTGCAAACCTCCTTCCTCAGCAAGGGCAATGAAGATGAAACGTGGCTGGGTCTTTCAGCATGACAATGATCCCAAGCACACTGCCAGGGCAACAAAGGAGTGGCTTCGTAAGAAACATTTCAAAGTCCTGGAGTGGCCTAGCCAGTCTCCCGATCTCAACCCCATCGAAAACCTTTGGAGGGAGTTGAAAGTCCGTGTTGCCCGCCGACAGCCCCAAAACATCACTGCTCTAGAGGAGATCTGCATGGAGGAATGGGCCAACATACCAGCAACAGTGTGTGCCAACCTTGTGAAGACTTACAGAAAACGTTTGACCTCTGTCATTGCCAACAAAGGATATACAACAAAGTATTGAGATGAACTTTTGTTATTGACCAAATACTTATTTTCCACCATTATTTGCAAATAAATTCTTTAAAAATCAGACAAAATGACTTTCTCAATTTTTTTCCACATTTTGTCTCTCATAGTTGAGGTCTACCTATGATGTCAATTACAGGCCTCTCTCATCTTTTTAAGTGGGACAACTTGCACAATTGGTGACTGACTAAATACTTATTTTCCCCACTGTACATCAAGGAACCTTCATTTTTAAGTAAGTAAGATTTTGTAATCTAATCTAATCTAATCTAACAGTTATGTACAGGGGTTGGACAATGAAACTGAAACACCTGGTTTTAGACCACAGTCATTTATTAGTATAGTGTAGGGCCTCCTTTTGCGTCATTTGGGCAGCCGTGGTTTTATGTTTTTTGGATACAATCCGGGTTAACACCCGAACATCCCTTTCAGACAGCTTCCTCTTGCGTCCACAGTTAATCCTGTTGAAGGTTTGTCCTTCTTGGTGGTATGCTGACATTACCCTGGATACCGTGGCTCTTGATACATCACAAAGACTTGCTGTCTTGGTCACAGATGCACCAGCAAGACGTGCACCAACAATTTGTCCTCTTTTGAACTCTGGTATGTCCCATAATGCTGTGTGCATTGCAGTATTTTGAGCAGAACTGTGCTCTTACCTGCTAACTGAACCTTCACACTCTGCTCTTACTGGTGCAATGTGCAGTTAATGAAGATTGGCCACCAGGCTGGTCCAATTTAGCCATGAGACCTCCCACACTAAAATGACAGGTGTTTCAGTTTCATTGGCCAACCCCTGTAGTTACATGTTGCATTACTTTAACATTTTACTGACTGTCTACACTTCTGATTTTCTGGTCTGTTTGGTCAGGCAAACATTGCAGTAATGTAAAGGACGCTTTTTCTTTCCTCTATTCAAGACTGCTATGCAGCATCCTTTAATCTAATTCACAGCACAATAAAACATCTCCCATTTTACTGACAGGAACAAATGGAAACTGGCTGGACGCTCAGAATCCTAACTCATGACAGAATGTCTTGTTTTGAACAAGAAGTAATTAAAATGAAAGGTGTTTTCATGCCGCATACAGCACTGCATGGGGGGCCTAGGAGGGTTAACCCCCTGACCTGCTGACACACAGCTGCTGCAGAGCAGAGCGCAGTACTGCGCTGCCACTTCCTCAACTATGCGCCACTCAGCAGTCATTATGGGCTAATGGCCTATGGAGTGCTGTGCTGCCATGCTCTGTCCTGGAAATGAGACAGGACTGGAGAAAGTGGCGGGGGGGAACTGAGAAGAGCGGAAACAGACAGTTGGTCCAGTCACCGCTAATGAGATAATTAGACCATTGTCTTTTTCTGGCATTTGAGAAGGCCTCGAAGAAGCGCTGCTCCAAGACGGTCGGGGGGGTTGGTGCTTGCGGGGAAGCACATTAACCCTGCTCTTTCCAGACTCCCCCACAGGACAGTGTCGTCGCCACCCTCCGCCGGTGTTATTTCCCGGACAGATTGCACACTTATTGCATTTTGACCCGTTTCGCGGCCCGGTATCGATTGTTGAAGCATTACGGCAATATGAGGATGAGAGGTATGGGGGGCGGGAGGGGGCTTCTCTGAGTGAAGGCTGTAATAAGCTTGTTTTGTCCCCTCTTCCCACTTCTGCCGGCTTTGTTGACTTTGTGCTCCTCCGGTCGATAAAATAAATTCCTCGGCGAGCGTCTTGGAAATATTGCCTTGTCACACGGCTTCCTCTTCGGACTTAGGGGAATAGGACGTTAATCAAATAAAAGAGATCGCATTTCAATCAGACCCTCACATTCCTCTTCCTCTCAGCTGCTGGCCCAGTGGCACAGGAGGCCTTAACCTGGCACATGTCAGGCCCTTAAAAAAAACAGCTTGCTGAATGAACTGAATGTAACAGCATTATGTATTACCATTCAATAAATCTAAGCGAGTCAGCACATACAGACTAGCAACCTTTCCACACGTTCACACGTCCACAAATATGTCAGAAGATGTCAGATGGAAGCCCTGCCATGAGAGGCAACACATGTGGCCGGTGGATTTCCTGCACACATCACCGAGGTGTTGGTTTTCCTCATATTACTACTAGGAGTGACCGACTGATGTATGAGATGGCTCTCCAGATCATCACACTAGCAGTCCACAGCTAAGGCAGGATTGAAGAACTCAACGTGAGGTCTTCATACTCAAACCCAATTATCACTGGATCCCAAATAGAACCTGGATTCGGTGCTAAAGGCTATGCGGTTCCAGTCCATAACAGTCCAGGTTTCTCCTTTACAACACCACTGCTAACAAAGGCGGGAGGATGTGTAATGGGTGCTATGACACTAAATTTCCTTCTGCTAAGTGCCTGAAAATGAGACAAGGGTGTGTGATGAAGGTACCACCTGTGTTTGGATGGTGTACAAGGAAACTGTGGGAGCTGCTTGTGCTTGTCGGCAGATCAAACGATCCTCTCTGCTGGTGGTCTGTCTGGGCCGTCTGGAGCCTGTTTACCATGTGTGCATGCCCTCATGTAACCAAACCACACCTGTAATCATTTACATAGCTGCCTGAGACATAACTGCATGCCGAGTTTTGCATCTGACAATTCTATCTGGGCTGGGCGTGTTATTAGTTTTGTCAATTAAGAGTGTGTATGTATATATGCATATATATATATATAAATGCATTTGCATTTGTGGGCTAAGCATGGATACCTCAATTAATGTCAACGTATGCTCTGCTCGTAAGTCAAACACTATTGGTTCCCTTTTTGACTGCACCCCAGCATCCTTATTCACCATCCTTCATTCAGTGACTCATTGATTCATTCATTTTATGACAGATTTTATTATTGTTGTTCTTTTATTTAGGATTTCTTTTTTCCTCCCTTTGTTTTCTCCCCATCTTTCTCATTCAGGCGTGTCCCATTGTGGTAGCAGCGAGGTAAAAGCTGTCTGTCTCCATGGTGCATTAGTCGGTCCTTAGCATGTATTATTGATTTGACTCTGCTAATCACCATCTCGTAACTCTGAGGACCAGACAAAGTGCTCAGACGGCCTTTCAGTCAACAGCCTAGCCGCGGAGGGCGCTTTGGTAAGAACTTTGTCATTATCTGCTCCTCGCCATTAAACCGCCGTTAACGTTTTGCTAACCCGCCGAGTGTGAAATGATGGGGCAACGGCAGCTTTAGGGACTCTAAAGTGTATTTTATGAAGCTTTCTGGTAACATTTCAAATTAGCTTCCACTTCAGACGTGGCATTTTGAAGGTGCATTGGGAGCAGAGAGGGTCTAAATGCAGGTGAGATGATGGCTCTTGCTCTCTATCCGTACTTCCCTTTGAATCAGCTTACAGATGACAAACGAGAAATCTCTTGGAAATGAAATAATGGACGTCAGAGCGTTGTTCTGTCTGAGCAAATCATAGCCGCTCTGTGGTAAACTGAGCAAGGTCATTACCGTATTAGGCAGATACTGTGAGCAGATGAGAGGTGAGGCCATACACTCTGCTCCGCTGTGATGTAAGATGTATGACATCACTTCCCCAGCTGGTCTGCCCAGGACACTAAGAGCCCAATGAGTCATGGGACAACGAGATCAATAGTTATATGATATTAGATCTGAGTTTGAATAAATATTTGCACATCTTGGATTATGGCAAATGGACAGAAATAGAAGGCTAAAACGGGCTGAGTGAGTGTCATGGAGCGATGCATCTCGGGTAATGCCATTCATAGCATTTTGGCTCACAATCAGTCGTCACATAAATAAATGCATCTGAAATGCCAGCTTCCGCAATAACGAAATACCAGGTTTTACACAGAACCTTCACTGTTACAGTTCACAAACGAATACACTACCGGGCCAAAAGTATGTGGACATGCTTCCTAATTACGGAGCTCAGGTGTTTTAGCCACTGTGAACAGGTGTGTAAAATCCAGCACACAGTCATACAATCTCCATAAACAAGCATCAGCACTAGAATGGGCCAGACTGAAGAACTCAGTGGCAGTTTGTGAATCTTATGCCCTGTTAGATCTACTCTAGTCAAGTGTAAGTGCTATGATTGTGAAATGGAAGCATCTTAGAGCAACAACAGCTCAGCTACAAAGTGACAGGCCATTTAAACTCCCAGGGAGTGCTTGGCAAGTGCTGACACATGTAGCACATTAAAATCACCTATTCTTTGTTGCATCACAGTACAGAGTTCCAAACTACATCTGGAAGCAGCATCAGCACAAGAACGGTGCATCAGAAGCTTCATGAATTTTTTTTGCACACAAGCCTAAGATCAAAATGTGCAATGTCAGTTGGACTGGTGTAAAGCATGGGTTCTCAAGCTTTTCCATCCCAAAGTCTGGCTGATAATCAGTACAAAGCATAGCAGCCCAACAGAAACATAAAATCAACTTTCATAAATATTTAGTTTCTCTAAGAAATGTGGTTAGAGAAGAATTATGTCCAAATTTAAACAAGGGAGCTGTGAAAGTGACCCATGAACCTCTCCTCAGTGGCTAACCAGCAGCTATGTTGTCTCAAAATAAAGGTGTTTAATAATCCTGCAGCTGCTTCAATGTTTTTTTTGTGTGCATTAATGTATGCATTAATATACATATATTTATATTAATATACTCAATATAACACTAATATGGTTATGTATCACCTTTTTGGCCCACTACAAACTACTGCCCCAACCTGAGTACTTCATGGCTCACTGGTGGTGGCCGGCCCACAGGTTGAGAAAGCCCGGTGTAAAGCACCATGGAACCAGCAGTGGAAACACGTCCTCTATAGTGATGAATCACAATTCTGATGGATGAACCAATTTTAGGAGATACAAAGAGAGCACTTACCCCTGGAATAGATAATAGGTGAGGGATAATCTTCTTGAGCTGTTTTATCGAGTTTGGGCCTCTTAGCTTATTTTTGACTGTGCCGAATGCACATACAGTGGGGAAAATAAGTATTTAGTCAGTCACCAATTGTGCAAGTTGTCCCACTTAAAAAGATGAGAGAGGCCTGTAATTGACATCATAGGTAGACCTCAACTATGAGAGACAAAATGTGGAAAAAAATTGAGAAAGTCATTTTGTCTGATTTTTAAAGAATTTATTTGCAAATAATGGTGGAAAATAAGTATTTGGTCAATAACAAAAGTTCATCTCAATACTTTGTTGTATATCCTTTGTTGGCAATGACAGAGGTCAAACGTTTTCTGTAAGTCTTCACAAGGTTGGCACACACTGTTGCTGGTATGTTGGCCCATTCCTCCATGCAGATCTCCTCTAGAGCAGTGATGTTTTGGGGCTGTCGGCGGGCAACACGGACTTTCAACTCCCTCCAAAGGTTTTCGATGGGGTTGAGATCGGGAGACTGGCTAGGCCACTCCAGGACTTTGAAATGTTTCTTACGAAGCCACTCCTTTGTTGCCCTGGCAGTGTGCTTGGGATCATTGTCATGCTGAAAAGACCCAGCCACGTTTCATCTTCATTGCCCTTGCTGATGGAAGGAGGTTTGGCACCCAAAATCTCACAAATACATGGCCCCATTCATTCTTTCATGTACACGGACCAGTCGTCCTGGTCCCTTTGCAGAGAAACAGCCCCAAAGCATGATGTTGCCACCCCCATGCTTCACAGTTGGTATGGTGTTCTTTGGATGCAACTCCGCATTCACTTTCCTCCAAACACGACGAGTTGTGTTTTTACCAAATAGTTCTACTTTGGTTTCATCTGACCATATGACATTCTCCCAATACTCTTCTGGAACATCCAAATGCTCTCTAGCAAACTTCAGACGTGCCTGGATATGGACTGGCTTAAGCAGGGGGACACGTCTGGCACTGCAAGATCTGAGTCCCTGGCGTCGTAGTGTGTTGCTGATGGTAGCCTTTGTAACGTTGGTCCCAGCTTCCTGCAGGTCATTCACTAGATCCCCCCTGTGGTTCTGGGATTTTTCCTTACCGTTCTTGTGATCATTTTGACCCCACGGGCTGAGATCTTGCGTGGAGCCCCAGATCGAGGGAGATTAGTAGTGGTCTTGTAGGTCTTCCATTTTCTGATTATTGCTCCCACAGTAGATTTCTTCACATCAAGCTGCTTGCCTATTGCAGATTCAGTCTTCCCAGCCTGGTGCAGGTCTACAATTCGGTTTCTGGTGTCCTCCGACAGCTCTTTCGTCTTCACCATAGTGGAGTTTGGAGTGTGAGTGTTTGAGGTTGTAGGCAGGTGTCTTTTATACTGTTAACGACTTCAAACAGGTGCCATTAATACAGGTAATGAGTGGGGGAAAGAGGAGCCTCTTAAAAAAAGAAGTTACAGGTCTGTGACAGCCAGAAATCTTGCTTGTTTGTTATTGACCAAATACTTATTTTCCACCATTATTTGCAAATAAATTCTTTAAAAATCAGACAAAATGACTTTCTCAATTTTTTTCCACATTTTGTCTCTCATAGTTGAGGTCTACCTATGATGTCAATTACAGGCCTCTCTCATCTTTTTAAGTGGGACAACTTGCACAATTGGTGACTGACTAAATACTTATTTTCCCCACTGTATAGAGCTTCTGGAAGTTCTAGCAGAAACCTTGCATTGGTATACAGTCTTTACATTAGGTGGAAGTTTCTTTTGTGAAGCCAAATAAGTTCTTTGCACTCACACATCTCATTAACATCATGGTAAAACTGTTTGTACATCTTTTGTCCTTTCAAAGCTGGATCTCGAATATGCATTGCTGAATATGCAATGTAATGTTCCATTAATGTTTTCTACAGGAAGTTTTCGTTTGGTTCCCAGACTGCTCTTTCTAAAGGTAGAAGAGCGTTCCCTAAAACATTCTGTCGTCTGAGGTCTCAGTAACATCCAGGTAATGTTTTCCACATGTTGTGCTGAGAATGTTCTTGTTTTGTTTTCATGTTACATCTGCAAAGCCTCCTCTGAATGTTGTAGTTAATGTCTTATGTGTTACCATTTAACTTTCTAACTTTAAAACCTTCTTTAAACTTTAGAATAAAACATTGGCCTCAAAACTTTGTTAGAACCTGTAGGTAGTTTTAGCTAAAGGTCTGAGGAACATTTACTGCTAGCTGGGTGTAGGCCTTAATCTGTTAGTAAGTAAGGATTAAGAGACTACGAGTGAAAACCTTTCTAATCTAATACAGCATGTTTAATTGCAAATGAGATCAGCATCTGTATGAAACGTAGAATATTTGACATGGTGCTTGTTCCTTGGCCTTAATGACAATGTATGTGTAAGATGACATGGACTCTGATCACTAACTGATGAGGTGATAAGTGGATCCGAGTCATCTAGACACAAGCTTCAGTATAATGAAAATGGAAAAATAAAATTGGACCTATTTGCACAAAACGGGAGTTAAAAGCGGGTACCCTGTGCACCTGCTCCAAACAACGTCTTTGCGGCTCCTTCTTTCTAATAACGCAGCTGAGGAGTGATGGCCTCTGCAGGAGATTTCAACTGGGGTTTGGCCATCAGGAGTTGTCTGCCACTTTGATGAAAAAGTTAAAGTTGTTGGAGGCTCACATCGCACAGCTGCGACTAAGAGAAGCTCCACATAAAGTTCACGCTCCCCACACTTCTTTACTATGCCTTCTTTCATACCCAACGTGTTCCGGCCCGCTGAAGTTGGGCAACATGGTATAAAGTCTGAAAACGAGAGGCCATGGCACTCAAGGTTATGTGATTCTTAGCCTCTCCGACACTTTATGTGAGCGTCTGAATAAAGTCGTAGAGCTCAAGCGAGATGGGCAGGGTGGAAGATTATGCTGCCCTGCAACAAAAGCAATCAGAGATTCAGCTCATAGGCCGAGGGAGGGAGGCATTGTACTTGTTGATTAAGGGGAAAAAAAGCGTTCCCAGGGAAACGCAGATGAAACTATTGAAATGCTTCCACTCGCAACCTTGAGCTTTTCTCCTCATATAGTCAGTTATTGCCAAGGCGAGGCTGCAGTGTGGCACAATGCATGCTTTCTTTGCCTGGCATGCGTCAAGCGCATGGGCGGTATTTAATTGAAATACTGCTCATGGATATGAGCACATAGAAAAAGATGACATGCAACAGACTGTGTCACATGCATGTCATAGACATACGGCTCGACGGAGCTGCCAAATGAGAATGAATGAGGATTCATTTACACGCCCATTCCCAGTCCAACATCAAAAAAGCTGCCAAGGTTCATAAATGAGCAATGTGGGGGCTGCAGTGGTTAGGTGGGCATATTTAGTACATGCAGGTACACTTGTGGTTATTTTGTGATTCTTTATAGACATAGAAAAATGGATGCCGGAAAGGTGGAAGAAAGTTGTTTGGGAGCTCAGGGTGCTCCAGCTCACCAACATGGCAATGCAAACCCAAACTGCTGCAGGGTTTACATAAAACATATGCATAAAAAATTATAACTGTGTTTCAGTGCCTTATTATATTTAAAAGTTTTGACTCTCAGGGGCCAAATTGTTGCAATCAAGCGACCGGGTTGGGGCATGAGCAGAACAGCAAAGCTTGTGGGGTACAGAGTAGGCTGTGGTGAGTACCTGTTGACAGTGGTTTGATAAGAGATAAACTGATGAAAGGTGGCACAGAAATGTTTAATGATGGTTAAGGGAGGAATGTGTCCCACCACATAGAGCATCGCACCCTGCTGTGACTGGTCAGAGTGCATATGCCATCTGTTCAAAATTGAAAATGGCTAAAATGGGCATGCAAGCATAAGAACTAGATCATTTAGCTATGGATGGCAGTCAGCTGGTCTGATGAATCTTGTATTTGCATGAGTTGGACAACCAGATATGTGTGTGCTGGGGAAGAGATGGTACCAGGATGCACTGTGACAAGAAGACAAACTGGTGGAGGTAGAGTGGTTCTCCTAGAAATGTTATACTGGGAAACCTGGCCATTTATGGGACATCCATTTGACATGTGCCATCTTCTGAAACATCATTGTGGACCAGGTAGACCTGAGGAACGGTTTGAGGAACATGACAAATCTGGATCTGGCTTCCAAATGCCTCAATCCAATCCAATCAGTCATTTGTGAGCTGTGCCGCAACAAGTTGCCCAACTCACGGTGGCTCCACCTCACATCTTAGAGGACTCGAAGGATTTGCTGCTGAGGTCTTGCTGCCAGATACCACCGCAGTTTTGGAAGTCTTCAAAGGTCTGTGCCCTGGCAGGTCGCAGCTTTTTGAAGTGGCATGGGGAGGACCAACAGCATATCAGGCTAGGTGGTCACAATGGGCGGGAGTTTTTCAGTTTTAGTCACGTGTTTTTCTTTTTGTTTTAGTCACCAACAAAAAGATGTCAAGCTCCCATTACACTAAATGACAGGCCGAAAGACCAAAGAGCCCTAACCGTCATCCTCTTTGTGTTCCTGGGCCACGGAATAGGCTGAGGGGGGACTACGAGAGTATATTTCACCGTATATGAGCCGTCTCTCAGCCTTCAGCATGCCGTCTGGCAGAGATTGGGATGGCATTTTCATTTGACCTCAGGGTGACATCTACGTAATGGGAAGCCATCAAAGCGCTATCTATAAAACGGAATGGATTTCAATCTCAGATGCGGGCATTGATATGCAAAATCTGCCGAATGATCAGCTGGACAGATACTCCTGTTGAATGGACCCCACCTCGGTATGTCTCTATGCCGCGAGTGGAGAAAACAAATGTTTTCACGCTTTTGAGGGATGGATCTTATTACAAGGAGCGAAGACCAACCTTACATCTATGACTGAAAGCTCAGTCAGGTAAGACTTCAGCAATCCTGGGTCATATTACTCTACTCGGTTCTGAAGGCATCGTTTATGAAAAGCCAACACAAAGTGTAGAAGATGCAAAATTCCTCACTTTGATGAATGTCATAACTCCCAAAATGAACTCCTGCTGAGTGGATTTTATGTCTCATGTATAACACTGGGCTATTCAGTTCAATGTGGATGGCAGTAACAGGTTGCTGCCTGTTGCTCATGTCTCAGGAAGCCAATAAAACTATTGTGGGGAAGAAGATATTGAGGCTAGGTGAAGTATGGAGATGAAATGAGTGAAGCAGAATAAAAATCCACTAATCACTTCCAGAGTGCGATCAATCACGGCGTGATCCCTTTCACCATATGATCTTCATCCCAGCAGTAATTTTATCTGATGTTTCTCCAAGGATGAGACAACACGAGTCAGCTCGATGAGTTCAATTACAGATGGGAGTGTCACTTGGAGGTTTTCATTTTCTCTTATGCCTTGGATAAAAACGCTTTTATTGCTTCTTTCCTCGTCTGCCCGTGCAGCCTGTAACGAGAGAATATTTCCCTGGAGTATGTGAATACGGGGCCAGGCTTTGGGGAAACTTTATTAAACAAATAAAATTGCTGCCTCTTATTGCCTGCTCTTCACACGATTGCAGGAGACCAAAACGAAACCAAATTACAGCAATTTTAAGGAAATACAGAAATATTTACTGCGCTAATTACTCTTTTACTCGGAGATTCCTGAACACAGATTCATTGCTTTCCTTCTTGATTGCAGCCACAGACCACATGTCTCTTCATTACATACAGAGTTAATGAGTTTCTGCATAATTCAAGCATCAAGATTTAAGCAATAGAAACTCAGAGTGATCTAAAAAAGATGCTACATTTCAGAAATGATCTATTCTAGTGAACCTTACAAGATCTATTTCTCTAGTTACAATGGTTAAGGTAGGAACCAGGGTGTCAACAACACAAATACAGACATTTCATTTAGTTGGTAAAACCCCAATGAACCCATACGTATCTTCTGAATTGGCTGATGATGACAATGGTGGCCCTGCAAGTAACGGTTCACCAACGGATAAAATGGCATGAGTTCCATATTGGCTGGCTACTCCAACACTGGCTCACTGCTAACTTATACTCACCATTGCAGCTCTGGTGCTAGCATCAATAGAAACAACATTGTTGGTATAAGAATTCTTCTTCTGTAGATGCTCTTCTCTAACACGGTAATCCACACATTGGAATCCTGTACATCTCTTCTTTTGTCTTTGAGCAACAATTCCCTCCTTCTACCAGTATTTTGGGAAATGGATAAGCTTTCAAATTGAGGAATATGCTAAAGCATATTGTAAAGTTTTTCAGAAGCATTAATACAGAATGACAGACCGAATGTCAGAATATGCTACAGCGCCACCCTGAGGCAGACTAGAGCTGCATCTCTAACTAGTTAAGAATATCAAAAACAAAAGCCCACCAATCATGGGTATAAAGCAGCCTTTCCTGACTTTCTGTTCGATCATCTATTTTTGCTGACAGTCAGTATAATGGAATAGGTTTATTGTCATTCAGGGGGTCCAAGTGGTTGTTGGGACCCCCCTGGACCCCTGTGTTTCACACCTTGTTCGTTTGTGTTACAACTTTCTCTGAGGGGCATTTAAGAGCCATTTAACCACTGTGAACAATTCTGACTTGATAAGTGTCTCTAGAACAGAACACGCCTCTAGAACCTCTCTGAATGACTTTACATCTTAACAACTGAATTATGCAGCAATTTTGAAATCCCCCTTTAAGGGTCACATCCAACACACTAATTGGATTATGTCATCAGTAGCAATAACACAGAGCTGTGGGAGAGACGATTTCCTTTCCACTTCGTTTTCAGGGATCACTTTCAGTGTGGTGGGCAAAGAAATCAAAGCAGTGCTCCTCAAACATGATAAATGCCTTGTCAGAAGAAGTTATGGGGAAGTTGCTGAACACCTGGCCCCGGGGGATCAGGGTGGCCTCAGGTTCTTTCGCAAGTTGATTAGCCACACAAACGCCTTTCCACCTTCAGCCATGCATTATCTAGAGGAGAGATGAAAAAGAAACTCATTAGACCAGGCTGTGAAAGGTCTAAAGTATTATCTGTGTGGCTTATAGGATGACTAACAAGATTGCCACATTCAACATCAGAGGGATGTCTTGCACTAATGAAAGCGGAGATCTGTTTGCCAGTAGTTTGTTGGAAGTGTCACCGAATGACACTTTGTTAAAGCCTTTGATGCTGACAGGCAGTTTTGCAGGGCCGCTAATATTACAGAGACAATTAAGAAGTGGAAGAGGGATGACCTGCTTGCTATTGCAGGGTCATGACGCTGAAGTATCTGAACTAGTGCGAGCTTCAGAACCTACTTGCTTTAGACCAGATGGTTTATTTTGGGCATAATGTATAGACACCATTTTAGGCACCTGAGATATTTACATTCAAGCAGCTTAAAGTCCCAGGAGTGAATTATTACACATCACCCGAGTGATATATTAAACTTCCAACAAAATTTGAATGAATAATACGGTATAATATCTGAGAACTGAGTGGGCGTGGCTAATGAGCAGCTTAATGACAACTCTCTGTCCAACACTGCTAGCCTGTTCTGCCCTTCCTTCAGAACTAACCTCATTATATATTGTTTAAATGATGCTAACTGGACATAAAAGTCACAGACGAACAAACATGCAGATGGACCGATGGACAAACAAATAAACAAATGGACAGACGAACAAAGCAACACATAGAGGAATGGTTAAACAGGTGTGCAGATGTCCAGATAAATCGAAGAAACGGGAATGAAGGATTGGATGAATGATAATAGATATAACACTGCAGATGTGACAGGCTTGCTAGCTTTAGCTTACGCTGGAATAACCTTTTCTTTCCCAGTTTCTCTGACTTTCAATCTTTTGTGTGGGCAGGGCATGCAGTTAGGATTTGGGTAAGGAAGCCTTTATTTGCTGAGAAAACTACTAATAGAATAAACAGCAATGTTACATTAATGTTAAATTAACACAATAAATAGTGACTGAATGTCTATGGGTTCACCTCTGGCGTTCCCCTCAAAGTGGTTGGTGTAGCTCAGTGGATAACACCACTACCTGCCAAGTAGCTACCACCACACAGGGGAAACTGGGGTTTGAATCCTGGGCTAAGTGACTATGCTGTGCTACACCAATACGAATCCTTGGGCAAAACTCCTAACACTACACTGGCCTACCTGTAGTAAGATTAGGCTCTGGATAAGAGCGTCAGCTAAATACTGTAAATGTAATCAATATCTGATTGTTTACTGCAAAACCGCTCATATGCCGAACAGAAAACCTGTGTAGAATTCAGACACATCATTTCCACCAAGAATGCGCCTGTGCTGGTTCCCAGGTTCTACTGAACAGGTTAAAAATGGCACCCCCCTTGTCCACTGGTTTGAGAGCCGAGAGATTATGCATCTGGAGGTCATTATTCCATAAGCAGAAGTGCTGAACACTTTGAGATTTTGGCATTGGCACCATGATGTTGAAAAAAGACTCTTAAACCCTCTGTACATTATAAACAGACCTTCATAATGTCTTTACATCAGGGAAAAACCCACCTCAATGCTAATGCTAACTTCTACTAGCATTGCCATTGGATCCTAGTGGTTGTGGTTTGTTAGTGATGAGCATTTATTATGGTTTATGGTTTTGAGGTTCTCTGAAAGCTTAGAGGGCTACAGAACTCTGGTCCTCAGGTAGTTTTCTGGACTGTTACCTTGACATCGCAGCTTGTCTTGTGATTTCAGGATAACCAACATTGTTTTCTTAACAGCACAACTTATTTTTTCTTGTGATCTCATGATAATAAAAGATTCTCAAAGTAACAGACCAGAAAATAACTACCTCTAGGCCTCCCTTGGAGTTAATCACAAGCAAAACATGTGGATTACAGGAACATGGTCTCTGGCATTTCTAACACTGCTCAGTTCCCTCTGAATGACAAAATATCTGCTGCTGAACTGTGCAAAACGTATCATGCTGTGATGCACCATCACTTTTACAGAGTGTGAACTGTGGCGCTAGCTCTTAGAAGTTACAGTTACTGCTGCGGGTAACAAAAATCATGGACACATTTTCACTTTCACTTCATGTTATCTATTGCCTGTCTGACTGACTGATTCTGAAATGAAATATAATCAGTGTGATGTAATTACATTTGAACAGTATAGTGAATTACTCTTAGTTTCTAAGGCTTAAAGTCTAGAGATGGCTAAATCAAAAATAGGCAGTCTTTTGCAGACGTTAGTGTAAATTAATAGCACCCAAATTGCCCAGCCCCGCCCCGCCCGGTTTACGCATACCTCTTTCACCAGCTGTGCAAGAATTGCTCGCTTTCAGAATTTGTGGTGTTCACAACATAGAAAGGCCCTTTGGGTTCGTTTAAATGAACATCCAGAATAAAAATCCATAATTCCATGCTTTGAAGACAGTTTGAAGGCTTAAGGAGGCAAATGCTGCCAAGAGCTTCTCAATTAGTCCGTTTCTATGCATGCCAGTATAAAAGTCCTGGGAGTATTGAACACTCCACATGTGGGCCGCAGATGTAAAGAACATTTGGACAGGGTTCAAATCTGGCTTATTTTCCTGATATCTTAATGGGAAATAGAAAAACATCATGCCGAACCTATGCAACCTTGGCTGTAAGACTGAGGAATAAATATTACTTTGAATATTCTTGAATAAAACACATACATATATACATTCTTCTGCTTATTTACTTTATTATTTCTGGCAATATTTGTTTTGTGGTGTATTGTCAGGGTCTTACAGAAAGCTTGTATTCTGAAATGGCTATTTTACAGTAGGAGCTCTTTATGTTCATATAGTAGGATTTTGTTCCACTTCATATTGGATCACGTCTGCTGTATAAACTGGGTATGCAATGTAACAGGCAGCTGAAAAACACCAAACAAAAATAAAAGCTATGGGTCTATTTCCCAGATCAGCACTAGGCTTACACTGTTGAAACAGGTTTGGATGGTCTAACCTAATAAAATTACTTTGTTAAAAGAAACGTCTTAGGTGACATTTTCTACTAACTGGAACTTTTTTGGTGAATTAGCACTGGAACTGCAGTTTAGTCCAAGCCTAGGCTCAGTCCATGTCTGAAAAACTGGCCCATGAGTTTCGATATAACAGTAACAATGTTTTATTAATATGCACATTTGAGTAAATTCAATGCACCAGTGAATGTGCTGTGTGCTACATGGTACGCATTCCTTTTATGCATATTGGGGGTTACTACTGTCTTATTCTGTATTCAGTAAAGCCCAAGTTAGACCTTTGAAATGGTTTACTCGTTATGTATTAGTATATAAATATTCGTATTAGTACATCACTGATGTATTTGTCCACTACATGAATTTACATGGTGAGTCACCATTTCGCACAACAAGACCTGATCAAAGTTTTTTTGCATTACAACTAATTTTGAAATTATTAGTCATTTCTTTGAACAGATTCCCAGTTTCTGATATACTCTGACAATGGCCACAGGCCACAATGCCTCCGAGGAGCTCAGGAGCTATGACCATGTGATGGGCCATGCAATGAGGCTCATGGGAGGTGCATGTTGTTGTAGAATGCTGTTAATATTGTGTTTTGTTAGTCCAGGACGTGGTATATTGTGTTAAGGGTTGATCACCATGGAGCGGATGCTTATGGCTTGTGGTGTGTGTGGGCTTTGCTTGACATATGTGTCTTTTCTGCTGGTGTTAATATAGCGCACGGCGCCAAGCAGAAATCATGGCCGCTCCCGTGTCTACTTACCTGACCAAGACGTTACAATACTTAAAATGAAAAATGAACTCGTTTTACCATCTGTTTGTTCACTGCAGATCACATTTGAGAATAAATTTGGCCTATGAGAACAGATTCCAGTGCAAACAGATCAGGTGCTTCTCCATTTTTAATATTTGTTATAGTCACATGCTCCTTTTATTGCTGTGATCCTTCATAAAACACCTAAATCCGTTTTTTCCTTCCACACTCTTCTCTTCCTCCTCTTCAGTGATGACCAACCTGCTCTGTTTGCTTTCAGTAGAGATGAACTGCTTTATTACCCTGTTCTCCTGCCCTCTACTCCCCACGCTCCTATTGTACTTCTTGGAAAGAAGAGAGCTGGACGTTCCGTGCTTTGTGGTTCAGCTACAGTACAATGATTATTATTTACGCCAATGTTTGGCCTCCGTGTTTCTCTGTGAACAATGAACTGCGTTTTCCTTCACTTTGCCGTGCCACACCTGCTCACAACTTTGCACCTTCTGTTGCGGTGGCGTTGCCAAGGAAACGGACTTAGTCAATGCAGTGCGGCAATAATCACATTCAAACCTCGCATTCAAGTGTCGAGATGCAGAGTCGTAGCAAGAGAGCATAAATACAGTTAGAACAAACAAGCGGCTGAATTCATGGCCTTGCACTGACGATGACTCAGGCAGCTTTTTGGTGAAGGAGCAGTAAGAGCTGTAAAGAGGCAAGGCCTGTTATGCTAAACAATATAATCAGTGATGCATGATGATGTCAGAGCCGTATGACCATCTGACAGATGTTTAGATTTGGCTGATATTTCATACTGATATTGGATGATGCATTTATTGTTTTCTGGAAGAGCAGAACATTTAGGCGATGCTGGGCTTCTAAGCTAAATCGTCTCCATTTTATTCATTTTACCGTAGACCTCGAAATAATAATGGCATGTTTCTCGGTAATGCTGACCCAGGCAAATCTAGTTTCTACGTTTTATGCATGAGCCATTCGGACCCCAGTAAAAACTATAGAAGACTTTACAATGAAGAAGCATTAAGCAGTGTGTGGGCAATGCCATGCATAGATCATGTGGCAACAACCAGGCAAAGGTAAGGTCAAATACTTTGCACTCAGGCTTTTTGACATGACCAAATCATGCTGCTGTTATGCTGTTTATTAAGTTAGTTAGTCATAAATATGTACAAATTTGTTCCAAAGTGTAACGGTATTATGGCACTAGGGCAGATAGAAATAACATTCCCACTGCATAGCAAGGGCACACTGGTTATGCTGCATTGCTCTCAGTCTAACACTTTCATGGTAATGTCAACTTCGACTGCGAGGGATGGCCTTTAATAGGGATAAAATTGTATTTGTTTGTATTATTATATCATTTAAATTTAAATATATGAATATGTCTTTTTTTCAAATTGACATTGGAGGTGAGTTTAATTTTTTAACAAATCTTTATTTAAGAAAATGCTCTCCCATGTTTTCATGTCACTACTGATGCACAGAGTTTTAGTCCAAAGAGGCAGCCTTATTTTAGCCACACCCCTGCATTTTAGGGCAGGAAGTGAGACTGCATCCCTGTCCCTGATCGCCACATAGTATGCAGTTAGATCCCACACATTCAGTGCAGAAAATGTTTTTATGTTTTAATAAATTAATATACGATTTTATGTGCATCCAATTGTTTAAACTGTTTGCTAGTCATGTACTGTCTAGCATTCTTAAGCCCCACACAAAATTAGCTACAATTGTCACTAATGAAACAAATGAGTTTCAGTTGTGTCATGATTGTTCCATCATTTGTTTTAGTTAAATGACATCATTATATGCTCACTTAAAGTCCATGTTAGTCAAAAGTTAGTAATGTCTTTTCAGCTTCGACTTCAAACTTCAAACTTCTATCAAGCTTTCACTTGATAGAATGGCCATATTGTCAATGAGCATTGGCCTAAAATCCCTCCACCACCACCACACACACATTGCAGTGCAGTTACATAAGGAAAATAAAAACATGACTTTCCAGAATTGGGGTTTAAAAAAGGTCATAAATGAAAAAGAAAAAACATGTGACTCATGACAACTGTGGTATATTCTAATCCCAAAACTGACCTACCTCTGAAGATTCCTTGAAAACTGAAAGCAAGAACGGAAGCTGGAGTAAAAGGAAAGGCTGGGCATACTACATAACATACTATAACATATCTTTCCTCTTACTATATACAGTATATACACATATATATAGTATGTCCAGTCTTTCCTCTTACTATATATATATATATATATATATATATATATATATATGTATATACGATTTCTTTCTTCTTTCTTCTACTGAATAGCTTGAAGTTAATGGATGTTTTGGCTGGTAGTTTTGTTCAGAGGGGGTCACCTTGCTGTCTGATGCAGAGGGTTCAGCTCTGTCTTAGCTGGCAGCAGGTCATGAAGGAGGCAGCTGGAAACCCATTTATTTCCCAAAGGAGGGAGAATTCAAATGAAGAGGCTGTAATTATTTCCTCACATCTTCCGGTCTGCCTCGTTCCCCAGAATGCAGGGGCCCATCTGGGACTGACCACCATTTCCTCAGAGACTGTGTGTGCGTGTGTGGGTTAATGCATGAATAAATGTGTATTTATTTCACTGACAGTATGTGGAAAAGATCAGTTCGGGAAATTAAAGACAATAATAAGCAGTTTAGCTTTGCAGGACGTGCAACTTATTTCAGGCCTTGATATATCTTATCCAGAGGCATCCATTGTAATGAGGCAAGGTTTGTTTTTGCCCATGCGACATTTGCATTTGAGCAGTTACCAATTCATCACTTGAACCCTCTTCATCTTTCTGTCTCATCCACGCAATTCAGGACCATTTATCTTAATCTGCATCTTGTGCCTTAGTCATCTGATACATTTGCTGAAGCATGACGTGGGTCGGTATGCCTTAAAGGGAGATTCCATTGATATTTCTAGATATTTGATTTGTTGACGTATAAATAAACCCATTCAAAGTGGTGTGATGGGAAATGCTACATTGTAGAGACACCAACTTTTTTTCTTTGTTCATCCGTTAGGCTGCCAATGGAAGCTAAACTTTTCTAATATTATATTCATGTCTATGGGAAGATACTCTCACACATAATGATCACAGTTTGATCATGTTACAGCAGAGGAGAGCCCTGAGGGCCATCTAGGCCTTCAGAGAGGCCTACTGATATCTAAAAAATGGCATGGTGGCACGGTGGGTAGCGATGTTGCCGCAGAGCAAGAAGGACCTGGGTTTGATTCCTGGCTGGGGTGTCTGGGGTGCTTACTGTACAGTTTGCATGTTCTTGTGGGTTTCCTCCCATAGCCCAGGATATGCAGTCAGCTGAATTTGGAGATGATAAATGACCCCCTGGGTGAGGGTGTGCGTGAAAGTGTATGTCTGCGTGTCTTGACAGAAACACTATGTGTCTGCTCTGTGATAGACTGGTGACCAGTCCAGGGTGTTTCCTGCCTTATGCCCAGTGAACACTGGGATGGGCTCCAGCACCCCTACCACAACCCAGAAGGGTTTTAGAATATGAGTGAATGAGTAAAATCATGCTTATAAATAAACTCTGCAGGTATCTTCTCATTGTAAAGTAACAAAAGGGTAACCTTTACATTAAAATGTACAATGGGCCAATCAGTAATTGTTTTTATAGGTAGAGATAGACAAGCAAGCACTCATATTGGTTAGAACTAACACGCTAGATTAACAGTCATGTTTCGATTGGACGAGTGCAAACGAGTGGAAATACATACCATCTAGATACAAGTGGATGGATGTCTATATTGAAATACTTAGTTTTTGCACATATACTGACCATAACCTTTCTCCTCTCTAGTTATGAGTGCTGGGTTAGGATTGCTAGGGTGTGCACTTAGGCTTTATATATGTCTGTGTATATGTCTGTGGTTGTAAGTCGTTGTGGATAACAGCATCTGCCAAATGGCATAAATGCAATTGGCATTTAAGTGGCAGCTTGATCGGTGGGCGGTTAGAAATGAACAACAGCGACGGCAGGTCTTTACCGCAGAGCGGTATTCTAATATGTGTGTCACAAGTAAAACATGTCACTTCAAATGTCTGTGTTTAATAAAGAACATGTGAATCAGTATTGACTTATTCCTAACAAACTACCTATAAAAACGACCTGTTCTTTTATAATTTGACATTTATGGCCTGAATCAAAGACCTCTCTAGTACTCTAGTACACTGTGTTACAAATGTAGCTTTGGGAGTCTTGCCCAAGTACCCTCAGTCTGCTAAGAGAGCAAATCTATATTTACACCGGATCCTTAGTAAGGAAGACTACTAAAGCTCCTACAGATAAACTCTTGATATTTTGAGTTCTCAACAGTTTTAGATTATTTGTTTAGTTTTTAACACTGTACATATGTGCAGATATGCGCTCTCTGGATGTGCAACTTTTTATTTTTACTTGTAAAAGAACAAAAAAATTTTTTTTGAATACATTCTGTAACTTTCTGCTGATATTACTATAAACTGAAAGATACAGGTCATTTCTATACAATAGTTTTTGAGTGATGATGACAGTAATCACTCTTTACTTCTATGGGTTAAAAAATTTAGCACCTCTGGCAGTTCTGGCAGATGTCTGATCTCTGACTTGGAATGCCGACCTTGTGCTAGGTCTGTTTAGGGCCTGCATGGTAGATGCCTGATCTTTAGTGTAGTACAACGATGTGTGGAGTGTGATCTTGGTTGTTTAACACTATCCTGAGAAGCGTGAGAGCGCTGCAAACGGCAGGCTGGGAGCTGAGTGCCGTGTGAGGAGCCACGGGGGAGGAAGGGGGGTACAGAGTTGTTCATCATCCTCACAGACAGGATGACGAATGGGCTGACACAGCTCTGAGAGGTGCTGTCATACTCGTCATCTTCATCGAGCCGCTCAGAGCCAGGAGTTAAGCAGCTCTCTCCTTCCTGGCCAAATATGGGCATGCGTACAAAGATGGCAGGGAAGAATGACATCATCCCCAAGCGAGAACAATTTCTCACTGACGGCGAAAAGAGAAGTAATCCATTGCTGAGAGGTTTCATGTTGGAGAACTATAGGAAACAGACATCAATTATGTCTGCAAAGTCCATGGACATTTCTTTGACGGAGTACCTGTTGCCAAAAGTTGACATGCTGACGTTGATGCATTTGCGGGAAAGGAAGTGATTACACTCTCTGCCCACCGCCCTAAAGGAACACACGGCTAAAAATAAGACCCAGGCAATGCTCTCCCACCTAAAGGTTGAGCATTATTGGGATCTGAGGCTATTCTGGCTGACTGCTCCATATAATCACCTGCTAAAGAAAATCTCATTATTCCAGGCCCTGATCTCAGCGTGAAGGCCCAGATAGTAGCTCTGCCTCTGACCAAATTAAAACTTTGACCCACGTGCTAATTGTGCTTAGATGAGCCAGGGCCGGCGGCAAGGTAAGGTCCGGCGGGACTGTTCCTTCAGGCTAGACCAATCAGAGAGCGGTGCCAGAGGAAGATACTGGTTCACTGTCGAATAGGTCAAGGAGCTGATTAACCACCTGAGCTACAGCACGTACCAAAGTACAGCAGCTTCATGCATGTTCCCCAATACGCAAAACAACTTCTCAAAATTAGATGTGTATATGGGCACTTAACTACTTGGTTAACCAGTCGAGGTGCCAATATAATGGTTTGCCTATATACGCCTGAAGGTGAAAATGTTGTGAAGTATGCATGAATTATGTGACGTAGAAAGCAGAGATGACTAGCTACAGTGGGAATTTTCACTAATCTGGTTACCTGCTCTAGTAGATGCTAACTAGGTCCAAAAACACTGTATATGATGTCCTCATCAGCAGCCAACAAGTTTTGCCTCTAAGCTAACTTTCTGTGTTATCCAGATATCCAATATTCAATAACTCCTATGGATACTCCAATATCAGAAAAGCTGTACATGAAAAGAAGTGATTTTGCAAACCTGGGAAATCTAATCTAAAGTTGCCATGTTCTTGTTTTTTTCATTGTCTGGACAGAAAGAAATGAAATTTGCAAATCTGATCTAAACCAGAATTGGAGGTGGTTTAAAATGCAATTCCAATCTGATTTTTTCCAATGTGTCTCAGTCTGAATACCCTGGCTGCTCAAATTGAAAGTTGCCTTACTTTCTTTTTGCAAATTGACAAACAATGACACTGCAAAATTCAGAATGACACAGGTTCTGCAATTTGCAACAGAAACCCATGTTGATAGGTAGGTAATATCTGGACACGCAAATCCGAAATAAAGTAGCCTGTGATCAGAGCACAGACTTAGCGAAAACTGGTTTGGGCTCATTGGATTGTTTTATACAGCTGTATCCTGGTGCCATTTTTAAAGAAGCAGTGTTACAGTTAAAGACGATTGAGATTTGGCAAAATCAGGAGTAGGAAAGTGGTAAATTCAAAACAATACATGAACAATACATTTTATGCCAAAACCTTTATCCAAACTTTACCGGGCAGCATACTATTAAACACACTATGCTAAAAAATCAGTGAATCATCCTTTAGAGGTGGACATTTGGTTCCTTTTGCCACCACCGCCATGTAGAATGCAGGAATGATGACCACTCAGAGTTAATTGTTTACTTGGAATAAAGATCTTAACGGCCTAATTATGCAGAAAACTTGAGCAGTTGGAGTTCCCCTTGAGGGGACCAAATACTGACACATCAATAGATATAACTTCAAAAGATGACCACTTAAAGGCAGGAAGGAAGGTTCGCCGGACCCACAGGAGTGTCCATTTTATCCTGGTTTCATTTCCTCACCATTAGTCTTCAGAGCTCCATATGTAATACTGGCAGAGGTAGCAGTGAGTTGTGAGAATTCCCAAATCAAGGCTAATAGAGTCCACCATCCCTAGCAGCTAACCCATTACAGTTTTAGCCACCTGAATGCTAAATCAGGCCACAAGCTATCTTTACTGTCTCTTAGACAAAGAATTTGAGGAAACTGATTAGGAAAGCAGCCAAGACGGTGATTAACATGCAAATATTTAGAACTTAGACCTTTATTCTTAACGTTAAGGCCTGCCTCAGAAAGTGCCTACACAGTCTCTGTCTTAACCGGAATACTCTACTCAAGATGTTAATGCTAGGCAAAGGCGCTCAAGCACATCGAAGGCCTGAGGATTTTGCCGGCTTAGTGGAAATCAATCCCCCTCACTTGTAGCTTGGCCCACAAACCCCCACTCCAGCACCAGCCCGGTCTGAGGCGCAGTCCACAAGTCTAGCAACATGGATGCTGGAGATGTTTCCGTAAAGAACAAAATGACCTCTCCGGGCTCCAGCCTAAAGAGAGGTCAGCCAGGGCGTGAAAAAGCACTGAGATGTTTGCCCACTCCATTCCATCGATCTGCGCTACTGAGAGCAATTCATCAGTGTAGTGGAGGAGCGTGCTCATCTTAGCAGAAAGCGAGTTTTACGGGCAAAATATCACACGACAGCTGTTCGAACCTGCGAGAGGAGGACGGAATAGAAAGTGAGAAGAGCGTTCCCATCCAGGTGCTAAATTAATCTAAATTAAAATGCGTGGCCTGTTCCCTGTCTTGTTCTTGCCCTGCTCTGTTTACGCATTGGGAGATTTTTTTTTTAAAGACAGAAATACATTTGTGCTACCTTACACAGCAAGAATAACAAGCTCTCTGGCAAATTGCAGACATAAGTGCACCATCCATCTTTTTAGATGTGTTTGCCGAGCAGGGGAACTGCAGTTATTGCACCCGAATGTCGCATGATTTAAAACAATGTGCACTGTATTTGATTTCATACTTTCCTCATGGATATGATATTGATTTTAGATTTAATATTGGCGAGCAGGAAAAAACACGAGCACTTTTAAATCGGATTTCTCGAAGGTGATCTCTGGCGCATGTTGTCATCCCGCTGGACAAGGAAATGTCAGTCTTGACATAATCATAAGTCAGGAAAATTAGATCAATAGGCTCCACTCACTAAATACATCTCTGATATCTGTTTCGTTCTTTTATGGCAATAAACAAAAGAAATCAGAGGGCTTTGGACTCTTCTAGGAATACTTTGATATCAGCACTTGTTCTACCAGGCCTCTCACATGCGAGTTGGGAAGCAAGAGAATGCATAAACAAAAACTCATTACGGATATTCCACTGGTGCCTCGCTGGGCTAGCCCATTGTTATGTTGGCATGTCAGTTGGCTCCCGTCTTCAGAAACTCCAAGCACGAAAATCCAACTCAAAATGCGGTTTGAACATGTGCTGCACGAATCCGATTGATCCTGCACTCGCTCCTTCAAAGCATGCTGGGCCAATTCTTACAGACACAGTTTTTGACTTTGGTTCTGCAGGGCGTTTAACTTGATTCAATACTGTATACAACATCGACTGAATGCTACAGTGACTGACTATCACCTCTAGAGGTAGAGAGTGGTATTGCGAGACAGGATGGCTAACAGCTAGCTGGTTAGCATGCTAACTTCAGTAGATATCGCTGCAATGCCTAGACATTTGATAGAGTGTCAAAACTGTCATAGACATCAAGACTCCTGGTTCCTATCAAAAGCACTCTGAAGAAATCCAAGTCAGTGCACTAGTCATCACATATTAAACCACTCTAAAAGACAATGTTAACATCTCAACTTTAGAATTATGCAGTGATTTCTGTACTGCTTAAGTCATTCTTTAACACATAAACAAAGTCATTCATAATGATTTGATCTGGTTTGAAATTCTACAGTCTACAGTAAATCACAGAATCAGAGCTGTCCACAGTGGTAGTAATAGAAACCAGATGTCTGAAGAGTTTAATGCCTCTGAAACCTCCGTTACAGAAAGCTATAGCATGGCGTGGTTACAGTTATAGTTTATACATACAACAACAACAACAACAACATATTGGTCTTAAGCACTAAAGACAAAAATCTTCAAATACTGTTGAAATGGTCATATCTAGGCCTTCATCTTCAGTGTTTCTGACTTGCGCACATGCCAGAAAAACAAAAACAAGATGGCTTCTCACATGGGCCTTTCCAAAACCTTAGTCACCATTCAATCTGTTTGATGTCATTTTGCCAGCAGCCCATTAGGTTGCTGGGGAGAAAATAATCTTGTTTCCATCAACAGGGCCTTGCTGAGAAGCACATACTTAGCCTTTTGATGTATTTCCCTTTTAACAGTCATGTGTGGTTCTGAATTCTGTTCCTCCTAAGACCTCAAGCAACGTTGTTTCTGCTCCAAAAGCCACAAACCCGCAATTCTTTTACGATCAGAAGAGTTTCTTTTAATTATTCCAACTATGAGTCATAAAATGGGTGATGAGACTTTTTCCAATTTCACCGTAGAGGGCCATAAGAGCACTCTCACTGCCTCTGAGACTAACCAACTGGCAGGGTCAGTGGAGAGACAGGGTTCTGTGCACTCGCATTCACATTCAATCCCATCTCCCGTCGACATGCGAGGATCAATTTCCTGCACCGGCCTGTCCTGACCCATGCGAGCACACTAATCTATACCACCCTGGTGACATGACCGAAGGACGCATTTCAGCTTCCTTTTCAGCTCTCTCAGCTCCCACAGTCAGGACGAATATTCCTAAAGAGGAGCTAGTGACATTGTAACAGTCATCACAAAGAAGAATGGGTTTCATTAGACATCATATTCCCCTTTAAGAGACCTTCATCTGTGCCGCCAGTGTGGCAGAGCAGCAGGAAATTTACATAGAGCTGTTGCTCGGAGGAGGGCCCCAGGCTACAGTGCCACATCAAAAGCTAGCTGGCTAGCCAGCCAGGGGGAATCCCTCTATCAATCATAATTGTATCATTGGGCTACCAGCCCCTTCATCTATTCCTGTCTCCACCCAGTCCGTGCGTCGGAGACGCATGGCCGTCCGAAACGTCGCCTTTTGATGTACTGATGCAAAACCTGAGACGTCATGATTCCTCCCCGTTTGCAGCTTCAAAGACTAACGCTTGAGAAGCCATCAGCAGAGATTAGGATTCTCGCAAGGTTCCTACCTCAGAAAGAAAAATCAAAACAACAGCGATCTCTGATTCAGTCCCTATTTTCAGCACGTCAAACTGAATTCCTGCTTCTTCCTTTTTTTCCAGAAAAAAAAATTCCATCTGTCGCTGCTGAATGTTTGCCGAGCTGACACATTGCCCCGGACAATATGGTTCCTGTGGGCGAGAGCAGGTATCTTTCAAACTGTCTTTGTGCAGTCTGCCTCTGACTTCACTGCTCTACAAGGAAAATGGCAACTGGAGATGTGACATGTGATAATGTAATCAGTGATATGCTAAAAAAAAAAAGATATTTTTAACCGTGCTTCCGCACCACAACTTGACACTGGGTTGGGGGTGGTGGGGGGTTAGCTCAGACAAACCACGGCAAAGTTATTCTTCATAGCTAAAACTCTGTTTCATTGGATAGACAGCTGCTCATACAATGTTTCCTTAGATGTAACTGTTATTTCTAGAGAGCTTGTCACTCTTTCGCCTCAGTAATGTCCCCCACTCTTTTGGGAAGCTTTACAGTACATGTGAAACATTGCTGTGAGGATTTGAGTGAATTCAGACATAAGAGCAGCAGTAGGACAGTTGCTGATGTTGGATGTTCTGGTATTCCAAAGGTATTGGATGGAGGGCCATCACTCCAGGTAACACCCTTCCAAAGCACCATGGTGGTGGTGGGTGTCTTTACACTCCCCTAGACGATGCATGGCATTGGGCATGGTGACCATAGGCTCATTTGTCTCCGCTCAAGACTGTCCTATTCTCTTGTCAAAGCTTTTCTATGGATTTTCGTTATACAATTGGTGTCTGTGCGATTGAACGCATATGCCAGCAATGGGTGCAACCTGAAGTTCACTAATTAGCAGGGAAGCGTGGCATCCAGTTTCAGGTACAAAATGGTCTTTCAGGCAAACAAATAAACAGTTTATTGAAAATATGTCCTTCCGATACAGTGAAAGTGGCCCATATCCTGCATTTCCTATATTTTTCCCCTGAGGTCCACTCATATTGTTTGTGTGATGCTATGTATGCAGATTCATTTCTACATTACTACAATCCATTACATGACTATTCGTTATGCGGTTACTGTTTTTGTTACTCTACCTTCGAGATATATATGTGTATATGACTCTGTTCTGATACACTGCCTTGTACTGTGCTTTGAAAAAAACAAAAAAAAAAGAATCCAGAGTAAAGCACTTCGGATATCCCAATGAACAGAGATAGAACTGAGAGACAAAACCGAGAAACACCGAGGAGATGGGGTGGCAGAACACTTCACAGGTAAACTGCCAAAAGAGGTGTAATGTAAAGATGGATTTGTAGGAAGGTAATTTGGGAGAAGGAGGAGATTCAAGCTTGGTTTATGTGCTACATAACTTCATACTACATCCATGTAAAAGGACTCAGTTAAGCTTTTTTCTTACAGCTCAGGATCATTTTGATTTGTAGGTAAAAAACAGACACATACCACATAAAAAGATATATATTGTAAAATGTAAATAATTTCCCTAAATTTGCAGCCAAAATAATTACAGCACTCTTTTGGAGTTTATACTTACCCAATAATAAAACTAAGAATGGTACCACTTTAAAATAAGGCTACCTTTATAAAGAGTTTATGGATGGTTTAAAAAAGAGTTTACTAAAGGTTATTAATGAGGCCATAAACACATTTAAAATCATTAATAAGCAGTTACAACACATAAATAAGATGAACAACAGTGACTTGTTACCAGCCTTACAGTGAACACACATACTTCTATACTGTTCAAGTTTTGATGTTTACTAATCTTACTTTGTCTTTTCCATCAGTCCACATAACCCTGTCCGCTTCAATTCATATTCATGTGCATCATATGGAGGAGCTCTTTTTAAGAATTTGTTAAAAACTGCTTATTAATAATTTGTAAAGTGTTTATGACCTACTAATAAACAATAGTAACCTATTAGTAAACCATTTCTAAATCCTTTATAAAGGCAGCCTTATTCTAAAGTGGTACCCTTAAAACACAGTTGGGCTTTTCTATAGTCTTTGAATGCATGATCTTACCTATAGTACTGCTCTACAGACTTCTAAAAACTTCCAACATTAACTAAAACTATTAACAGAATATAAAGATGGTGTGCCATCTAAGACATCTACATATAGTGTTACAGAGATAGCTACAGAAGCTAGCATGCCAACCAGCTAACCTCTGCTTGCTGGCCTTGTGATACCACTTTGTATCTTAGGAGTCACTGTAATCACTGTAGCTTCGAGTCTCTCATCAGTCCAGCACGAGAGAATAAAGAAGTAGCACTGCTGACAGACGGCATATTCTAACCTCTTATGAATTATGTTAGAGGTCCCGTCCCCAAGCGGATCATTTAAGGACAGATAACCAATGAAAGGAACAGCAAACATAGTAATGACTGAAGCTCCTGTTAAGCCACCATTATAATGACATTGCTGCCTGCAAAAAACATTGCTCTCAGCAAACAACCATGCTTGGTAGTAAACCAAAGAAGTGACATAAATAGGAGCAAAACAAGAGTTAAAACAGGATCTGCTTTTCTCTGCTGCAGATGCTCTTGGCAAGTTGATGCTGAAGTCAGAAATTAAGAGGGAGGCAGAGGGACTGTGCATTTCCTTGTTTTGATGATAGGGATGGAGAGCTTTCTGCTGATGTGTTGACATGTTTTGTTTGGAGTATGAATTTGACAGATTGTGTCATCTTACAAATTGCTCCATTAAATTGTGGTACCTAGAACCTTAAGTATCATTAACATTAAAACAGTGTGGGTTTTAGCCACAGGTTCTGCAGCACAGGTTGGAAAGGGCTTCTTGCTGCTAGCTCATTATCTTGGTGAAAAGCTACGTTTCACACATCTCTGTTATACAACACTGTGTGGTCTCTCTTGCTCTCTCTCTCTCTCTCTCTCTCTCTCTCTCTGCTAATACATATTAGCAGGGTGAAATTTGCTAAGTGGCACATTTATGCAAAGTTTTTTGAGGCCCCTAAAGGTCAAAATGATCAATTTCACACGCCTTAATTAATGGAGGGATACAATGATTGTAAAAGGTGATGAATTGCTTTCTCTCTGAATTACATTGCCTCTAAACATCAAATGGCTTTTAGAATGCTATACTCAGAAGATCAAGTGCTATCTAATGTCGCCTGTATTATCACAATAGGACATAAAATAAAGTGCTTTGTGTAAAAAGAATCCATTTAGCCTCATTACAGATTGTTCCATTACATTGTTTTTCCTGCTTGCTGACAACATAGCTCATCTTTCAAATCATTTTTGCTACCTAAAAAAATGACTATTCCAGGCAGCTGTCACAAAGAGAGAGAGAATCTGGGGTTGGCTTCCCAAATGCGTCATAGAGATCATGATGAGATGGCCCAGTGAGTATCACTCTCTGAAACAGTGAAGATGATCTCAGTGTTACGGTGCTGTCGGGGAGTCAGACCTTGTCTAGCTGAGTGTTCGTTAGCGTGATTTGTGGAATGAGTAAGAACAGACTTTTTGTCAGACTCAGCAGGTCAGGGCACACAGGTCAAACTCACTCTGACAGGTCGCTGCCAACTGGAGTGAATGCTTAATCCCTTTTCATTATCAAATTAGATCACTGAGCCTTTTCAGGAAAAGTGCACAAGTTCCTGTCATGATTACTTGATTCAATTCAGTTACTTATTGAAAAAAGACACCATTAATACCTCTTTTCATTGGCTGGAAGTTTGCATGATGTTAATACATATTTAAATTCACGTAGTTGTCTGTATTACAATGCCTGATGGACACACCCATAGATATACCAGCCATTTTTTTCAGTTTTTAAAGTCATATTAAACCACCAGGGTGTTCCTGGCTGCCGTGGGAAATTGTGCTTCCTTTGGTGTTCCACAAGGTTCCATTTTAGGACAACTGATTTTCTCATTATATATAGCATAAAAAATTAGACAATTCTTTTACATTATCTGAGTTATTTTAAAACTAAATAAAGCTTGTATTGCATTAATTACTGTAGCTAAAGCTGGGCCTTTTCTCTCAGAGGCTGATGGAGTTACACTTGCCTATGCATTTGACCAGAATGGATTTTTTATTGCTAGCGGGCTTCCCAAGAAAACAATTCATCTGGTACAATTCGTACAAACAGTAACAGGATTCTTGTGCAGCAAGAAAGAAAGAACACATTGCACAGAGAACACATTGTTTTCCTCTGTATCGTAGAACAGATTTTTTATACCTAAAATGACCTTGCAGCACATCACCTGTTTACCTCACTGAATGTAGCTCTCTGTTAATGTTCCAACACATGATCTGCAGATACTGAGCTATTGCATAAATTCCAGAACTGTCTCTCCTAGCTGCTATAAATAAATAAGAAGTTTGTTTCCTTACATTTTGATTTATAATTCCTTATCATACAACTGTAGCTTATTCAGTGCATGTATATTTAAGTTAAGAATTATTGGTGCCTATCAAAAAAAACAGGCAAAATCTATCATATATAAAAGAAATAATACCTATATTGATGCTAATGTTCCTCAAAAGTATTTGGCGAAATTTCTTAGCATTTATTAAAAAGAAACATTCCTACAAGATGTTGTTTATGAAAAATATATTTATTAGTTTGTATTATTGTATAGTATTATTATTGTATAGTATTATTATTGTATAGTATTATTGTATTATTGTATAGTATTATTGTATTATGTCTAAGATCATTTCCTGTTTCTCTTGAACAAATAGATTATACACATGTGAAATCTCTCTAGCTGCATTTTATTCCTCAGGGTCTCTAAGCAATAGTGCTATAATCCCGACATGCTTGACAATGGGTTGTCAGTTAAGGGAACTGCGGTTGCTAAATAGCTTTTATTCAAAAAATCCTACACCATCATAATCAAATATGCAACTTCAAAAGAATTCACAAAATAATTGATTGGTAAACTTTCCTGCAGCTTCCTGTAAAGTGAAAAAAAAAACCAGTTATTCACTACACATTATGTCATCCATCAACATGAGTAACACCAAAGACCTGTCCGCATAAATGAGACAGAAGGTTGTTCTAAAACACAAGATTTAAATAACAACTCACAGCTTACCCACTTATGTATGCCATAAACATTAATTATTAATTGCACTATGACACAATCATGACAGGTTAACAATAAAAAGACTTCATGGCAACCAGCAGAACTATAATTCAGCTTAGGTTAGCACATGAAATCATGTTTTTAGAGTGTTTGTGCATTATTTATATAGCTCATTTTTATAAAGGGTGCCAATGATTCATGTATGATTTACCTGCTGTAAAAAATATCTACTAATTTGGCTCTTATTTATGTCCATCATTTAAACATTGCAACAGTTCTTTATACATTGTCAAACAGTAATGATGAATGAGTAGAAATGCACCAGAATGACTTGGAATAAAAACTCTTAAGATCAACATGCATTCAGACTTTCTGCATACAGAACATTCTGAAGCTCCCCTGTACACTTATCATGGTAGAGGTACAGATCTTCTGATATAATAATGGCGTCCTAGACTACCTTTTCCCAAAAAGGCATTGTGAAGTCTTTGAAAGGCTAGAAGTTGCTCAGTCTTATTGGCGTCCAACCATTTTAAACCATTGACAAATCATTTTTAATATAGTCAATACTGTCACAAGTCATGTTGTTAATGCTCATAGTTGTAAAATGTCTCATTTCTTTATTCTGTCTTCAGGACAATGATAAGACATCAGCTGTGTAAAAAGAACGGCTGCTCTACAGTTTTTTCCATGTTTAAATCGAAATGCCTCAGCCCACTGAAAACTCATATACTATAAAACTGGAGACAGTGAAATCAATATCCAGCTTGGCTTCTCTTTTTTTTATCACTTGATTGTCTCGTTCATGGAAATGTGCTTAGCCATTTGCGCAGGAGGAGCAAAAGTCATTAGATTTATCAAAATGCATGAGAAGTATTCAGAGAGGCGGGCAGGGAGCCGGAGCTTTTCATACTTTCATGCCTGTCTGCTTTTCCATTAAAGAAGAAGAGGAAGAAAAAAGCAATGTGAAACAATAGCATACATAACAATAACAATGCAGTGACTCTAATTAGAGCCATCATCAGGATGACAGGCTCTGACACCATGAAGCAGAGCGTGCAGCACAATCAGCGTCAGAAATGTTACACTTCACCCAGCACAAAACACTCATCTCCGCTAATGGGAGGAACATTAAACCACCCGTTACTAAGGATTATATCTTAATACCAATTCAGTCCTTTATGCTTTTAATAACAAAGCGTCGAGCCATTATGGGATGTTTTCAGTTGCTTGTTCAAAGACACCAGCATTACGTTCAGCCAAAGTGCATATCTTCGTCAGGCGCTATTCTTAGCACTTTGTAGTTTCGTCTTAAAATGTAACTTCATTGGATGAGCAAACTTGTCTGAGCCTACCACTGCAGATCAAAGCTTGACTGAAGACTACTGTGTTAAAGAGCCTGAAAGCTGCAGGGTGAGTGTACAGCTGTGGTGTGCTTTTGATTTGGCACATATGGAGCAAGTTTCAGCATCTACAAGCCCCATTGGCAAAAAAGTTGGGACAGCATATGAAATACAGTGTAAAGGCCCTTCAAGCGACAATTATCCCCACCGCTGCTCGCTCCCAGCAGTATTCCATGTTCAGCAGCACACAAAAGAAGTGATATAAATAGAAGCAAAACAAGCATTAACATTGACCGCTGGAGTCGCTCTCGGTGAGAAAACAGGTGAAGTTTGATACTGAACTTGCAGCGTTTCCTCTAGACTGGTAAGTAGACTGCTGTTAATGCAGTCATGGGGCGGGAGGTTAGGGAACCAGCCTTGTGACCGGAGGGTTGCCGGTTTGATTCCCTGAACTGACAGTAACGACTGAGGTGCCCTTGAGCAAGGCACCTAACCCCGAACTGCTCCCCGGGCGCCGTGGATAGGGCTGCCCACCGCTCTGGGTAAGTGTGCTCACTGCCCCCTAGTGTGTGTGTTCACTAGTGAGTGTGTTTGTGGGTGTTTCACTTCACGGATGGGTTAAATGCGGAGACTAAATTTCCCCACTGTGGGATCAACAAGGGATTCAAATCTAAATTGAGGAGGAGGGACGCTGCCTTACCTACAATATGAGCTTTTTTTTATGCTGCCCCCTGTTGGTTTGGAGCGTGAATTTTTAAGGTTGTGTCATCTTAGATATTGCTCCTTTAGGTTCCTACTGTTCAGACAGTACTATGAAGTTGATTCTGTCTTTCTTTCACCAAAAGGAGAGCCAGGAGACAAGCTGAGGGGTCGAGTTGCTTATTTCAAGGCAATTGCCACTGAGTTTCAGCTCTTGACTTAAAACAGTATCTGGACCCTCAATTTTTATAGGCTGTCTCACCCTCCCTTAAGACCAATTTTATACACAAGGGCCGTATTCTCTGAACTAGCTATGTTGGTGTTGTTTCACCAGATGGTCAAATTTTCTAACCAATAATGCCCTAAAAGTATGTGACCTTTAACCTATAGATACATACCTCTGATGATAACCCTTTCCCAGGACCCATGCAAGTTCTGTTCATGGAAAGCAGCTCCCCCCAGAGGGCAACAAAAACCACCAACAGCATATAGAACTGTTGAACTTACACACTGTAAGGTGTAACTTTGCACAAAGTATTCCACATATAGCATATAGTCTACAGCAGAAAGAAGCACTGCTAACCGCTTTTGTTTTCAGCTCAATGAAACTGACTGATGTACAGATTGTTAATGGAAGTAATGGATGTTCTTATCTCCAGAACAAAGTAAAAGAGCACTATTCAGGCTGATACCAGCGTAAAGTTCCCTGCACACCAAAAAAAGGAGGGGTAGGGGGTTGTTAGCTAGTGGTTATTAATACCCATGGCTTGGGTAACATGCACATCTGTGAAGGCAACATTACCACTGAAAGAATTTACACATTTTGGAGCCAAACAATTTTCCACCTTCTAGATAACTTCTAGGTCTCTTTTTAGATTGATAGATAGATATATAGATACATAGATAGATAGACAGACAGGCAGGCAGACAGAGACAGACAGACAGACAGACAGACAGACAGACAGACAGATAGACAGATAGATAGATAGATAGATAGATAGATAGATAGATAGATAGATAGATAGATAGACAGAAAGAAAAATATAAAAATTACAGATATAACTGTAGACCCATGGAAAACCTCGCAGAGAAAAAAGGCAGTGCAATAATAATAAATAAATGTGCATATGTTTAATTTAACACAACAAAGGTAAATCATACTCTGCACATGTTACAGCATTTAGCATGCAGTCCAGACCTGTTTCCTATTAACAACACAATGAAATGCAAAACACGACACAGAAGGCCACGCACAGGAGTGTAGCCAAAAAAACACTTTCAAAACTGGTCTGGTGTTTTCAGTACTTACTTGACTGGTTAAAGGGATGCTGATGTAACATCTGTTACAACTGTTGCAATGTTTTGGGGATGTGTTGAAGGCATCAAGTTTGGAATGACTGCTTATTTTTCAGAAACAAAGCGTTTCCTGTTTAATATCAGAAAAAAAACATTGTCACCACCTTCGGTTTTACTCACATTCTTGGAACTAAGCTTTGTAGCTTTGTGTTCGTTCTTTTAATCATGTCAACCCTAGAGAGCATGAATGGGGGGAAAATGCTCTATTATGCAGAATGTAAGAAATGAAATGACCGCTCGGAATACAGCTACCTACACCGGCAAGGCGAGAGTGAATTGAATTAAAAGCTGGAGATATGATCCGTGATCATTTTGGAGATTTATTTTCGGCCCAAATCACACAAATCATTTCCTCCCCGTGTCACCTTTAAGCTTTGTCATTTTAAATGGAAACAGCATTTGCATTTAAATTGTGTTTGAATGCGCAGCTCGTCACTGAATGCAGCGATGATGCTTTGCAGAGGAGCAAAGAGAACATGTGTGCTGGAGTAAAAACTTCCCCCGAGACTGGGCAAATGACTGTGAGGATAATGAGGAAACTTTCCCTCCAAACTGGGCTGAGCGTGTGTTTTCGTATGTGTGTGTGCGCGTATGCTTGGGTGTGTGCGACCGTGAAGCTAACAGGCTGTAGATGTAATGGCCATCCATCACCCACACAGACAACAGGGGGGCTCGGCCTTTGAGCCGTCTGTTACCTCATACCGCACACGCACACACATACACATACACAGTAGGCCTCCTATCTCCCCGCTCAATTAGCAGGCATTGGCAGGACTATCCCCGTCTAATGGCTACTTCAAACACCACGGCACAGTTTATAATAACACACACACGCTCACTTCATTAGACTCATTAGAATCCACGGCTTAATCTTAGCTTAGAGTCCTTCCCTCTGAGCATGACTCACTCTCGCACACACGACGAAATCGCTGCGGCTAATGTGATTTGGCTGAGCTTGATGATAGCTGTTGGGAAACGGAACATGTCTTGAGGTTTCCTCCTTCTGATTCCATTGATTTTTTTTTCGATTCACTGTTTTGTCAGAGCAGCGAGGCCTCGAACAACAACGTGATGCATTTTTAATCGTCCTCACACGCCAACAGCATGAGATAACCCGTCTTCTCCAGAACGTCGATCGCTCCTGTTTAGCGGGGCCTCGCAAATAATGCATGGTTGACAGTCGAAGTTTGCTATCGCTTCAGGTTTTGCCGGCAGGTGTAGCAGTAAAATAAAATTTTATCAATCAGCTAAGACAGGTTTGCTGTCTATAGCTTGCTGTTTTAGTCTGCAATGGAGCTACAGGGATAATGTAGCTAACAAGTAATGGAAAAGTACAAACAAGATGTTGGCTTCAAGATGACTAGCTATCCAACATACTTTTGGTCATTTCTATAAACAGTGGCGCATCAAACAGTGCCAAATCACATAAGAAAGTCTAAGCTAGTTCACTGCTAATTGGTCAGCTGTAAGTTTTCATAACCTGTAAGCTACATTAGCCTTGTAGCTTAAGTTAAATTAGCCAGTATAAAGCTAAAGAGGCTAACTTTGGACACCATGACAATGATTTAGCAAGTCGTGATGTTCTCAACTATGGCTGTGACTTGCTAATCTAAATGAATGGCTGAAATTAAATGAAATTAAAATTTATGAAAATAAATTCAGACAGACCTTTCCTCCCTACTCTGTGAACTTTTCATTCCTTGCATTTTTCTCCCAATTAATACAGGGAATATGCCTACAAGCAACTAAACTGACCTTGAAAACATTTACAGGTGCCAACTTGATGCAAAAAGTTGGTGGAAAAGTTGCATATTGTTGCTGCCATATCATAACCATGCATAGTTTTTTAAAGTGGACCCATAATGCTCATGTTCAGTGTTTTTATTCTTGGGATCTATTCATTCATTCACTCATTTCCTATCGGTCAATAGGCAGAAGGCAGAAAATCCATCAGGAATGCGAAATCCAATCAGCTAATCCATCTCAGGGCAGACACACGACAACCAGACAGACTCGCAGCTAGGAGGCAATTTAGCACGTTCAATTCACCTGACTGCACTTTGCACTTTGGACTGCGAGACAATCATGGAGCACCTGTAGGAAACCCACGCAGACATGGGGAGAACATGCAAACTCCACACAGAGGGTCCCAGTTGGGAATCGAAACCAGGCCCATACTGCTGGCCACTGTGCACCTGTGCTGCTTTTTGGGATCTATCGCACTATATTTACATACTTCAGTGTTCTAAAAACACAACTCATTTCTCATACGGTACATCTGTATTCAGCCTGCATTCTCAGTTAGAGCTCCTGTGTCTTTAAACCCCACCTCCCGATGAGTCCACTCAGCCACCAGAGCGGTTTAAAACCGTAGCGCCACATCCAATAGATGAATTCCTAAAGTAAAAGTTCCTCCTTTACATTCAGTCAGGGGTGCTTGTGATATGAGATGATGTCACCTTGTAACTGATAAAAAGGGCTGGAACTCTAACAAAGTGTTTTAGGCAGCTGGGAGAACTGTGGGAGAAAGTTTCTCCCTTTACTGTGTACTTTAGGCTTTATAACTTTGCATACCATTTACATGCACAAATAATATAATATAATATAATATAATATAATATAATATAATATAATATAATATAATATAATATAATATAATATAATATAATATAATATAATAATAAAATAATAGTAAATAGATATGATGTTAAATAGGTATAATTGTGGAGATATTTAAAAATGCAGTAATGGAACCATTTGATGGAGCTTAATGCAAAATGGCCAGATCAATTCTGCTTTCCCGCAGATCAATCACTTTCGTAGAATGTAGCCTGCTTTGTTTTTATTCTCAGGAAATCGTTTTTTTTCCAGAGCAGACACGGAAACCATGTTGCAGCGCCACAGGCGGCAGAGGAACGCACTGCTTTTGGTTTCACGGGCTTCCCCCCATTGGGATCCCTCATCCTGCTTTAATTTGCAGTTTGTTCTGAGAGTTCCTCCTCCACCTCCTCCTCCTCATCATCCTCTGCTCTCCCGTCGCCTTCTGTGCATGCTAAAGAGTGCGCTCAGCCCACTCCCTGCAGGTAAAGATTTCCCTGAGCTCACGTACTGCACCGCCGGCGCCAGCTGACACCTCGGAGCCTGCGGCGTACAGAAACTCCATCCAGATAACAATGCAGGGAGGTAAATCAGATGCACTGCGAAAGCACCAACATGTTCTTTTAGGACCAATTAATGAGTCGCCAAGCAGGTTTTCACACGGGTCTTTGGAATGGCAGGAGAACTCGTTCCCAAAACGGATATCAAAAGCTTGGCTGACACACGGACAGATACATGGTTTTTAGCCTGGGAAATCTGTAAGGAAGGTCTTATCAGTTTGACTGGAGGACAAGGGTTCTTGTTTGTGTTCCTTTAGTTTGCTCTTTAAAAGTATCTGGCATTGTTGATTTGAGGAAAAAGCACTAGAACCGATTGGTTGGCAACAACAGATCTGTGTGCTCATGTGTGTGTGTGTGTGTGTGCGTGTGTGTGTGTTTGCCCATGTGTCTGAGTCTTTTAATAGAATGACTAGGAATCGACAGTGACCTTAAAATCTGATGGATGGCTCGCACGGCGACAGAATACAAAGGCAGACGTGAGGCCCCTCTTGGCTTAGCTTAAGGTCATCACCAGTGGCTCTAGTCTGGGTGTAAAAGGACAATTCATTTCCAGCGTCTTCAACATCACAGACGGCCTTTCTCTCTCCTCTCTCGCTCGCTCACTCCGGCTCCTGTCCCTGTCTGTGCATAGTTAAAGATGTCAGGAGGAATTAGAGGGACTACAGACGTAATTAATTTCTGGGGAAGGCAAGAGGCTGACATTAGAAGAGGTGCCGCTCCTGAGCTTAATTGACAGCTCCATTTGGGGCTTGTGCCACACAGCACCTCAAGGCCCTGCTCCGCCGTTTTTCTGGTGGGGAAATGGAAAACCGTTAGGAGTCTTTTCTGCGGTGTGGCGGCAGAGAGGGGGCATTTCAAAAATAGTTACAGGAGATGAGGTTGTATAATCTAATCTCTGGGGGAAATGCTTTGAGTAAATGTGCACTTTGCAGGAGGTTTATCAGGTAAAGAGAGGAGCTTTGGGGAGAAAAGCTGAAAGCTGTTTACCTCCTTATTGTTTTCCCGCTCCTTGCAAAATTCCGCCTCAGGGTGTTTTCACATATGAAATTTGCTGCCCTGGTGTGGTTCCCTCCACCGGCTATGAGAATCCCGCACACCCCTTTTAGTTTCCAAAATACACAAGGCAGTCTTTTTCAGGAAGTGGTTTTCCAGACATGTTTCAAAAGGCACCAGATCACCAGCTGGGCAAAGGTTTGGCGCCATCGCCAATGCCAGCTCTACCTAATAAGCAACATAAGTAGCTGGTTAGGGCCCTGTGGCTCCAAATAAAGATATGTTGGTTTTATCTTTGTGGTGTTAGTGTTATAGCATTTATTTTGGCTTGTAGGTGGACAACAAGAAGTAGTGGATCTGGGATCCTCTACTAAATCAAGTTCAACAGCAGTTAACAGCTTTCCCTGTAATCCAGGTTATATACTCTGTGATTAATCTTTGTGTATGTACACATGGAAGCTGCCAATGCGACATAAAAGGATGAGCTACCTGCTACCACTCATCATCAAAAGAACAAATGAACAAAAAGTTGCACCAGACAGAACCAACGACTGCACATGTGATATAAGCAAGGATGGGCCTGACCAACAGCGAGGAGCGATGCACTGTATGAGTAATCCTGTTAGTACCAGCACCATTGGCAGATGGCTGCACGATGCAAGACTACATGCACGCAGACCGTTATGATGGCAGCATCGGCAAAGACTGCAATGGTGCCATGCCAGACTGCCATGGAGTGATTCAGAATGGCAGCAGATCATCTACAGTGACGAGACCCGTTTTTGTCTTGGTGGAGATGACCACCGAATCACTGTGTGGAGGCATTGTGGTCAGCACCAAGATGAACAGTTTGATGTCATATGTTACACATCCAGAAGGCCTGGCGTCATTCCACCTCCACCCGTACCGCAAAATCTGCAGGAACTGTGTGAGAATATTTAAGCTGCATGGGATGGACATAGGACACCATTAGGTACCTTTACAACTACAGTACATGCTGAGACCTCTGGCATGTTGCGTTAGTAAACACAACAGCTCGACGCCATACTGAGAGACACTACTTCTGTATGAGTAGCTCAACAAATATTACCCATATCAGTCTAAACTTATTGTTCCTGTTAACCTTTCTCTTCCTTCCCAATAGCACTGCAATCCCACACTTCCTTCTGGGTGCAGCTATTTTTTTGATAATGAGTGTATAAAAGTAAAAATCAATATTGTCAGTTGTGCCACATGGGTTAGCCTGAAGTAAACTGAGCCCTGCAACCGAAATGCTAGGACGGTTCTCTGTAATTAAACTGTAAATTGATAGAACCAGTTATCAGTCAGTTAAAAATTAGATGGTCTGTGGTGGTCAGTGGTCATTGCTATAAGTGGGGGTATCACTCCTGCTTAGGGCACCCACTGCTGCTTCACTCCTTCAGAGATTTGTCCTCAATGAAAAATCAGATTTGTAAATGTGAACACACCCTACATTGAAGTCCAACTTCTACGTCACTTTTACACCTACATCTATACAACCTCCTCAAGAACCTGACCTGCTCCAGCACTGGAACGATCCAAACTGATCTTTGCATATTGCTCTTCAGGAAAGTGAAACCATATTGAGCGTGACCTTTCATCTGCAGGGGAATGCTCTTTGTAAATGATCACCTTCTCTGCTTTCTTTCCTTTGAGCGAATTCTTGAGGATTTACAAAAGCCTACCATGGGCCATGCCCTTTAAACTTTCAAATTTCCAATGCATTTTTAAATAAACCGGGGACCCGCCATTGATCAAATGGCAGCGAGCGAGAATGTGAAGCTCCCACACTTAGTAATTGAGTTTAGGCATTTTCTCTTTCATTTGGATCTTTGGAGTGTAAACTCTGAATGCATTGCCATCTAGTGTGGGCCTGCTGAAGCATGAGGATTCGAGCTAGGAGACTTACTGCTGTCTCATACGTGCAGATCTATCCACCCACCCCCACATGCGCTCAAGCATGCACTTCAAACACTTGCATTAGCATTTTTGCTTAAATTTACCTCAGCCAAGCAGCATTTTGGAACTTTCTTCCAACATAAGCTTCTCCTTCAAACATCAGAGCCAGACAGTTTGCCGTTGGAGAAAGTGATGAGTTACCTTATGAATATTTCTGAGTAAGACTAAAATCTTGCCTAGTGGTTTGAAGTAAGTCAAATGGCTGTGACGTTTGCTGGGAGCAGGAGCAAAATAAAAGTGGCAAACAGATTTCAGAATTGTTTTATTACAACTGTAACTAAAAACTAGAAAAGTGAATGTCCTGAGAAGGTAAATTCTGGGTGTTAGCTAAAATAGCTAGGTGTTTCTAAAAATGAATGAGAGTCTATGGAAGACAGATAGATAGATAGATAGATAGATAGATAGATAGATAGATAGATAGATAGATAGATAGATAGATAGATAGATAGATAGATACATACATACATACATACATACATACATACATACATAGATAGATAGATAGATAGATAGATAGATAGATAGATAGATAGATGGATAGATAGACAGACAGACAGATAGACAGACAGACAGATAGAAGATAAATTACACATTGAGGAGTAAGCGTCAGTACTTTTCAAAATCTGGCCTGAGTGAGTACATGCAGTTTGGTGGCTGTAGGTAAGAAAAAAAAGGTAGAGTTTGGATAGGGCCAAAAATGAATGGGAAGCTCTGGGAGAAACAAGGGATTGGAAAAAAAGACAAATAGGCAAATGCGGGTCAGACCAACATTGACTTTATGTTTGAGGGTGTGTCCTGATATGCAGTGAAGCAGTGTCTGTCGATCGAGCAGAAGCACAGAAGATGGGTGAGTACCTTTCCATCCCATTTATTCTTAATGGAAAGAAAAATTCTCAATAAGTCGGATCACAAATAACAATATACACCATCATTCCTGTTCAGACCAAACATTCTGGTGTTCAGCTGGTGTAGATATCTTGAAAACTGAGGGACTAGTTAGTGGACAAATATCTCTCAACCAAGTAGAAGAATATAGATCATATCGGATTGTAATAGTTTATATAGTGAATCGGCTAACAATCACTAATAATAACAGCAATAACTGAACTAATCTGAAAGTGGAGTGGTAAAAACCAGTGTGCATGTTTTACATTAATTTCTGTTTGGAGATGTTTTTCTGTTTATAGCTTTTTAGTTTCAGTTTAATGTTTTCGAAGTGTGCATTTGCCGTTGCAAGTCAACAGGAGCTTAAGCACGAGCAGTATTGCCAACCTGATATGGTGCTTTAAATTTAAACAAATGATCAAATCTTAAAATGACAGATGTTTCGATCACACAAGTTTAGTTGAATCTCAGCATGTAGCACGACACAATCAGTTACAGAGACACATAACAACAATCTGATTACAGTTGAACTGTAATTCTGTTTCTTTCTGTTTCTATTTAATTTTAATTAACCAGATAAAAATCCCCTTAGAAATCAAAAGAGGTTCGAACCGAAACACACCTTATAACTACATTGTGAACTACGCTGTTTTGAGCTAAACTGCTGTAGGCTAAGAAAGCTAACTATGGCCACATATATATATAAGATGGCTGTTGTGGATTTAAAGCAGGCTGTTTAGTTTCTGTATATTGGCTACACAGACTGGGAGTAATTGGTGATTTATAAGACTATTAACGATATTTATGTACTGCACTAAACTCTTTAATAACAAAAGTGTGAGGAAAGTTCAGTTTTCAGTGACATAGACCCATTAAGACTGTGGGCCACGTAGGGGTCCCTGAGGACCAGTTAGGATTAAAGGGAAGAAGATAATAAACTATATATATCCTTACAAAATCAGTTACCCCAAAATGAAAACATCTTTGGGGACAAGAGTGATGCCTTTGAAGAAAGCTTTTGGTATCTTTAAGCAGTGGTTCTCAACTTTCATCATAGGGACCCCCTGCAACCCACTGTTCCAACTATTCTTTTTCCCCAACACAAGAGGCTCAGACAAAGAAGCGCTTGATAATTAGCTGATGAGCTGAATTAGGTGTTCTAGGGACAGTGAACTGTTCAGGGTGGAGGGTCCACAGGCCTGGAGTTGGGAACTACCGACCTGCAAAAGGTTTGATACCAAAGGCTTTTTGACTGAAGGGTGGCATAACACATTCCCAACATCTTACGTAAGATATTTATAAGTCATTTATAAATCAACCATCAAAGAGTGTACTTGTTTACATGATATAAATATGGAATACTATGTCATTTTACTGAGAGACATTTTAAAAGTCCTTATTTACTATTTTGACAAACTATTTTATTTCTGGACAAGCAAAATAAAAATTACAATTTGGACCGGAAGGGGTATTTTAGTAGTCTATTTGCTGGTGAGGAAAATGTTATTGAGCTTATTAAATTTGCACGATTACACATGCCTTTATTTATACCATCATTTCTCCAGTACAATAAAGTATCTAAGGATACGCATTTAAACTCAGGAAAAGTGACATTTTCCCCTACAGTGTATGGTCCTGTTGAATGAAGCTTCTGACACAATACAAATCGGAAAGAACAACAAGCAAAATCAAAGAAACAAAAATACAAAAAAAAACTAAAACTAAACTTCATAAAAGTCTAGACAAACAGTGTCAAAGCACCTTCGGGTCAAAGAGCAGATTTAGCCTGACCAGAAATGAAACATTTCACTGAAAATGAAATAGGTCATGAAAATAATAAATGAGGACTTTTATTTTGAAAAATGTCTTTCAGTAAAATGGCATAGTACTCCATATTAATATCATGTAAAACATGTACACATTATGAACTGTTTACGCATAATGATACGAATGCATGATGTGGACACCCTTCATGTATACCTTGTGTTTTTCTAGAAATGTAATCTAAGGAATGTCATTTAAGAACTGAGGGTAATGCGATCTTGTAATGTTTCCTTATAAACCCTTTAATAAACCTTCTCCTAACTTATATCACATCCCTGAGATCACACCCCCTCACCCACTCTGACACTCTCCCTATGAGAATGCAGGGGGCGGTGGATTTCCAGTTTAATCCTCACCCATTGCTCATGCGACCTTCCGACCTGTGTGAGCGTAAATGTGCGCAAGCCTGAGTGATTGACTGCAGGTCTCCACATGAGGCTGCCTCACGTAGAGCAGCTGCATGTAGCCCCGGAACAAACATTACGAATTCATGTGAGGGAGTGGACGCAAGCGCGTGCGAGAGACAGAGAGCGCATCTATCATAATCCACGCATTCCCTAATTATGAGTCATGAGCAGCCCTGCCAGCTTAATACGGCTATGGGAAATGCATATCTGAATGAAGGGAGCCACAAATAAATGCTTTCAAATGTTTGGAAATGTTTCCATAATGGTCTTGATGCTTTTAGCATTCCATTATTACCAGCGAGTCTTCGGAAGGCATGACGTCTGCAGAGGGAGCCTATGAGTCAGGTTTTAATATGTAGAGTTTAGGTTCCAGTGTAGGTTCGCGGATTTGCTAATCAATATTCTCGCCTCCGGTCAGCCAGCGTGCTGATCGTTGTTTCCATGTTTCCTACACACTCCCATGTGGTTACCCATGGATGACCAGACGCATGTGAGTGTCTGTTGACATGACTGCAGTAATGCTTGTTTCTTTTAGCCCTCTGACGGGGTTTGCGTTATTTTGCTGGTGCTATGGTAACAAGGCTGCTATGGCAGCTATGCATGGAGATTTGAAGCGTCATTTGAAGGCTATAACTACACTAATCATCAACAGAATAGTTGCACCCAGAAGCAAGAACCAGATTGCAATGCTATTGGGAAGGCAGATAAAGGTTACCAGGAACAATAAATGATAAGTTTAGACTGATATGGGCAATACTAATGGAGCTACACATACAGAAGTAGTGTCTCTCTGTATGGTGTCTGGCCACCATGTTTGCAAATGTGGAATACTAGACGTCTCGGCATGGAGTTGTAGAGGTTTCTAATGGTGTCCTGTGATAATCCATGCCATGCAGCTTGAATACTCTCACACAGTTCGTACAGATTTGCAGTAGGGGTGCAGTAGGTGGAGTGACAACCGATCTTCTGGACCTCAAACAACAAACTGTTCATTAGGGTGCTGACAATGATGCCTCCAAGCACAGATTTGTTACTCATCTCCACCAAGACAAAAACAGGACTTATCACTGAAGTTGACACACTGCCTGTCTGGCACAACACCATAGCAATCTTTGGTGACATTGACGTTAAGTGTAATGTTAAGGGCAGCCAGCCTAACGGTCTGCCTGCATGTCATTGTGTGTTGTGCAGCTGTTTGCCAATAGTGCAGGGACCAGAAGGATGACGTATGGAGGGCATCGCTGCCCATTGTCTGCAATCATGGATGTTGGTTAAGTCAGGTACAGTGATAAGGTACATCCTTGCTTACGTCATAGGAATCATTTGCATGTCAAACCTACTCACTAAGTTTCATTCCTGTTGGTTGATTCCACCCGGGTGCTACAATTCTTCTGATGATGTGTGTATAACAAGCATCCAGGTAAGATATTGGCAACACTTTACATTAAGTGTTGACGAACTGACGTGAAATAATGCATTAGTAAACATGGTAACCATGGTTAAAGTATTACGTCATGTTAACTAATGCATTACTTCACGTTAGTCAGTCAACACTTATTTGTAAAGTGTTACCAATGATTTTACAGAGTATGTTACTGTTTAACACCAGTAATGGTTTAGCATTGCTCTGTTACCATTTCCCTGCCATAAAACGTTTCTACACATCAACATTAGAGAGATCATTTCATTCTTAAACTGCCATGACTGTGAACCGCTTTTCAAATGTGATGATACGCTGTGTGAACTAATAATGGCCATTTGTTTGTAAGCCCTCCCATTCCACATTCCAAATAGCAAGCATGTATCAGTCAGGTACCTCAAAAGGGTCAACACCACTCAGACTGTATGCCACTGCTGGTCCACCCTCGGATGACCCAGGTAACTGTCCTGTATGCAGTCTAACTACAGGTCCTAAATGCACGCAGCCTTTTAGTTTGGACAACAAGCTATGTCAAAACATTTATTCATTTTTCTTCTAAACTGCGTGTCCTCCAGGGTAAATATTACTATTGTAAGTAAAACCCGCCTAATATATAACGGCTTCCTCAGAATGTTATTGCTGACACTAAATTGCTAGATTGGTTACAGCTGTATAACCGGCTTTATTTATGACATGGCTCCTTAGGTTATTTACTAACATCATTTACAAATGATAATGGAAGAAAGAAACGAAGGGAAAACAAGTTAATAGGACTGTGAGTGAAAAATAAGCTATAAAAAAATCTGACATTTCGTCTAATACTCGTTAGACATTTCTGCCTAATGCTTCACACACAGTGGGCTGCCTAGAAAACACTGAGCAGAAAGGCAATAGGGCCACTAGCTTTGCTCTCAGCAGTCCAACAGTGGCACGCTATCCTTTGCTATCTGGGATAATGAATATCTGTCAGTGCATAGCTCATATTACTGATATCATATTTTTGAGAAATCACATATTCCACACCATTGATACTGTGTTGCCATTACGAGATAAAAACTTTCCATGCCGCATTTAACAAGCCCTCATCCACTTGGTCTTGTCATTTCCCCTCGGGGGGAGTCCCCCGTGCCATTTTAGGGGCCATTCCATTACTTTATTAGCTCAAGTAAATTGTGTTAGATGAGCCCCAGGAGGGGTGAGGGATAGAGTGAACACCAGTGTTGACTTCAGCAGCAGAACTTGTCCAGAAACCATTTTGATCTGACACATTTCTCCTGTCAAAAGTAAAAATATGCTTAACAATTTAAAACCATAACATTCAATTTGCTGGTTGCAAACTACTGCATCTATTATACATGACTGCTGATACTACTTCCACACTTCTCTCTGCTATCTGGCTTGTAAAGAGCACACTGTGAAAGGAAAGGTATTGCATCATGGTTCTATTCCAGACCAAATACTCACATATGTTATATACGTTAAGATCACACTTAACTTCTTAGAAAAAGTTTTGGATTGCAAAGTCTGCATAGCTAGCCGAATACCGTACTGAAACTAACCAGCCAAGCATGAGTGTGTTAGGCTAGAGTAATCTAATCCTCACTGTCACCAGCTTCCCTTCTGCTGCACAGAAACACTTGTGTAGCATAATCTGACACACACATCCGGGTGGTCAGTCAAAGTGAGTGGGGATATTTTAAAAAACACTGAAATGGGACTGTGGAATGTTTGCATGTGACGAAGACAATTGCCACACATCCACAGAGCTAGCAAAAACAAGTCTCAGGCCACCTGTAGCAGCCCTTAGCTAACTTCACTCCCTCTTATGTGACTACTGAAAACACCTTTAGCTCTCATAAGCCTCTAGAGAAGGTCTAGATGATTTCTGGTCTAGGTCTGATGATCTAGGTCTAGGTCTGATGATTCTGGAATCTCAAAAATACAGTTTTAGTTTATTTATTCTTACTTTACTGTTCACTTTGTCTTTTTTCTCCATGGTACATACATCTAAGTTAGGTCTTTCATTGGTTATCATTAGATGTCATGGACTTAAACTGAAAGCTGTGCATGTCAGATTACCCACCAGCATAATTAGAACATGGCACTGAAATCTGTCCATCATTAATAATTTCCAGTAAATGGGACGAATTTTGTGAGTAAGAAACATCACTCTAAGCCTTCTATATCCTGCTTGGTGGGAGTCACTTCCAGTATACAGCCTGTCAGCACTGGTGCTCCTAAAAAAACCTCAATAAGGTTTAGCAGAGCATGTACTTTCTCCAGCAGCTATAACAGTTGGGTCTGGCACAGGAGCTGCTGATCCAGTTGCGGTCATCGAATCACTGCAAACGACCATAAAGACATCTGCAAAGATCAGTGGTGCTCCGCTTCCCAGCCTCCAGGTCTTGTACTGTTCAAGAACCAGAAAATGGGAACATCTTCACAGATCTGCCTCACTCTGGACACAACATATTTCAACTCTCCCCATCCGGCAGGCGCTACAAGACCCTGTACAACAAGACAACCAGACAGAGGAACAGCTTCTTTCCTCAGGCCATCACCTTCATAAACAGCTGACCAGTCACATCATCTACTAGACCATAGTTACTACTGTTCCTCCATAGTGTTCACCAGTTTCACTCACATCTGTATTTACTGTGTATGGAGTCATGTGCATATTGTGGACTGTGAGTTAGTTATGTGTATATTGGTACTGTGCTAGAGAGGCACAAACTGCTTAAACTGCCAAATTTCTTGTGTCTGATCTTCTAGATCTCCTAGACGTGTCACTGACTATAAATAGGGGCTAGTTAAATGAGGTTTCAGCAGTTAGTTGTCCGATAGCCCTGTTTGACCAAAAGAACTCAGGTTCTTGAACTGGTTCAGGACACATAGAACCTTGGTGCTATCCAGGAAACCAGTCTGGGTTTGCACCAGCTTCAATTGGAACCAAGGAAGGTCAAAGGATATCGTCAACAAAGGGCTCTGTACAGTGGTGGTAAGCAGTACAAACAAGATGGTGGAGCGCAACACAGCTGTTTGTTTTTATCCAGAAAGCCAGCATGGATCAACTAGAAGACAAGAAGTCGCAGAAGACTTTCTTCAGCAGACCACTGGGTGTTGCCATGGATGTCTTCTTTTTATTCAACAACTGACACGCCCATGGGTGTTGTCAGGGTTCATGCTGATGAATCTACTACTCTTTGGTGCCTGCTGAGAATGAACTTTTCAGATTCCAAATCTATTTTACTTTTGGTCGAAATGCCCTGGTTCAAAATTAGGTGTGTAAACTGGAACAGTGGCTGGTGGAAAAAGGCTAATTGATTAAAAGCAGCAGCAGGCCTATGCCAAGACTCTTTGTTGAATGAGTCATTGTAAAATTGCTACACACAAGGTCAATATGCCGATCGTCCATCTTATGACCTTCACTTACTATATAGGAGTACTTTGTAGTTCTACAATTACAGACTGTAGTCCATCTGATTCTCTGTCTACTTTGTTATCTCCCTTTCAGCCTGTTCATGTCAGAACTCTCACAAGACCACCACAGAGCAGATATTTTGTGGGCGATGGATCATTCTCAGCACTGCAGTGACACTGATGTGGTGGTGGTGTGTTAGTGTATGTTGTGCTGGTGTGAGCGGATCAGAGACAGCAGTGCTGCTGGAGTGTTTAAACACCTCATTGTCACTGCTGAACTGAGAATAGTCCACCAACCAAAACTATCCAGCAAACAGCATCCTGTGGGCAGCGTCCTGTGACCACTGATGAAGGACTAGAAGGCGACCAGCATGAACTGCTCAGCACCAGATGAGCTATCGTCTCTTTACAGAGTGTCTAATAGAGTGGACAGTGAGTGCATACAGTGTTTAAACACTCCAGCAGCACTGCTGTCTCTGATCCAGTCATACCAGCACAACACGCACTAACACACCACCCACGTCAGTGTCATTGCAGTGTTGAGAATGATCCATCGCCCACAAAATACCTGCTCTGTGGTGGTCCTGTGGGGGTCCTAACTATTCGAGAACAGGGTGAAAGAGGAATAACAAAGTATGCAGAGAAACAGAAGTACTACAGTCTTTAATTATAGAACTACAGAGTGCTCTTATATGGGAAGTAGAACCGTTCAAATTGATAGAGAGGGAAGATAGAAGAAGGTGGATTTAATATTAGGGCTGATTGATGTTAATGCCTTTTACAAGCTTCAAATATTTGTGCTTGATCTAGAATAGTTATATAACACATTATTTCAAATAAAGTACCCATTTTTGCCTATTACTGTTATTATTTTTGTAATTCCTGTTTAGTTTATAGATACTTTGCAGTGCCCAGAGCTGTCAGATATTTGCATATATCCCTGTGCATTTAATAACTCTAAAGCAGACTGCTATTATGTTCAGTTATAGTCAGTAGGAATGTATCACTAATAATTGGTCATATGTAGTTCATGCAACAAAAAGTTGAAAGCACTAACTGGCCTTGTGTGTAACAGACGGAATCAAATTCCAAACCTTTACTGTGCAGTGATCACTTGCTGACTTGTGCCATAACAGTTATTAATAGTACTTCCTTTTGTTTTGTCGGCATGTCTTTTGTAATGCTTATAATCACAAGCGGATCGGACAAAGCATTTCAGTGACAGACTGCATATGAATGATTAAGACGCAATTATAACAGTAAATAAGTTTATTATCTCTGGATTACATACACTGCACCATTCTTCTCAATAACACGGTTTGTTTTGAGGTTTTAAAGAATTATATTTCATAGTAACAATATAAAACCAAACAGCTTTCACCTAGTTTTATATTTACATTGTTGTATGCAGGCTATAACCTCCCAGCGCCAGTTCCCACCGCTTGTTGGAGCAAATGTGAACCACTGAGTCATTGGTTAGTAGGACAGTTGGTGTTATCAGGAACTGCTAATGGCTTCAAGTGCAAATGACACCCAGATCCCATTAGTTTTGCAAATTCAATCATGCCTCAGCTCTTCCTGTGTAGTAGGTGAATCTATGTCATTTTTCAGACACTGGGTGCAGCTGATCGATAGATCATTATTAGATAATCATTCTATTGATCATCTTGATAATATTCCGGCCTGATATTTAGAGTAATTCAAAACCACCATCTGAAGCCACGAGGCTACCTTCTTTCCCTCTTGCATACCATTTCCAGCCTCTGTTGGAGCACTTTGTGCTAACAGCCTGTTGATGGGCCAATTACACAGAACCTCCACTCCTATCTGAGGTCATCAGTAATGGAGGGGAAGTGATGACATGCCTTAGCCCTCCTTTGCTTTAGCTGTAATTTAGTGGTGGAAGAGTCAAACGAGGCCCCTGTGGTTTCTCCCCTCGTGATGGGAACTTGGCCCGTATGCTTTGCCTGGCACAGTGAGTGAGGAGGAGTGACGGATGACGATGATGCTGTGTGACCGGGTGATGGATGAAGACTTGTACTCTGACTGCAGCGGTGGAGTCAGGTCTGCTTTGAGGTCAGCTTGCTCTCCTCAGTTCCCCAGGGGACGCACTTCTCGGCACGCCAGAGCCATGGACGGCTCAGAGCTGACCAGCAGGGTGACATCACAGCAGGGTCGCGTCTGCGTCGGCCAGCCAGACAAAGTGTCAGCCTGACTTCGCCGGCACAAGCTCACAAATCAGCCCCATGAGGTAATGCTGGGAAGGAACATTAAAAGATCCAAAAATGGAATTTTTTAATGAGTCGAACCCCCCTTTTAATGGCCGGAACTCGTCAGCAGGCTCAAACTTTTAGCACGCAACTCTGTGACTTAGGAATAACTGCGCTAATTTGCATTGTTTTCCATGTAGTTACTGAATAACAAGCCTTACGCTATAAAAAGTCTGTGTTTCTTTTTAATGGGTTATCCCCTCAAGGTCCACACTTCCAGTTCTTGCTCCAAATCCAGCTACATAATTTGCATATACATTTCATAGTCGTTAATTCTGATTACTGAATAATAAGCATTTAGATTAACCCTATTAGGTAACCTATTAGAGATTTTAGCTTCTGCCCCAGTCTAAAGCTTTGGGGTAGTGAAAAGTCTCAGCCAATGCTTTCTGGTATCACTGTATAAAAGAAGCATTGGGACTCCCTTTATATGTAGGATGTGCTGCAATCATTTGTGAGCAAGCATGAGCATACATTCATCATGAAACTCATACCACTGTAAGACATGGAAACATGACACACATCACATGTGATCTGTTGCTTGTTTACAATGGTGATATTTAAATTTTAAAATCATTGGGACAACAGCATCTAGAAAAAAAATGGACTTTACTGTTTACCGATGATGTTTTAAGACTGATGTCGATGACGGCTTGCTGATCACATGGTTATGATGCTAAAAACATGGATACCTCTGAGAAGACAACAGGTAAGGAGCTAGCCAGATCCATAAATCAAGTTTCCTAAAAGCAACACAACCAATGGCTTGTTGGAAAGGGCACATCACACCCTATGGACTCTAAAATTGCTTAATCCACAGTGCTACAGATATCACACATTTAATGTTGTTATCTCCAGTTTCCCACAGGCTAGTCATGTAATCTTGTAATCCAGCTAATAATCCAGCCAAGTCTGATACTGGTTGCTCTTAATTTTACTCTAAATTTCTCTGGCCCTCTGGAGCTCCGCCATGGGTGAGTTTTTCTGCAAGCCTGCCCAAGGTGTGCCTGTGTCAAATTCGCAATATTCCAGAGTCCGTATCTCTGGTTCCCTTGGGAAATGCGATGCAGTCCAGGGCTACTGACCTGTGGAGCTGACCTGTTGGCTTTGTCACACATTTTTTAAGTCACTTGTTTCAAAGCATTCCCTTCTCCTGTGGTTTTATTCATGACGTCATCCTGAATCATGGGGGTGCAATAATGGCCTTTTTTGGCTCTGAATAATAAATTTGGGGTTTGAATTATGCAAGCAAATATGAAGACTTAGTCCCGTTACACAGACCAGTGCTTCTTAACCTTGGTCCTTAGTGGTTTTTCCTGCTCCCAACGAACCTGATTCAGCTATTCAGCACAATAACAGTTCGTGTTACATTTGGTGGGAAAACTTCATAAGAGCAACCAAAATGTAACAGCTCAAAGAAAAAATCTGTTACAATTATAGAGCCATGTCATTGGTTTGGAGAGAGGAAGCCGACTGTGTTCAGGCCAAATGGGCACCAGCAGCCAAACATACCCCACAACCCTGAAAACAAAAAAAGGCCTTTTTGATTTTATGTTAAGCGCAATGCATCACATCATGTCATATAGCTCAAATGTCTCAAATGTCACCTTCCATCAAAAAGTAAAGCCTGTTCTTCTAAATATCTGAATTATGATGACATCACTAGGCATTAGCAGGCAGGGAAAACAACATTAACAATTAATATCATGTTTCACCTCCCCTTTCCACTACACCCATCTCTCATCCAGAGGTAATGCTCAGCTAGTCCACAGACCATCCTTGATACCAGGATTCTCACTCAGAAATAAATATTTGATGCTACAGAAAACAAATGCATTCTGATTTTTGATTCATGTTGACTTTATAAATTCACATTGCTTACAATGAATGCATATATATATATATATATATATATATATATATATATACAGTATATATATAACAATAATAACGAATGACAATAAAGACCATAACTGAGGGTGGTCTCACAATCAAATGAAAGTCAATGACACCAAACTTTGGCTTGTCAGGAAAGATAAATTGATAGACAGTCGCAGGCTGAATACTGTTAGTCGTATGTACTTGTCTGATGTAACTATTACTCACCCTGACATAAAACAGTATCTCAGACAATGCCATCACAAAGCAGGATCAGAAACGCACAGAGGAGAACGCAGACGGATCAGACACTTACTCTACTATCGTTCAGAACCTTGAGCTTTCAAGTGGCGTTCAACCGCAGGCTTTTTCGCGGTACGGATATCATGCTGGAGATGGAGATGCATATGAATGCGCCGCGTGAAAGAAAGGAATCGTGTCCTTGTGGACCCCTCTGAAATTTGCTCAGTGAAACTCTCCATAAAGTTTCGCCCTTCCTCCTCCAGCCCACCTGCTGCCTGGCGAGGCAGGGCTTAGGTATAAATCTCCAGGTAAAAGATGAGAGAGCTGTCTTAATAAGCACTGAGTTTGGATGACTCAGTCGAGCGAGTTCACTTTAAGGCTGTGGAGCCTGTGGTTAGCAGCTGAAAGAATAGCGTTAGGGACATTCTGATGACTGGTCAAAATTTACCACATGACTTACGGTCTGGTGTGAAAGGGCAGATTGTAGCGACACCTACTCAGATTTCTTTTCCGTGCTGGGAAACTTGGGTAGCTTTGTAACACAAATATATGAAATAACACAAATATATGAAATAACATGAATATATTGATTTTATTGCATGTCTTATGCATCAAGCAGAGTATTCATACACATTTCACTTTTTTGTGGATTTAAAAAGTAAAAACAAAAATTAGCACGTTCTCTACAGAGAGCAGACGCAAAAAGAATACTTTTGGCAGATATTAGTCCAATATTCAATTGTGGCATCCACCATGGGCCATGAGAAGTTTAGGGAGTGTGGTCATGCAAAGCGGTTCTCTGGAGGCACCACACTCCCGGTGTTGAGACACTGTTGCTGTTGTTAGAGGGGAGTTGCACGCATTACAGTGATAGTATCTCAGAAAGGTGGGCTTTCCGAGAGTGTAACAAGCAGGAGTGACATGCTTCTAAGTTCTTGCTGTTTGTTGAAATGCCTGTTTTTAATAGGAGTGTATTCGCCTATAGATGCTCTGTTTTCAGCATCTTCTTCAATGCAAGCAACAAGTGCCAGAAGAACCACCAACAGCCACCAACTTGGAAGATTAAAAAAAAAAAAGAATAAACAATAATTGTGTTTTGAAGTTTGCAGGGGCATGTGCTCAGTATAGGATGTTTAACAGTGTAGGAGGTTAATAACTTTGTGATGTAGCTTTTAAAGGCAATACATTTCTCAGATGTCTGGTTCCTATCACCACTGCTGTCAATAATTCGCACTCTGTTTCTCTAAAATGGAGCTTTTCACAACAAATTGCTCTGGATAAGCATTTCATTATGAGAGTTTACAGAAGTGCTTTTTTAATAGTCAGTCTGTGCAGACCCTTTTTGTGTTGTTAAGACATTTAGCAGGTGCCTTAACTCTGTGATGCTTCTATGTACTATACTACAGGAGCATATTACTGATGAACTGTATGGCTGCCTTAAAGCATCACTTGTATAAATGATGTGATTGCTGATGTCACTGCAGAGGTGGGTGTACACTGTTAAAGTGATTAGAGAAAATATGTGGAAAAACAAGAAATCAAGAATCAAGAAACTTTTATTAGTCTTAATTTTGAATGTGATTTATTTGGTGCTCGATGTACCGACTCTGATTACTAAATTATTTATCTCAGTGCAACCATTCATCTGCTTCACTGTTTAGCAGCCCACTTTACATGTCTAAGGAGAATGACAGCTTTGGTGTGAAATACAGTGCAAGGCTGTGGAGCAATGCGATAGTTTGGTGCCATGTCAAGTCGTGCCCAGCCAAGTGAAAGCTATGAATACCCTTTGTTTAAAAAGTAAACTTGTTATGAGTGGATCATTCTACTAAAATGGTTCAAAGTCCATTTCTAATGGGAATGAAGTAGAAATTAATTTCAAGTGGAAATTAGGATTTGCTGTTTTTACTGACTTGAACTTTGGACTAAGGCAACTTAAAGCATAAGACTGAATATTCTATTTTTATTAAATAGAACTTAATTTCAGTAGGAACATTTAATAAAGAACATATTGGTAGTGACAATATAAGGTCATTTACAACAGAACTCCAAACACTAGACATGACAATTACACACACATAAAATCTGAATATTTATCATTTAAACACACAAAATTTGAAACAAGTATCTAACTGCGCACCATGTGGCCATGAAGGATAGAGAACTTCCTGTTGTAAAATGCAGGGGTGTGTCTGAAATAAGGATCATAAAAATGTGCATTTAATTTCAAAACTGCTGAGAAATTAGAAAAATTAAACCTCATTGTGCCTTTTTAAAAAAAAAATTTTAAATTTAAAATAACAGAATAATATTAAAAAGTTTATTTTAAAACAGAAATTTCCACTCATCGTCAAAAATATAGTGGCACCTAGGAGGAAGTGTCAGATAGCAATGCTAGCAATGCTATTGGACAGGAAGTTAAAGATTACCAGGAACAATAAATGATTCAGAAGTAGTGTCTCAGTATGGCGATGGGCTGTCCGACATCTCAGCATGGAGTTATAGAGGTTCCTAATGGGGTCCTGCGATAATCCATCACATGCAGCTTGAATATTCTCACACAGTTCCTGCAGGTTTTGCAGTAGCGGTGGAGGTGAGGTGAGATCTGGCCTTCTCAACACATGATGCATGACAATAAACTGATCATCTCAGCACTGACTACGGTGCCTCCACACATGGATTCGTTGGTTGTTTTCACCAGCACATAAGCAGGAGGGCATCACTGCTCGCTGAAGGTCAGCAATCATGGCTATTGGGTCACTCCACACATATCAGACCATTGCCTTGGCTTTAAACAGGGCATAGCTTGATCCCTCTAAAGATCTAAGCTCTAAATTCTAAGTTGTTTTTTTTTTTTTTTACTGTGGGACCTTTAAGCTGCTGAAAAGTCTCTCAGATATCTGAAGAAAAAGCTCTTCAAGGCAGTCGATCCCTGCCGAGCATTCTTCTCTCCGATTGCTTCATTCTTCTGCCTGTTCATGAGGAAAAGCTATTCATCGCAGCCACATGCCACATCTACTGCTACAACATTTTAATGGTGAAGAAAATTATATATCTATATATGTATATATATGAATTAAAGAGAATTATATATTTATATATATATATATATATATATATATATATATATATATATATATATATATATATATATATATATATATATATATATATATATATATATGTTATATATGTATTATATATGTATCTATATATAATTCTGTTTCCTGAAAATCTAATTATATATATGATTATATATATATTAAATATTATATAAATGTATATTGTATATACATTCGTATATACATATGTATATACATTCATTCAGAACAAAAACCCAAACTTTAAATGATGAGTGATGGTAGAGGAGCAGATCAGATGGCGAGGAGTGTCAGATTTGTGTCACAGAGAGGCTGGGTGAACATACTGTACTTCAGCATGGCTGCAAGTAACTTTTCAATTCACTCCAAGTACATCATATATGCTCTCAGAGCTTCCCAGATGTTTGGAGTGCAGGAAGCGATTTGGCCACAAACCCCCTTCCATTAAAGTTCGTCAATGAGTTTCGATAATCACCCTCCTCCCCCTCTGAAATGCATATTACCTCTGAAACCCACCGGATTAGGGTCTTTTAAAGCACCCAATTAGTGTTTGGAAGCGTCCGTCTATTTGGGGGCTGCATAATGCTAATCATTTTGATAAGTCAGACCCAAAAAGTGCAATTACAACACTGCGGCTCACCATTACTGTGTGGCGTCTGATGCGTCTATGCGAAAAAGCCATCGACATGACGGGCAAGTCAGACTCTCATTACCAGACGTTGTGAGGAATGAGATGATGTTTCACGGCACTGCCACTAGAGCTCACTCTAAATCAAAGGGAAAGCATCAGAGCGCCACTCTCCGAACACACAACGCTTCTGCCAGTAATTATATTCCACCTGCTTTCATAAAAAAGAATAAACCTGGCTGTCTCCGTCCTTTAGTAATTCACTCAGGGAGAGGAGTGTTTTGTTTCTGAGAACTGTCTGGTTCCTTGTAGTAATTGGAGCCTCTCCTCACAACCCAAGACGCTAGACTGCCAATTATGTCTACTATTTTGTAACCCATCAGCAGAGCTATTGACAACAACAGTGCTTTGGCTCTGGCAGTACATCCTCAGTTTTCATTACCTTCCTTGGAATGAAGAGATGCTGACAGGATGGGCTCCTCTCTCTTTGCATAATATCTCCAACTTCGTCGGAAGTGAAGGTGCGCGCCTGGAATTCTATCTTCTAATTTTATGGTGGAAGTGGTGTTTGGTTATCATTCACCAGCATTATATTCCTCGCCGGTTCCTCACTAAAGCCACACTGCTTTCGTGTTGGTGAGATCCTGAACGAGAGTAATGGATACCCTGAGGTGCACTGCAGATAGTGACAAATATTCATTAGGATGACATCAATATTTGATGAGGCACCACATGCCCCCACCCACTCACACTCACCTTCCCCCCAACCACCGACTGTCCACCCGCACAATAGAGGTGGCTTTTCCCCCTCAACTGATGCTCACATCTAAGGATGGTTTTTCCAATGTACAGGTGCATGAAATTGCCTTATAATGGGATCTTTCACTCTGAAGGAAGACCGCCATTCTAAAAACACCACCACTTTCCGGCCTTTGGCCCCATCGTGGCCATTCTCTGAGAATATCGTCTTTGCAACTAATAAAACTTGCTAAGCTAACTTTCTCCCGCGAACGTTTGAGCGGGCACATCCCGCCTTCCCCATCTGCTCAGCCCTCACAACAACAATAGCCTACATGCAAATGCAGCCCATAGTGTTCTTACAAGTCTGACAAGGCCCAGATGGCAGGACGTTTTAAAACAGCGCAGCTCAAAACAACAAAAGCAGCACAATGAAAAATCGTGCTCAGCGACTCTGTTTTACAAGAATGGCTTATTTGTACTCTCTTAATGCTACTTAGGCGAAACTACATCCTGCGCCTGTTGTCACACTGTTATCAAACCTGCTAGCATCATGTTAGCCGCTGAAACGTGATCTACTGTTGGTGGAAACAGTGGAAGGTACCGGACAGAAGGTAGCTCAGTTTAATTAGACGTTTTAAGGAAACTTGATTGCTCTGGGCCATTCGAGCTTCTCTAATTTCATTGTGCTAATTTGTATGATTGTGTAATATGGACTTTTTATAATAAGCTTATTTTGTTTCATTAGATTGTTTGTGCCTGACTTTCTCAGGTTCCACTGATTAAGGCAATTTAAACGTATCCAGTCAATTATCAAGCTGTATCATGTGGGTGTCAAAGTTAATATGGCAGAATTATATAAAATCTTCATAACACTGTACACAATCATGACAGCCTTTACAGCTGTTTTAACATACGTCTTAAATAGAAGCAGTGATCTGCCCTTCGTCAACTTCTTTAAGCTTATAAGCCTAATATTACCTGAAACAACATACAAACCAACATTAAAGCAGCACTGTTCCAACAGTCTTCAGGCTACAGTCATGATCCCGGTCTCGTTTAAAAGGTAGCCATCTCAACCATCAGAATAGTTGTTAGAAGACAGTTCTGAGAAGTTCATTTTTGCCTGACTCGTAGATCTCTAAACTGATCTCTGACTAACGCTAGTGTTAGATTATGATTTCTTTGTGGATAGCAGCAAAGCTTTCAAGGTAAGGATCCACAGATTTTATTATATTATATTATATTATATTATATTATATTATATTATATTATATTATATTATATTATATTTGTTGGTCAAAAATCTAAATTGCTTTGGGGTGGTCAAAAGTCACAAGGTTACAGAAAGCGTTTTCATATTTTATATGATTAGGGATATAAATTATCAATGTAATAGGCATAGTAATGTCCTTTTTGATTTTAGTTCCAGTTATTTTTGCCTGTAATGTTGTTATTAGATTATCTAGAACACTGTTGGTATGTGAAATATTGTTCATTGAGCTGCTAGCAAGTAATAAGGAAGGAAAGTTGTGACATGAGAACTTCCTAGTTTCAAAACACGACACAGATAAAAGAGGCTTCTTCATATCAGTAAATCATACATAATCTATACACACACACACACAAAAAATCAAACAAAGACACCTTTATAAACACTGTCTTGCTAACTCCCCACTAAGACAATATTTTAGTTTACTACTAATTTTAACTCATATACGTTTTCCTTGCAGAAAAATGCATATTTAAGTCATGCATTAAATTATAAACTTCCAAAACGGTTTGAAATGACGTTTTCCCTTTACTGTGGCTGTCCCTGTTAAACTGTCAGGGTAACGGTGTGTGTGTACAGGCCGAAATGCCAGAGAGCTTTGTTGTTCTGTTTAAAACACAGTTCCCTCTGTGCTCCAAAATGTGAGTCATTCTGTTCTCTTTGTTTTCACTGGGAACAGCAGTATGTTGGACACTTTGGCATGGTGAGTGTCACCTCGGTGCTGCAGACTCTGGAGAGCTGCTCTATCACTCGCACAGACGGCGTAGCATGTTACACTTCACTCAACAAAGGACAGGCACTGCCCCCACCCACCCATTCTCCTCCCTGTTTTGAAAATCTGACAGGATGAGTGGGCCAGGGAGACGTCTCAACCCACCCACACGCAGTAAGTGAGAACGTAGGGGGAGGGGGGGATGCTTAATAACTCAACTTATGACCAAGTCAATTAAGCCACCGCTCTGTTCAATCCTGCTGGCTTTAATAAAATGCCCGGTACATAAAATCCAATAACCCCCGTGGATGAATTAGTTCTGAATTTGACAGACAGGTGAACTTACAGATGAATAGATTGGACCATTCTTCTCAGCTGTGCTTGAGGATGGTGAATCAATGCTGTGATATAGTTTACTCATTTTACTTGTTATCAATGGACGGGCTCAGAAGAACAAAAACTCAATATGGGAACACGCTGTCGCAGGGGATTGTTTGCTTCTCTGAATTTCTTCCTCCATTGTTCAGAAATGAAGGGGGATTTTCAGGGTGAAGTTTGTGTTTTTGATTAGTCCCTTAATGTTTAAGTCATTTGTTTAATGGTTAGATTGACTAATAGCTCGTAGAACTTAGTACTTTGATTATTACCTAGCAATGTAATACTATTTAGTGCTTTGCAGTTTCTGCATAATTCAGTAATAGAAATTTCAAAGTGTTGACAAAGTAATTCAGAACAGTTTGATGTGAAGTGATTAGTTTTCTTTTCAGTGGTGGTGATAGGAACGAGGGATCACAATATCTACAACACAAATAACGCCATTTTATTTACCCTCCAAAACCAGCAGTGAAACTACAAATGGGATATAATATGTCATGTTGATGATGGTAAACTGGTAAACTAGTAGTAAATATAAAAATATGTCATCTTTACGGGCTGCTTTGCCTTATAAATATAAATATGTATATGGATATCACCCTTTTTATATCATTCCACCGTTAGTTGACTAAAACAAAGTGGTTAAAATACATTTTACATCAAAAAGTTCATCACAAAATGGCTGTAAAACAATGTTTTAGACATCAGGCATAAACATTTTATGCAATAACGTCCTGTGAGGGTTTTTTTAGAGGCATTACTTTTCAGATGTCTGGTTCCTGACAAGCTTCTGTAGAACACAGCACTTCACACCAACCACTCTGAATTACATGGTTGGCATCTTCAGTTAGACACTGATGGTGAAAAATCGTTGGAGTTCATCTTTAACTTGGTCATTAAATGTAATAAAAGTCAATAATGTAATAACTTGCTCAATAATGTGATACATCTTATTATATTACCTATTACAGAAAAGCATTATTACAATATTGAGCAAGTTATTACATTATTGGGTTTAATTACATTTTTGACCAAGCTAAGTTCACATTTTCATAACATTTTTGGGGAATCATTACAATATTAGCTTCTACATAGCTTTCTAATTGCTATCATGTACCTGTCTAAAAGGTAACTCATCAGCCGCACAAATATTTGAAAACAGAAGATGTGTAATTAGAAGCAGATTGTGAATCACAGTGTAGCATCTTAAATCTCTTGATGATGGAAACCTCACCTGTCTCAATTTAAAAATAATAAAACCCTTCCTGAGTAATGAGCCTGTTTGGTGATGCAGTCAGTCAGGCGGAGACAGCTGTACCATATGCTGATCAGAATCCAACATTTCAAGAGAAATGAAATTACTGGGCACATTGTCCACGTTACAGGAAACCCTTTCCTTAGACCTCCCTTTGAACCCTCTGCTCACTTTATGGTAAAGGACCCAGTTTCCCAATAGCGTATTAGTGCTAAGACCCTCCTAATTGGTAGAGAGAGTGTTTAGTGTGATGCTTACTCTGCTAGAGAATCGTCTTTGTGCCAAGATGCTTTTAGGAAACCTAGCCCAGATTTACTGCATCAGTGAACTGTTATGTCATTTATGTGCTGTAATACACAATTTATCACCCTCTGCCCCATTCATCACTGGCCAGTTTCTGACTACAGGACACGGGTAGATTACTGAATGGGCTGGTGGGGACTCAGGACAGACATTAGCTGTACTTGCTAGCTCTACAGATATGAACAGTAGCTGAACAAATAGTCACTGTCCATGTATAGTTGATTCAGGCAATGAAATACATACACATTCGTTTGGTCTCAGGCTTCTCAAGTTTTACATTATTATTAAAAAGAGAAATTTTATTATTGCCTTTCAAACACATTTTTTTAAATTAGTTAATGAGTCTACTGGAGGAGAATGTCAGGTTCTGATGCTCTAAAGCAAGATAATGCGGCAAGATAGTGATTCAAAGCACAACAGCACATACACCTCTGAATATCTAAACATCCTCAGACTACTACCTGCATGGTTGACTGTTGGCTTGCTGTTCTTATTAAGGTTTTGGAGTGGATCAGTCAAATTTTCACTAAAATATTGTGATGCTGTGGAAGAACCCTGTATGGGCAGTGCATGCTTGAAGTCCTCCTTTATGGTTGAATTAAAGCTATTCTCTAAAGAAGAGTCATCCAACATTTCTGTTTGCAGTAGTTGCTGAAGGTGGAACTGTATTTTGTGTTCCCTCATGTTCCTCATGTGGTATACAACATTTTGTAAGAGGGTCTGAAACCGTCTAGTGTGACAAAAATAGCAGACATCAGAAAATACTTCATTTTAATATAATAGTTAATAGTTCATTTGGTTGATAATTACATTACATAGCTATGCAGCCTACATTAGCTATACCAGTTAATGATGAAATCAATGAAAAAATGAAATGCAGATATATCTATTCTCCAACTTCTCAAGTTTTATATTATAATTGAAAGACTGAATTTGTTGTTGCTTTGCAAACAATGTGTTTTAGGTGAAAATGAATTAGTGGAGGAAGTTGTAAAATGATGCAACCTGTCAAATTCATACTACAACCAGTAAGGGCCAACATGTCACCAGGGAATGCACAGTCCCCCCTCCTCCCTCTTTATTGCTTACCAGTCTACAAGAAACATTGCAAGTTCAGCATCAACCTCCATTTCTTTTCTCTCCAAGAACTTTAGTGGTGGAACCAATGCCATGGTTAACTGGTTTTGCTTTTATTTATATAATTTCTTCCATTTTTATGATTGCTATAACGGTCACTTGCCAAGAGCTTCATCCATGGTAGCTTGCTCTTCTTTTCTGTTATCTTATCTGTTCTCAAATTATATGACCGGGAGGAGACCTTTAACATGATTGGCATGAGGATAGAATACATTCTATTTCTATTCTATTTCCTCTAGAGGTACTGAATGATATTACAAGGCAGGATGGGCCATGGCTAGCTGGTTAGCATGCCAAGTTCAGTGGATATCTCTGCAATATATCGGCAAGAGATCTTTGACATGTTAAAAGTGATATTCAGATTTGGCTGAAAATTTTAGGTCATTTTTGAAATAATAATAATAATTTTAAAAATCCGACTTACTACTCTTTAAGTGCATCCTCTGCATAGAACACACTTATAAATGACATTAAATGTGACCTGTGTCTATTATATCATGGTACATTTGATATTTTAAGTTTTCCAATATGTTAAACCCAGCAAGGAAAAACAAAATTGCCCTACAATGTTAAAACAAATGCCATTTTTAAATGTGTTAATTGTAGGGGATTATAAAATCAGCAAATCATATAAATTTGAATGTATGTAGGTCTGTCTGTCTGTCTCTATGTGTGTATGCATGTCTGTGTGTATGTATGTATGTATGTATGTATGTATGTATGTATGTATGTATGTATGTATCTGTTACAGTTCAAGGTCTTCCAAAAGATAACGGGTTTGGGGCTTCACGTCGGTGCTACAAGACTAGAAATCCTTGGAGTTGTGGGCCACACTAACAGTGTGAGCTGTTTAATTGAGACTTTCTACATGTAAGTGTCACTGTTGGGTTGAGATTTGTCCACGAATCAAAAATATCCAGCCAAGAGCAGCTCTCTGGTCCGACTTCTGATGAAAGAGCAGAGGATGGCCAAGACATATTGTGTGTCAACAGATGGGCTACAGTCTCTAACTGTGTACCAGCAAGAAGAAGCTACAAGGCAGGTGTTTCTAATAAATTGGCTGCTGAATGTCTAAGGCCTGCAGATGCCTCCTTCTAGTACGTCCTTGAGTTCCTCCCACAGGCTCAATTCCAGGTTCTCGGCCTGCTGTGGCCACTGACTTCGTCCATGACTATTTCATCATCGGTTTGTGAATTACTTATAAGGGGCCTCGGCTTCCCCAGAAGAGATGCTGGTTTACCTTGAGACGTTCAAAGGTCGGCGTTCACGATCTGAATCACAAACAGAAGAAGAAGAAAAGATGTCAGGTGTATCAGATTAAAGCTTGGGCTGGTCATGTCAGAAAAGAAAATAATCAGGAATTCTGCAGCTCCTCACTGGGTAACTCTCATTATTACGGCTGGCATTTCCAAACACGCTGCTGAGAGGTTTGTTTCGGCTGGGATGGATATTTAATAAAGCCCTTAGGCTTGACTAGTAGGCAATGCAGAGTGTTACTCTTGTGCCTTTGATATGATGCAGACAAAGTTTGAAATGAGAGAGACAAATGCAAGTCAGAATCCCAGTACATGAGGGAAGGGCGAAGATGAATCGAATGTTGATGACGCTCTGTAAGCGCAAAACATTTACGGAGGCTCACAAGGCTCCGAGGCACTGTCGCTCGCTTGTCTGATGCCTTATAAACTTTGATGCGTCACGTACATTTCAGACTTGCAGCCTAAAAGAGACAAACGATTATGCAAACACTGTCATGATACTCGAGCTCAGGCTCATTTGTGATAGAAGCCATGCAGTCACTTTTAACCCTATGAGAATATATGAATAATGCATCCTCTACCGCCTGCTAGGCCATTGCTCTGTGGCACCATGGACGCGTATTTCCATACAACATCATATTTACACCAGTTTAGAGTGTGGAGAGGACCTAAGCACGTCATTCACGAGACCCTCCTCCGAAGTACGTCCTCAGCTGCCTCCTCCGCTGAAAAAAGCTGAGGGCGCTATGCAAAACAGGGCATACATCATTTACCATAAGCCAGGTGGGTTTCAGCTAGCATTGTCAGAGCATCAAAGTAGATTCTTATGGCTTAAGATACAAGTGGATCGTGTTACTCTCCGGGGGGTTTGAAGAAGCTGTCAGTCATACTAAATCACAGAGCCGTGCTGGAAAGCTGCTTGTGGTTGTATGCAGATACTCCTGAGGTGTGATGGGCCTGATTTCAACAACATACGTATACCATTGCATATTTATGTATACTGTGCTGTGAAGTTCAAGTGCATCATATTCATCTGCATTGGCCCTAGCGTCTCTAAATGAATGAGATGAATCTAATCAGTTTAAGCTATTGAAAGCCATTGACTTTAACACAAGTCATATGAAATTAGGGACATTACATCACTTTTTTTCCCACATTTTTTTCAGACCCAGTGCCCTATGTGGGGTTGCGTGATGGACTCATTTTGTAAGGTGGATATTTACCATGGTACTTCTGTAGATGTATGAAAGAAGAAGAAATAGGCGAGCTGTTTGAGGAAAACAATGCTATGTTTACTTGCTTAGGCAGGGACCCCCAACTGACCTGTGTGTTCCCCAAAAACCCCTCCGACCTGCTACAAACACTACTTAACTTACACAAAACCTAAGAATGCTGTAATCACATTCTACAACTTCCTTTTTCAGATTTTTGTCATAACAGGAATAACTATGGACTGAAAGTGCGGCTCTTTGCCACTTGATTGTTTGTATCCACTTGTCCAGGGCCCCAATCTTGCTGAAGGCAAGCAGCATCTTAGCATGTACAAGTAGTTTGGACAAATGTGAAAATGCCCTTATAATGCATCTTAAAACCCTTCCTCATGTAACGGTTGATTACATGCACTTTACTGTTGCGCATGTGCGCTGAGCTGTAGCTCTGCGCGGGACGAAGGTTGTAGTTGTAGCCTAGCCTCCCGTCTAATGCACCTGCTCCTAAGCTACTCCGGACAGTAATGGTCAGATGGGTGGTCACTTGAGCCAATAAACGCCATTTCTACCCCGCATGGAGTGGGTCCTGTGTCTGGCTCCTGCACCGCACGTTGTTAGCCATTACACTCAGTATTACCTCTCAAACACATGTGCTGCCTGGGCTAGACTGTCTAAATACTGGTGCTAACTTTGATACTGTGGGATACAGCTATTTGGCTAGCTAATGTAAGCTAACTCTGGTTAGAATAAGGTCCCTAGAACACAAAGCTTTGTTTTTTTAGATAAGCTACTATTACTAGCTAACTAGCATTTGCCTTTGATTTCCCTATTTTATTCCGCTGTGGGTTTAGATAGCTTTTACACTTTTTTATTTATACTTTTTTTAATTTAAGACAAATTAAGACAAAGATACACAATAATAATGATTATCTAAATACATTATTTTTAAAATCAACACTTCATTCTTTGAAGGCAAACAGTTCATCCAACTGCATATGAAAACATTTGTCCTGACAGTTCTGCTGAATCTAAATATCTTCATAGATTTTTTTCAGGAATGTGAAGCAAGCTAAATGGTCTTAACTAGCAACACACTTCTGGAATGAAAGCTGCAAAGAAAAAAAAACAATTGCTAATCAAGAAGAACATAAAGGTTCATTTTCATCCTTTGGACATTTGCCCTAAAAACATCCTGATGAACCTCAGCTGGTAAAGCGCTGTGTACAAGGGTGCCATTACATCTGGCATAAAGCTCTCACTGCATTCCATTGTAAGACCATCATACCAACAGTCAAACATGGTGGTAGTATGAAGGTGCTGAAATGCTTTGCTACTTTTGGACCTGAACCATTTGCCATAAGTAGATTAATCAATTGACTGTTGGCTTGATGTTCTTATTAAGGTTTTGGAGTGGCCTTGCACCACTTCACATGTACCACATTGTGATACAATTAAAGCTGTGGCTGAATTACAGCAATCCTATAAAGAGTCGCCCAACATTTGTTTGGTTGCAGCTGTTGCTGAAGGTGGAACTGTATTTTCCCTCATGTTCTTCATGTATTATTTTACATTTTGTAAGAAGGTCTGAAACCATTTAGTGCAGCAAACTTCCAACAACAGAAGAAATCTGAAAATACTTGTTCCTTTTGTGGATAATTACCTTACATAGCTATGCAGCCTACATTAATTACTTAGCCATACCAGCTAATGATGAAACGTGTTATGTAAAATAATTATCTGTAGCAGATATAGAGCAAGGCCAGCACCATACTTTATGCTCATCAACTCCCCTAGCTCTCTTCACAGCCACTGATGTTCTTGTCTTCTTGTTTTATCATCCATATTCTTTTATAAGCAATTTCTGTTCTTCCATCTTTATTTACTTGCTTTGTTTGGCAGTATGAGCCACCGTATGTAGCGGTGGGATTGGCCATTCTGGCTCAGACGTGTCCACCCACTATGTCCTGTGCATATGCAACATGGTGAATTACAAACCGCCTCCTTGTCTGGAATGGGCGAATGTCGGTGGTTCAGATAAAACGTGTGCTGGACACGAGAAGCAACTTCCTTAAATATTCCCAATATGGTAATTCAATAAATGGCAGGGGTGTTCAGAGGTGGATACTGGAAAGGGGGATAGGGAAAAGAGAGGAAAGAAGAATGGAGAAAGAAAACCTTGAACTACTAAAGCCTTTTGCAGCAAATTGCTCAATTGAGCATCTTTAAAAATTCATTAAGATTGATTTGTGTATAAAAACGAAAACATAAAATATTCATTGGCTATTAAGCAGTGTGGTTATATGTGTCCGTACAATTTTGGTTTAAGAAGACTGAAACAACAAAAGACTGCCTTATCCATGATTTACTGTCATAGATCAATCAACAAAGAGATATATGTATTAAGCTATGATGAAGATTTCGAAGCATTTTTTGTGCACACAGAAACATGATAAACGAGGCCTCTGGTTTTTGATCACTTCTAACCTCCAGGGTGTTTTGGAATTACTGGGAGATCATAACGTTCCTGTCAGAAATAGAAGGAAAACATAGAACAAGCAGCTGAAAGTCAACTGTCATTACTGTACTGCTGACATCTTGCGCCTCAGCAGAACTCATCTGAAAGCTGAACTACAGTTGTCCTTTGGCATGTAAATACCAACTACATCAAAATGTCTAAAGGGCCAGGTTGAATTTGTCAGCAGAAAGCATCACACCGTACGCATCCGCACAGTCCTCTTTTTCCAAGCTGTTCTGTTGTTTTTGGATCTGGTAACTTTCATAATCACTTCGCTCTGTCACAACACTGATGTTCCAAACGTAGGCACCGATGTGGGTACCCATAAATAATTCACCACAGACCTCTGTACCTGTTTCTCTTGTGGTGTGGTTGCTGAAAAGATCTGGCGACACATCAGAACATCTTTTCATGTGAGCAATGGACCCATTGTGAGGACGATCTGATCTGTCTTTTCTCAAAAAACAAAACCACAGATAAAGCATCCACACTGCTGCCGAACAGTGAACTTCAGAAGAGACACGTGGATGTATGTGCACCTGTTTGGTGAGCTGATTCTTCAGGAACAAATCCCCAACAGATACACCGCTCTGTCACAGGCCAATACTATACAGGCTCAGAAGGCGTGGCCATGCAAAAGGACCATGCAGAAAGGTTTGTGGTAGACACGCGCTCGCCAATTATGGAGAAGTATGGTGTTTATGTTGTTGTTAGTAAAAGGTGTGTGTATGTGTTTATTGTGTCTTAGCAGTTATGGGCTTTTTCTACTGGTGGTAATGGAGAGCACTGCTTGTAGCAGAAATTATAGCATGCCTTGTTTCTCGTTTTCTCGTTTGTTAGTGCTAAGCTAACAGTGATTCACACGAACACTTTCTGATGAGGTTAAAGTGCTTCGTGGAATATAGAAAAACTACGAATGACGAAGTCTACAACAGTCTACATCAACCCTTCATTTGATTGACTTCTCAGTTGCATCAGGTACATCTATAAATAATAGAGAAATATATTTTACCCGATGAGGAAAAGCTAGTTCACCCCTATTTTGTGCCAGGGCTGGATTACTGTAATGCCATGCTGTCTGGATGTTCTAGCAAAAGCCTTAACAAGCTTCAATTAGTCCAGAATGCTGCAGCCAGAGTCCTTAAAAGAGCTAGAGGTTTGACCGTATCAGCCTTACCTACCCTACATTGGTTGCTGGTTAAATTCTGCATTCTAAACTAAAAACCTTTAGTTAAGTTAATAATTTATTTTATTTGTTTAGTTGAGCCTTTGGTGATTAGTAAAAGGTGACGATCTAGGGGTTTATTGACAGAGGTCATTGTGGTAAACTGAGAATGTTGGTGCTGTCATCCTTCTGCTCTTACTCACTAAAGTTTGTTAATGGTAGAGTGGAGAAGAGCCCTCATGTCTTTGGTCTGTCTGGTTCTCCCAGTTAGCTAGACTGTAATAGCTCAACCTGCCAGAATCCCTGTGCATTCTGTACACTAAATACTGTTCTCAGGAGACTTCCTGAGTAGTCTGATCCTGCTGCTGCGTCACCTGCCTCAACTGGCTGTCCCTTCTGGATCAGCTTGAACCCTATGAAGCATTTTTCCTGTCCAATGCTGAGCAGAAAGCCTCACCTACATGCCACTCATTCTGCTGATGATACTGGTGCCTTTCTCAAGGACACATTTAAAAAAGGATATTGATATGAATATTGGTGAGAAGATATGGGTGTATAGTACGTATCTATATATATGTACGTATGATGGGTTTTCCTTTTTCCTTTAATTGCCATTGTCCCCCTTGGTTTTACTCACCAGGGCTTGGAAGCTGCTTTGTGATAACGCCTGGCATGAATAGTATAAAGGTAGAATATTTGAATAGAATAAGATATATTATTTTTTTGTAATAATGTGCAATAGTTTTGACTTATTTATAATATTAAATAGATATTTGTATTTGTGCAGTTCTTTTCAATGTTGAAATGCAGTAGTGGTGGGCAGTGATGGTCAGTAATGACCCTGGGTCTTCTTTAGAGTAAGTTTTCTTTAGGAACGGGATGTGCCAGACCTCGCTGAGTGTGTCATTTGTCCATCTGGTCCATGTGAGCAGATGCTCTAAACTATATAGGATAGGCTTGGCTCTTCACATCTGCGACCTGCTCTTATTCTCTCCATTCATTCGTTTTGAAGGTTTAGTCTGAGAAATGTATGCCAACATCACGTTGTCTGTTGGAGCTAAAATGGAGTGGTGGTGAAGCAAGTTTGCACACAGGAATAAAGAACCACACTGCTCCCATAACATCTGTTGTAAACTGCAGAACACTCTGATTAACATTAATGTTTAGGTTCATCTGTGCAGAGCAAACACAATCATTGGTCTCTTGCTCCCCATGCGTCACTGTTTATAAGATATACCACTTTCTGTGTGAATGTGGTCTCCTGTTCACGGTCAAGTGATTTGCATTTCTGTGGCAATATACACAAATACATTAGCATTGTATTTATAGAGCTGCCAAGAAGAGCCAGACTGGCCTGGACTTTTGAAAAATCACCTTGGAAACAGCAACACGCTCAGTGGTGAGAAGTGTTGGTTAGTGACAGATTGTGACTGCTTTACTTTAAAAGACTCAAAAGTGTTTTTTGAAATCTGTGATTATCTCTCATAGGATCACATGTAAACCAGTCCAGACCAGAATGGCTATGTAATGTGACTGCACTGATTCATGGCATAACTTCTCGTATTCAGGTTCTGTGAGGGTGGGTTAGGGATTCTGGATGAAAAGTGCCGTTCTTTGCCGGTCGAGTGTTTGTATCCAGGGGAAATAATAAAAAGGAACATACAGATAAAGCTAAATGCCTAGCATTTTGCAAACCTGCATGCCGAAAAGTGACTGCTTAATCAATCCAAGGGTTGGGTGGAATTTTTTGTATAAGAACGTGAACCAGTGATAATAAGCCCCTCCCACAAACATGCTCAGAATCAGTCCTGGGTGCGGACTCAAGTATTTAAGACAAGTCCTAAGACCTTAAATCAAGGCTGGAGTGGGACTGGAAAGTATATGCTGCAGAGCTTTTTCTGCGCTGCCTTTTAGCCCTGCCTTATCAATATCGTTTGTCTCACTTTGCTGTGTGGCAGCAATAACAAAACGGAGGAATAATACAAACAGAAACTAAAAGCTTTTTTATAGTTAGAAAAAGGCTGTGGGATTTACTGTCAGAAGCATACAGTGGACAATCTGCTGGTTACAGACATCGGCAAACTATTTGGTACACACACAAACATGCAAGACGCTGTTGTCTTTAATTACAGACATTTAGAAAAAGCCCACCCACTCGATAGTCATAGATATATCATTAGCTAGTATCAGCTAGTGTAAGTACTATTTTAGAAAATAACTTTTTCTAAAATCTGTTGTTTTGCTAATTTGTCATAAGACAATTTCCCATGGTGAGATATTCAATCTGGCAAGCTGTCATTAAGAGAAAAGGACAGAAAATTTGTAAATGGAATATGACATAAAGAAAACAGCTAACACGCTCACTAGCACCTCCTACACCTAGAAGGTTTAAGCTTAAGTGGATAACATTAGCATGTCAGACTGACTCAGACCCCTCTAAATGTTCCCAAAAGGAACAGAATGCAGACCACCTCTCACAAAAACCTGCAAGAGCCTATGTGATTACTTGGGTTAATGCTGGACATGCATGCTAGTTAACTATCTAAACCTCCCACCACCTGGTGAGACCACTGTACTGCAGAATCAAATGATATATTGCTTTTATAAGACCAAACATATCATATACCATATAATAAATACAATGCTGAATAAAAGAGAACATCAGATCAAAACGTTTCCATCATTAAAGATGCAATGGGGTTTAATAGCTGGAACTTTTGGAGTATTTTACCATGGAGCTGAACACAACTCGGCCAATCGGATCTGTTAACCCCAATACCCAGAATTCACTGTTAACACAGCCACTTCAAAGTTTGTTTACATTTAAGAAGTTCTTGAATGCCTGCTTCTTGGCTGATATCTGATGATATGAGTGCTCTCCTCATGTGATCTGTTTTATTCTTGCCTCCTCTGCAGCTTTTTTTCTCTTTTTTTGCAACATATGATTCATGTATGAAGATGACTACATCATGCAGTAATGTGAAAGTAATGCACTGTGTGTAAAATGTAACACTGCCGGTTCTGTGAACCCGCCCTGGCTTTGCAGCTCCATCTGTTCAAACATGTAGGAATGGATTCCCCTGTTTTGCCTCCTACCATTTCTATCCACCATAGTTTAAAAAAAAAGGTAATAGCATAGGGAAATCAGGGTTGTGGGCGGAAGGGGAAGGGTTTGGGAAACAGAAGGCCATCAGGGCAGCTCCAATTTACATAACCATGCATATTAATCTTTGCATTCTGAAGTGCGTTCCTAGACAGGAAATATAATTATTCACACAAGGATGCGAACGCAGATGCTTTGAGCTATGAAAACATGGTTTTGCATTTCAACACGTTCTCAAATGTGTCATGACACGGTTCATAATAACACAAGCACAAGCTGCATTACAGTCAGAGGGGCTACAGCAAGGTCCAGGTCTGTCTCATACCACTGCCGTGCTTTCTCAGGGTCAGCTGTCAAAGCAGATGCACAACTGGATGAGTATCTCACTAGGATTGTTTGCTCAAATAAACATATTGGACAGATTTTTGAGATAAGGGTCAAGATGGTTTATTAAAACACTGTCTATGAAAATAAACATGTATGCAATTTATTCATATATGCAATTCCTAATATCCATCAGACACAACAAAAAGCATGTCTGTCCTCAAGTATCTAATAATGGTGTCCTGTAACAGGGTTAGATAAAAAAAAAATGCACTATATACATTTATGTACTGATTTTACACTATTTTAAAAAATCCAATTTCAATATTTCATAATTTTGTATATTTATTTTTAACATTAAGCACAATGTACCTGGTTAATGATCTAGAACTCTGCCTAAAAACAAATGATGACAAATGGAGAACTCTGGAGGTCCCTTGTTGACAGCCTATAACCCAGTAGTGGTGTCAGGCTGTCAGGAACAAAGAACTTGGCTTGACGCACGCAGAGCTACAAGTCAGATAAGCTTTATTTAACAATAGGGTAGTTAAACACAATACCAAAACATGACCAAACATAACAGAGGGAGAATGCGAGATCAGAGTTGAGGGACAGGCAAAAGTCAGAAGCCAGAAATTCAGTCAATGTGGAAACCAAAAAAGCAAGAGAAGGCAAAGACAGCAGTCAGGAGAACAGAAGGGGGTCGAAAGCCAGAGAGATGAGCATACAATTAACTAGAACAAGGGATGAGGCGAAAGAGGAAGTCGAAGTCAAAGCCAGAACAGAGAATGCAGAAACAAGGCTCTGTGTAGCTAAAAGGTTTGGCAAAACTTTAAGTGTGTGTGTGTGTGTTTGGAGAGGTGATATAAACAGACTGGGTGATGAGCGGCAGGTGGGAGACAAATCAGTACTCAGGTGAGCTAGATTGGTCGACTGGGGACATGTGAGTGTGACGTTATTGGGCGATGAACTCTGGAAAGTGGAGTTTGGGAGATCAGGGGAAACCCAGAAGCGTGACACAAGCTTAGCTGAACTAAACTGTTTGAGAACAAAAAAAAAACATAACTAGTAAAGACTAGCTTAATTGTAGCTGTGTTATATGTGGGTTCTGGAACCCTTTTCAAGGACAGCCTTTCTCCTTTCAGCTCACTCAGTTCACTCAAAAATCAAACTGTTAGAGGCTCATACATATAAACTTATATAAACCTGTCTTAATAAAGTTTCTAGTTTAAAATGATTTTCTTTGTTGTGGTTCTTTACAGACGCTTGAGGAAAAAATGAAGATACTCATTTTCTCTCTCTTACTGACATGACCAAAGTCATGAGTTCAACTCCCACCTGGGAGCACTGCCACTAGTGTGCCCTCAAGCAAGGTACTTATTTCTAATTATACCAGGCGGCTGTCCCTGTGACTAACTAGAATACGTGGAGATAAAGTCTGATGAGTTGACATTTTGGTTTTTCCACAGTTGCTACCAGGATCTATAACCTAAACTCAGCCGGCAACATTTATTGCATAGTTACTAACTAAGATTGGCTAGATGGTGTTGACATGTTAACGTTGCAACTGCAATGTTTGTTTAAAATATTATAAAACCTACCAGACCAAGTATCCCCCCAAGAGAAAGTGGTGGAAATGGGGTCTTTAGGCCTATAGCTGATCATCACACTGCCTGATTTATTCAGGATTATTCGAACATCTGCTAGTTGATTTAAAAAAAATCTTTTTCGGCAGTTTGATGTGACCCTTTTGTTGAGGACAGGGTATCTAGAAAGACTTTATGTGTACAGTTCCTGCATTTTAACAAACTGTAATAAAATTATCAAAAATAAATGAAACCAATTTATTAGGAGTACACAGGTCCTTCAGACTGAACCTTTAAAGAATTTTTGTTAGTGCAAAGAATACTTATCGCAAGTATCACTTTTATATGATACTTCATTCTAATAGAAAAAGTTAAGCAGCTCACACTCGTCTATTCTTCACATGTTTAGCTGTTGTAGTCGTTGTTTGTAATGCGTTGGCCAGGCGTGGTCATTTACATTTGTTTGCTTGTGTGGAGTGTGTTCCTGGGTAAAGAGCGTAAAGTGGCTAGAGAATGAATACATAAACATACAGTGTTTAACAATGTATTATTCAGCACACGCTATAGTGGAATTGCTTAAGTTATATCTCTAGGGGAGCTTTAACAAGACTTTAGCGTGTATAATGCACATGAGAAGACTCCCAGCTGTGTGAACCAGCACTAAATCAGTCTTCTTCTTGCTAGCACATGGTGTGAGTCCAAAACTGATGACTGACAGAAATGCTGTAGCCATTTGAATATACTTCTACTCTAACCTTTGTTATCAGCTTCATTCTCTGTCACTGGAGACCGGACTAGAACATATATTCCTTTTTTTTTTAAAGTGGACCTGGTATGCTTATCCAGTGTATCTCCTTCCTTCTGTGTTTGTGTAGCTTTTTGTGAGTGTAAACAGTCTGCAAAGTTATAAAGCCCAAAGTTCACGCCACAGAGAGAAACTCTCTCCCACAGAAACTACTTGTCTCAGCTGCCTGAAGCGCCTTGCTAGAGTTCCAGCCCTTTCCTCTGTTCCAAGATGACACTGTCTCATAACACAATCCTTATTGTCTGGCACTCCCATACAAAACACACAAGCTTTTACTTTTTGACCAGGTTTTTGAACTGGTTTCATTCAGGCTTTGTAGAACCTTGGTGCAATTCAGGGAACCAGTCTGCAATTGCAGCATGTTTTATTGGAACCAAGGTTATGTCATCAAAATCAAAATAGGGTACTGCACAATGTTAGTAAGCAGAACAAACAAGATAGATAGATAGATAGATAGATAGATAGATAGATAGATAGATAGATAGATAGATAGATAGATAGATAGATAGATAGATAGATAGATAGATAGAAAGACAGACAGACAGACAGACAGACAGATAGATAGATAGATAGATAGATAGATAGATAGATAGATAGATAGATAGATAGATAGATGGATAGATGGATAGATAGATAGAAAGATGGATAGATAGATAGATAGATAGATAGATAGATAGATAGATAGATAGATAGATAGATAGATAGATACTTTATTGATCCCAGAGGGAAATTCAAGGACGTACAGATTAGCGTAAAGATTAGCGTAAAGATGGTGGAGCGTACAGATTACCTTCAAGCATTTGTGCTGTTATTCCAGATGTGTGTTTATATCCAGAAAGCAAGTGGATATCAACTACTTTGGTGGTAAAAAGACACAGAAGAGTTTTTTCACCAACTGACATCCCCACAGATGTTGTCATGGTTCATGCCATGACACACACAGAGCCACCAAACTGTTCAGGGTTTAATTACTATATATCCTGACCCTGGCTGCAACAAAGACACACTGCCCCTATGTGTTGCAATTTGACATGAGAGATGAAACTATGTAACGGTGTTTGCCTGCATCTAATAGCACCCACTGAGAGACCAACTGTAGCTCCAGTCTCCAAATCACCTCTAAAAGCGGCCAGCTCAGTCCATGAGCCCACTGTCGGCCAGCTTAAGCTATATTCATGGTAGCGTTCAGGTTTTTGTAAGGTGATAGAAGGGTGTCCACAGGAAGAGAGTGCAGTGAGAGTCAGTGCAGCTTTTAAAGCACCACCATTTCCCGCTGTTGCCCCAGCCGCCCAATTTCCGACTGAGCCCCCAGAGTTAGTAAAAGACCCAAGTGGTTGGTGTCTCCGTGTGGTCAAACATGGAAGTCAGTATCTGCCCATAGCTAATAACTTTCCCTAACACGACTATTCTTTGGTTAAAGCTGTGAATGAACTTTTTGTGTTCCATTTGATTTAATTTGAGGGAAATGCGTGCAACAGTTCAAAATAGTACCATTACTGAAATGTCCGGTTTCAGTCTAGCTTGTGAAGGTGGATCAGGTTCTACCACCTACTTCTACCTGTAAACAGCGTGGTGAAGAGGGAGGAGGAGGGAATATGTGGAAAATGAATTTGACAGATAGTGTCATATTCCATGTTGCTTCTTTGATGGTACAATAACAGTGGCTTCAAGGTGAACATTTGAGAAATGTCTGTCAGACAGCTTTCAGAATATATGTATATAATGTAATAGAAATAAGTAGCCAAAAGCCCAATATTCATCAAAATGTTTCATTACATAAAAAGCTGTGTTCCATCTTACCCCTCATTAGACTTGTGGCTTGCTCTCCCCTACATTCGTTAAAGCCCTTATCCTCCAGACTTATTATTCACTTATTACTCTTAAGGCTCATTACTCGGTAACTGTTATGCATTATTCAGTAAGTACCATGAAACTAAAATGTAAAGTATGTAGTTCTGAGAGTGAAGGATTGAGGTCTGGGATCTCTGTCGTATTTTTGATGCTCTAGGGGTGTTGAGTTCAACTTAATTGAGAGAGAAAAAAAAACTTTTACAAGCTTATGATTTACATCTCCTACTGATGAAGTGTGAAAGCCTAGACAGTGTTACATTTAAATCTCGCATAGTTTACTGTCCATTCCCAATTACACAGTATCATTAAATCTCATCAAGTCAAATATACATGTCTTCTCAATTTATCTGAATACTTTGGACTTGGCATGTACTGGCAGCATTGGATCATGGTCACACAGGTTATGGCTACTAGGATGAACTGAAAAGTCTTCCTCCACTCGACACTTTACAGACCATACTGGATTTGTTGGACTGGATATTTGAATTAAGGAGTTGGGTTCACTGTTAGAGGTGATTTGCTTGCAGTATTCATGGGCCCTGCAGACAATGAGATTTAATGGCAACCCATACATAGTTCATTTTAATACTAGGCTGCTGGGCATGGTTTTCCATCCTTAAGGCATGGTCCTCGGTCACCAGAATCATCTCTAACCTGCTCGTGCATACCCTTCTTATTGTGCACCACACCTTGTGCTAATTAAACAGTGGCCTGTTGTACCGTAATCCCATTATCATAATTAATCAGACAAATGTACCGCTGCCCAAAATATTTGCTACACTGTTTGGTAATTATGATCGGTTGCTTGTGCGGAGGCCTGAGACCAGCCCCCATCAATATGCAGATCACTGCCGTAGCACTGGCAGGAAATTAAAGCTAAATCCCCCTGCCCTTTAAATGCAAAAAGATTAGTTTGACGCGTGCCTAGCATAGCCTACATCCTTATGTATATTACATAGCCAGGAACAGAAGGGCTCACCACACTTCCACAGCACAAGGTGATCTAGTAAATAAGCTGTTCTGAGTGATGTAGTGCCATAGACTTTGATCATTTTTTTGGAATCTTAATTTGCCATTCATCTTTCAACTTTGCATAGTCTACAACAGCTCAATCACTTGGCATAGGAAAACATGCTTTCTACATTGTGTGAGGTCTACCGGGTAAAGCACAGGTCTAGTGGGTAGTGTCACCGCAGTTGACTCTTGTGGCAAAAGCTGCTTGTCCAAATCTGGCCTGGCTCAGAACAACCCCCAAACCCCCCACCATATCCCTATCTCTCACCTGAATGAGGAGACAGCCAATACAGTAACATTAATTGATAATCTACATTTGCAGAACACGTTAAGCCAATCACATGGCAGCAGTGCAGTGCATAAACTTAAATAGATAGTGTCTAACGTTCAGGTAATGTTCACATCAAATATAAGAATGAGACATTTGAAGCAAAAGTCTGAAACGTGTGCTTTCAAACTTTACTCAAAAACGTACTAACAGTTAAGTAAGAACTGTGTGCAGTGATGGCGGTTGGAACCAAACATCTAAGCAGTATGATGTCTTCAAAAACTACCTCGCAAAAAAATTTAAAAGAAATTGTTATAAATACATCTGATGCCTGAGACAGATATGAGACCTGCCGTTAGCCTTCAACCATTTGGACCTCATGGCCATTGTAAGTGCCGCCATATGAAGCTGTGGAAAGATTAAGATCCCTGCTTTACATGATGTGGAGGGACTTGAAAACGTTAAAAAAGGTTCTTTGCACTTTTCAAATATCTCATTTACAGGAACAGCCCACTGAAACTTTCTTTAAGAAACCAGTTGGCGCCTCTATATGCTTAAAAAAGTGGTTCTTTACATTTACTCTAGGCAGAGGTTACACATGTCTATATGTAGATATGTGATAAAAACAAACTACTGCATATGGTTCCTTAAAGAGTCTTTTAAAATGATCTCTATTTAGCACTATAAAGGGCTCTGCTGTAGTTGCAAGTCATTGGCAAGTCCTTTTGTTGGTACTATGTAGTCCACTTTCTGCTATGAACGTATGCCAAAAGTCTTCAATTCTACTTTCCAGTTCAAGTGTTTGTGTAATTACTGGTAAGTATTCAATTAAATTAACAACCAGTTATTCTGTGATCCAGGAGAAGCTGGATTAAAGATTCGGAATTGAAAAACTCTATTTAGTGGCATCTCTCCAAAGAACACTTTTTGGCACCTTTATTTTTAAGTCTGCGTATTTGGCTGGACAGCAACAGAACTTCGAAGCAGTTTTTCTCAGTTTCACTGTTGGCATAGTTACTGCTCTTTGCCTTGGTGGTGCAGGCAGTATAGTGGAAGCAGGGGTGAAGAGGACTACATGTGCCTTTGGAAACTGCTTCTCTGTTATATAAAGACATCGTATCATGACTTTGATGTATGATTTTCAAGGAGAGCTAGACAACACAGTGGATCGCTGTGGATACTTTTCTATTTAAACCTTTCTCATGGCTTCACCTGATTCTGGGGGCCCTCGGGTGTAATAGTTATTTTCTCCTTAACATCAATGGAATATATTTTTTGATAGCAATGTGTATGATTTACAAAACCCTTCAATTTTGCTTTTCTAAAAATGTTTTTACGGGGTCAAATATTACATCAGTATGACTATTGCTGAAAGAAATCTGAAAGACCAAACTGAGTTATGTTATTCAAATCATTCATGAAGGACTAAATGTATCGCCTTATTCCAGTGCACAACAGAATAGCATGAAGAAGACAGGCCGTGGTAGTCATTCATTTAGGCTGCATATCCCACCTAAAAATGATCAGTTTTAAAACGTTCTGATAATACGCAACACAATGTTTCATTAATATTTTCAGCGGGAACTTTTCTTTTGGTGACCAGAATGTTCTTTCTAAAGGCCTCAGTAACATCCACAAAACATTTTTTGAATGTTGTGCTGAGAATGTTCTTCTGTTTGTTATCATGTAACATCATCTGTGGCCCTGACATCATCCTCAAAATATCGTTTGACCTTGTAGGAACATTATCTCAAATTCTAAACATCTTTAACCCTTCTTTAAACAGTAGAGTAAGCTATTTTCATCTTGTAGGTAACACTAGCAGAAGTTGGGGGAATGTTCCTGCAAGATGGGATTCACTACAGGTTATACATTAGTCTACACAGCACTGAATAAGGCATCTACAACAGGTACATGTATTGAGCTGCAAAAAAGTTTGGATTCTGGTGGTGACAATAAGGACACTGCTGAGATCAAGATGCAGTTATCAGGTCTGGACTGAGTTAAGACCTCAATATCATTGAATGTGTTTGGGATTACTTAGCTCATCATAAAATCAAGCAAATCTTCCACAAAGATGGAAAGACAAAGAGTGGACACACAAATACTCAGAAAATACACTGAAATATTCAAAAATATTTTCCGAATTATCCAAAATGTATCTCCATTTTTAGGTTTCTACCTCATTTGAACACAGCTTTATGTAAACTCGTATGGTGACTGGAGCGTTGGACTGTTACTTAGGGTAAAACCTCATTAAAGGAGAATCCCATTTGATGTGTCTGGTCATATTATTTGTGCATATTGAGCAATGGCTTTGATCACAGCCTGGCCAAGCAGATATCAGCACCAGATCCGGCTGTTTTGTAAGGTGCAGCAATCTCCAGTTCTTGATGGCGTTCTTCCACGGCTCGAGCAGACTGCACGCTCCTTCAGCGCTCTGGGGGACCTGCATGAGGAGGCTGTGCTAAACAAATATTTTCCTGCGAGATCTGTCAGTGTACAATAGCTCATGTAGTTGTACTGCCAGGTAAAAGGAAACAGGACTAAGCTTTAAGAAGCAGTGAGACATGTGTGAAGGTTTTTCCCCTCTCTTGTCTGTGAGAACGCTTTCTCACCCACCGCGACGCAACGTTTTTTTTTTCTCGTCCTCGTCGAATGGTTTGAATGTAACTGTACAGCCAGAGAGAATGAAGCGGCCTTGCTGTTGCCTAACAACCACATTCCTGCCAGCTGAGGATGAGAGATGACTTGCACTAATTGAATTTCACTTCTTTTGAATGTACTGGCACTTAGACACCATTCAAGGCGCAGCGATTCTCTGCGCACGCCATCGGAATGAAATTGCCAACGTGATGTTTGTCCCTGGTCAAGGTCCCACCGTTCAGAGTGTTCTGCTGCGTCTCTGTATCTCTGTTAACACAGCAACAATGGAAAGGCTGAAGCTTGGAGGTAGCATCTCATACGGTGGCACTGATAGAACTTTTTAAAAATGTTTTTTAAATTTGGAAAAAGGACTTAGACGCATGCAACGTTCACCATTACAGGGAGAAATGAACGAAGACATGACAGCTGTCCCTTCGGTCAGCACTGCTGCTGTAGATGAATCTCAATTCCGCTTCGTAATATTCCATATTGGCTTGTTGTGCTGGAGCGTCATCTTTAGTGATGCACTGAGATACTTATAGAGCCTGTAAAGAGCTTTATGTCTCATTTTCCTTTCATGTGGTGAAAACAGATCGCCTTTATACGACCATTTCAAATCTCTCTGTGTCCTTTAGAATTAGCCAGGCTGCTTTAATACGGCAGCTTTGAATGGCTCACTTTTTGTACACCTCTGAGGTTAACTGATACTAATCTTGTGGTGCCAAAACAGTCGCAGTTCTTTTCCACACAATTATTTTCCAAACTCTTTTAAAAAACAGATGTTACAGCATCTTTAAGACTGACAGATGCAAATGAGCTTTGGCCAAAGCATTTCAGTCTGAAACACTCTTGACTTCGGTGTGAGTTGGCAGAGCCTTATTGTTGCAGAATCAATGAGTGGATATATGTAAATGCAAATAAGGTATTTGTGACATCACAGTGAATTAAAAATGAGCTGATTGGCGTTTTCTTATACAGATTGTATGGACTAGGTAGTGAACCGCATGTTTTGAAACTTTAAGAGTGCTTATATGCCACATTATGACAGCCTGCAGACTCATCACATGAGGTTACACAAATAAATGTTTCAATGCTGCAAAATAAAAGCAAATATTTTGTGTATTTCTAGGATTAACAGATTGCCATCGCTACTAACTTTGCGTGTGTCAGCTACAAGACATCTACCAGATGTTGATCATTCTGCGACAGATAACACAAGCCAAAAAACAAAAAAAACAAAAAACAAAATAAAACCCTAATACTGTTTGTGTGTAAGTTATTTACTGGATGTTACAGAGCTTGATGTGTTTTATTGCTTGTAATTACTATCATGTTTTTCTCTGCAGCAGATTTACAGCTCATTCCTTGCTTGCTTGTTTGCTTCTACAAACAGCCAATAACTTTCCAAACCTGCACCACCCAGCCAGCCTCAATACTCACCCACACAAGCCTGCAATCTGTTGGCTATTTACCTGAAAAGACTGCTGTGCCCTGAAATAAATCCACAATATATTTAGCAGATCTTCCAGAACCCGCAGATGAACCCGCCTTGTTCTGAGCTCTAATTTGGTTTTCATGAAATGGGCCCTTTAAAACTACTATATAAAAATTACCTTTCTTCAAACTGTGCCTTCTTTCGAAACTAGCGCTACAATTTTCTTTGTAACTTCAACATGAATGGGCGGCGCCTAAAGACCGTAGGCTGAATAGGTGGACAAATACACCGATCAGCCATAACATTTTCACCGCCTCCTTGTACAGGGGTGGGACAATGAAACTGAAACACCTGTCATTTTAGTGTGGGAGGTCTCATGGCTAAATTGGACCAGCCTGGTGGCCAGTCTTCATTAATTGCACATTGCACCAGTAAGAGCAGAGTGTGAAGGTTCAGTTAGCAGGTAAGAGCACAGTTCTGCTCAAAATACTGCAATGTACACAACATTATGGGTGACATACCAGAGTTCAAAAGAGGACAAATTGTTGGTGCACGTCTTGCTGGCGCATCTGTGACCAAGACAGCAAGTCTTTGTGATGTATCAAGAGCCACGGTATCCAGGGTAATGTCAGCATACCACCAAGAAGGACGAACCTCCACCAGCATCACGTAGTGACCTGGCCACTATCCTGCAAGAAGAATGGCTTAAAATCCCTCTGACCACTGTGCAGGACGCAGTATAGGTCATTCCCAAGACGAACTGACGCTGTATTGGCCGCAAAAGGAGGCCCTACACCATACTAATAAATGATTGTGGTCTAAACCAGGTGTTTCAGTTTCATTGTCCAACCCCTGTACCTACATTTACTGCCCATTTTATCAGCTCCACTTACCACTTAGAAGCACTTTGCAGTTCTACCGTTACAGGCTGTAGTTCATTTGTTTCTCTGTATACTCTGTTACCCTGTTATTCTGTGATCAGAATGATCCACCCCCAACATAATACTGAAGTGGTGGAGCGTTAGTGTGTGTTGTGCTGGTGTGAGTGGGTCACTGCTGCTGGAGTGTTTAAACACCTCAGTGTCACTGCTGGACTGAGAGAAGTCCACCAACCTAAGCTATCCAGCTAACAGCATCCTGTAGGTAGCACGCTGTGACCATCGACCCGTGATCACTGATGAAGGGCTAGAGGATGACCAACATCTACAAAACATTTACATCTACAAGGTGGACCAGCAAGGCAGGAGTGTCTAACAGAGTGGACAGTGAGTGGACACAGTGTTTAAACACTCCAGCAGCACTGCTGTGTCTGATCCACTCACACCACCACTACTTCAGTGTCACTGCAGTGCTGGGAACCACCCACGTAATACTTGCTCTGTGGTGGTGTGTGGAGAGGCCCTGACCATTGAAGAACAGAGCAACATGCAGAGAAACATCTGGATTACAGTCTGTAGTGGTGGAACCACAAAGGGGTCAGTGGAACTGTTAAAATGGACAGTAAGTGTGGGTACAAGGAGGCGGTCAAAATAAGGGCCCTTTAAAAGCAGACTTATGCTGCTATATACACTTAAAACCTGGAAATGCACACAGTTAAAATGGGAAGATATAAATGCCTTGGACAGGTGTCTGAATAAAGAACTGCTTTTGCTCATTTGAGCTGTATGTTTTTTTTTTGCTTCACCTTAATCAAAATGCATGATTTATGATTTCACCCTGACAACATATTTTACAGTATGTTAGAAGTGCAGCACTGTTGTTCAGAAAGAGATTTATTCTGGTGTTTCTTAGGCTAAATGAAAGAGAATGGCCATCGCCATTCAGCTTTTTATTTAGACGGGTCCCAAACGCGCTGTTTATTCATGGGCGGCCAGCACAGAGGGGCGTGAAATGCGAAGAGAACAAAGCGTAGCTGCTCCCAGCCCCTGCATTTTCCCAGTGAGACAGAGAGGGTGCGCTTTGGCTCCACGTCTTCTCAGATCTAGAGGGGGAGTTCACACTTGGTGAATGTGACATAAATAATCTGGCACCGTTGGATGAACATAAGGTGCAAAAGCATCTCGACCAATCAAGTCTGAACGTGTTGGAAAATATTTTTCTCCTAAATGCACAATTCTACACGGAAACATGATGGTATGTAGATTATATCAAGTAACTGACATTTGCAGTGGTGGGTCTTCAGTTTCCCAGGCTCATCACGCAATGTAAATACTGACATGGGTAACAGCTAGAACAGCAGCAATTTACTGATGCCCAGTTCTTACAATAACCTTCCTGATGATTGGATATCTATTCCTGCACACTGTTGAACACCAGAGGTGGGGACAGTAGCCTGAACACCGGGAGAAGTGTTGAACGCATGGGCGTGGTAGTGGGGGGAAAAGTGGACCTGACTACCCAGGGCCCGAGTAGGGAGAGGGGCCCATTTTTTTTGCTCACGTTCCTCGTGTACTGGCATGGATAGGGGCCCACTGACATTGAGAGTGTACAGGGCCCAGAATTTGCTGCTACACCCCTGGTTGAACATCTGTTAGAATCACTGCAGTGAAAGTAAAAAGTTTACTTTGAAACTTAAAACTAAAAAAACAACCTGAGCAGAAGCTTAAAAGTAGCAGTTCAAGAAATTACTTTAAAGGAAAGGACACCAAATATCCAAAGCCTCTGCATGATCAAAGTTCTAATACGTAACATAGCCAATCAGAGCAATTTAAAGCAAGATGCTCTATTCTAAAGAAACATTCTGAGACAGAATTGCTCACAATCTAGTATGGGAATCAGATGCTTCACAGAAAGTTATTGCAGGACATTGTTATGAATGCTCTACACAATAAAAATAATCTGACAAAGTAGTAGTAAAGGTTTGCAGCAGACATGCCAGACAAATCTGTTAATTAGCAGTAAACATAAAATCTGTAAAATTACAGGCATTTAATTTCTTTAATTTACTGCTAAACAGCTTTCCAGTACATCTATTCAGTATTGGCCCCAGTCCAAGATTACAGAGAAGACTATATCTGGCAGCTAAGATTTTCAGCAGTGGGTTTGTGTTCTGTCCCCAGTTTTCCCACGCTTGTCCATGTAAACTGGAATGGATATCCCAAGAAAAAGAAAGAATGGCATATGATCCATTAGCCTAAACTGTCACATAAATGCTTCACTAAATATCATCCATTAATTCATTCATCCATTCATTCATCCATCCATCCATCCATCCATCCATTCATTCATGCATTCATTCATTCATTCATTCATTCATTCATTCATTCATTCAATTATTCAAGCCCCTTATCCTCCTGGCTCATGATGATCCTGGAGCCTTTCCCAGAACTTATTGGGTGGAAGGTGGAAAACACCCTGCACAGGCCACCAGTCCACCACAGGGCTGACACTGACATACGCATTCACACTCATACTTACATCTAGGAACAATTTAGCATCTCCAGTCAGCCTGACTGCCTGTCTGTGGACTGTGTAAGGAAAATCTAAGCTCCACATTCCAACCCAACTATCTGGCATATTTACATGCATTTAACCGTTATTTTTGATAATCAGTGTTGACTATTACTATACTAAGTGTCACTTAGACAGTGAAAATATTTTTGGTCAGTGTGCCTGATGCTTGAAACACTGTTTATGATAGCATATTACATATAAATATGATCTGTTATACAAACTGTAGAGAAGGACATTAGCACATCCTGAAACTTACATAGTGGTGCTATTTTAATGCCAGTGTCTACACAGCCTCTACAGAGAACACATTTCTGCACATTTTAATACACAAATGATGTTTAATAGCGGAATTTAAAAAATAAATGCACATGTGGCTTATTTTATACTGAATTTTTCCCCCCCAAAATGTTAAACTCAACAGATGTATATAAACTATGCAATTAAATTAGTATGTTCTCTGAAGATGACACGTGTAAAAGAAAAACACTACACCAGAGTACACAATTACACAATACGCAATGAGGAACACTGGAGGAAAAAAAATCTAAATATGAGATACATTGAAACTTCTGCACTGCCGTCATTTTACCGCTTTATTGTGTTATTTTTTCCCAACATGTTAAATTCAACAAATGAACAGTAATTGTGCATTGAAGTGTGCAGATGGTGTTATGATGTTATGAGAGTTATAAGAGTTACTCAGTGAAAGCCAGCCACTGTTAGAAGCCTGAAGAATGAAGAGCTCAGTCTAGTGTGAGGCTGGTGAACAACATATAAGATTAATTAGTTCTAATTTGAGTCTGTGCAGGCACCAGGCTAATTAGGCGGGTGAGCGGGGTGTCCGTCAGCACTGTATTTAAGGTGTGTAAGTGCTTAATATCCACCTCAGTCTGATACTAATACTGTGCTCTTCTACAACTTATACCCAGCTAAAAGTCATTGCTGAGGTAGACGCCATCCTTTATTTGTTTATTTCTTCCTTTATTTACTTATTTTGCCACGCAGAACATTGTGCTCCCAATTAGTCGAGCTTTTGGCTCGCCGATTCCACACTGACATATGGCAAAAGTTGTGCATGATCAACTGGAGATGGCCAAGCACAGAAAATAATGAGAGCCGACTGCAATACCAGCGTCAGGTCACAGTGAGGGGTTACACTGTTTTTTTTACTCTACCATATTATGTCATGGGCTGACAAGCAGCGAGTGAATATTCTGAATTAAATATGAATTTCTGTACTGTGTTTTTGTGCTCTACAGTTCCAAATATGTTCCTAATTTTAAGTCACATGTTGATGATAGCAGTTCAAGTGCAAATGGCCACCATCCAGAGCAAAACATCTCTGAACTAGCACCATTACTGAGAGGGCAAAAATCTTTACTGTCAATGTAAGTAAGTAAAAGGTTTCAGGTAAACATTTTTGTTGGTAGATTCATCATGATATTTTCACAAAAAGTGTGTCTGCTGTATGCAGTAGTGAAGTAAACATGACAAAAAGAAGATACATGTTTTTGTTTCAGACAGAAGAAACTGGAGAAACTGAAATGCAAAAGTTTAACACATTATAAAATATGATTTTTGCACACATTTATATTTTTTGTATCTCATGCATCTGTACGGTAACAATGGGTATGTAACACCTAAAATAGAACAAATAAAATAATAATTAAAAAACAGAAACAAAAAGCAATTTCAAGTTTTTGATCATTTCATTTCCCAATGTTTATTTCTTCTCCTTTCTCATATATAGGTTAAATTGACTCCTAATAAAAATAAAGGCTATTAAATTTGGGGATACGGAATTATTTAGACCCTGCAAGATTATCATGATAATCCAACAAAACAAAACAAAACAAAACAAAACAAAACAAAACAAAACAAAACAAAACAAAACAAAACAAAACAAAACAAAACACACACAAAAAAAGTTTCTAATACTGAACTAAAGATAACAGTGATCATGAGATTCCTAAAAAGCATGAAAGACCTGGTAGTCCACCAACACTGTCACCCTCATTCAAACAGTACTTAAAGCTTCAGTCACTGAGAGATAGGAGAGACTTAAGCTCCACTCCTGCTTCAGATCAACTTCTAAGAATATCCCTGCACCTAATATCACACATCAGATACAGGGGTTTACTGTGAGGAATACATAAACAGTACACAGCACACTGTATATGTGGAAGGAAATGTGATGTCATCAGTGCACTTGTGCCATCTTGTGTTTTCAATGTGTGATATAATTCCGTACGGATGCAGGTGGGTGCGTCACTATGAGTGAGTCAGCACGAAATCTAGAAGCTGCAATCCTAAGTAACGAGGAGATAATTAGCACCCTGGCGAATGCATGTACAGGCCAAAACAATAGTGACCTTATTCAATACCATACTACTGATGAGGAAGTTTTACTCACTGCTTCACAATGTAAGAGCTGAGTACATCAGGGCTCAAGAAAAAAACTTTTCCTAACTATAATGTATTCATTTATTAATGCATAATGATTGTGGGTAGGGATTGTTGTGGGTTGTTCCTGTGAGGAAGGTGCATATATACAGTATATATACATAAATTATGGACAGGGAGTAGATACAAGGAGGCTTTAATGTTATGGCTAATCGGTGCAGACTGAAGGGCAGACAGCTTTAAACACGAGAAGCACAAAACAGAGAACAAAGATGTCCAAATTAAGATTTTCAATCTTAACCTGAACAAAAAATACCACATATTTGCCATGTAGATTATCATGTGAAATAATTGACCAAATAAAATCACAGTATCAATCAGACTACATCCACACCCTCAGCTTTGTTCATGAGCAATTGGTAATGACTAGTTAGCATAAGGAGCTCAGTCATCCAGGAGGTAGAGCTGCTCCTCCTTCACATTAAAAGTAACCAGTTGAGGTGGTTTGAGCTTGTCTTTAGAATGGTTCTTGGTCACCTCCCTTTGGAGGTTGTCCCAAGATCCCTGGGAACACCTCAGGATTCCCCAGAAAGAGCATGAGTAATCTGTGGGGCACAAGGCTGTCTTGTTATTCCACTTTCTCCATTGGAACTACAACCCCAGCTAGATTACAGTCTTTGTTTCTTCAGTTGATGCAGAGCCCTGGTGTGAACTTTTTTACCTGAACCACATCGTATTAAGCAGATAAATTCGCATTTGTTACCTTTAAAAGTAGCATTATGTCTAGTAGCCTAGCACTTAGGCTATTGGATGATGCTAAGCATAGCGACAATGCTAGCTAGCCTTTCTTTTAGGTTTTATTCCAGCACCATTGCTGGGTTAATGAATGTTGTTCTCCCATGCCCTTTTGACACCTAGAGCTCTCATTAATAAATTTCATTTTGAGGGGATCATGAGTTTTGCTCGGGTCACAACAAAGTAGCAATGCAATTAGAACTCGTTTGGCATATGCAAATTGAATTCTTTTCACCTTTCGAGTAATTATAATGTGATGGCTTTAGTGATTCCCAGGGCACTGGCATCTGTCTTTCTATGTTGCATGAGCGGGAATGTCAGGTCTAGCACTGGTGACCAGGAACTGTGAGATTAATGTTCTAATATCTCTACATAGCTAGCTGGTTATTAGAGTGCTGCCTTAGGTGGTCAAAGTCTATTTTATAGTCTATGTTACTCATTAGGGCCTTGATTGGTGTGGATATGGTTCTGATTGCATGTTGGCTGTCAAAGTAAACTCTTGAATTAACTGTTTTTGATGACTATAGGACAGATACCTTATTTAAATCCCACTAAATTCTCCATAAACATATTAATTATTCAGCTACAGATCATGATCTTTATCCAGGCTGAATTATAGAAGAGGAGGCTAGACAGTGTCCTTACAGGAGTGAACGGACACACAAGACAACTTTCTCGTTCAACTTTTATATTTCAGTGGTCTAGAAAACAGGGCATCATTACACAGAAACAGGGGGTGTGGTGTAGTATTGATTTATGAGGTAATAACTCAAAATCAGCAGTAGAACATAGAGGTTTGTTTACTCAGCTCCATTGTATTAACAGCCCCAGTATATCTTCATAACCCACCTGTACCTCTGAACGACACTGGGTTCTATGTTTTGTAGATGGTTTGTGTTTTAAAGCCAGTGTTGTGTTTTGGCAGCAACTTCATTTGAGTTCAAAGTTAAATGTCTCATTTGACTGGACCATGACCAGGCTGAACAACTGATCGTTTACTCAGAGGGGTCCACTGGAGGGTCACAAAATGCAAAACGCATTGCTGTTGGAACCGCATCTAACACTGTATTAACTTTTCGTTATTTAATCGATCATTTAAATATTCACTCACCCACTTATCTTCTAACATGCTTATTCCTTTTGGGTTGCAGGGGGTGCTGGAGATCATACCAGCATCCAACGGGCGGAAGGCAGGACACTGGACCCTGGACAGGCTAGTTTGCATATTACTAAACAAACAAACATGCAAACAAATTCAACCAAAAAACTAATTAATAAATTAATAAATAAAGAACTTTCAGTGAATCAAAAATCACATTCAAAATATCCACACAATATACCATCTTCATAAACAAACAAATAAATTAATAAATAATCTTTCAGTGAATCAAACATCACATGCACCCCACCCCCTCAAACAATACCATCCGTATGGACTTTTGCCGAATTGTCCTAGTCTTTCCCAGTCTCACTGGTTTGGAAAAGTGCCACTGAACTGAATCAACAAGTTGATTGGGGATAGTCCTAGAACTCTGAAAAGTGGTGGATCAAATGCCCACTCGCCCCTGTCATTGCAACAGCTGGGGAATGAAAGTTCAAAGCTGATTCAGTGATGTAAATCAAATGTAATGGTAATTCCTCATGTGACTACTATGCAAATAACCCTGCACCTCTACGATGACTGCATCAAAAACACTAGCTAAAGATCTTTTGGGTTAACACCAAAATGTTGGGGACTGTCTTTGGCAGCTTCTTATTCTGACTACAGATCATGTTGAAGATCAGATTGATCTGACTGAAGTCTGGCTAAATCTTCTTGATCCTACCCTCAACCCAGACTGGTGTGTATTGACTGGTGTGCATTGATCTTCCAGTTCCATGCAGCACTGTCCTCCAGTCCTACAGTGAGCAGCAGACGGAACACTGTACTTGTATTTTCCATGTAGCTGATCCTGAATGACTGTGATCCCCTGAAAAGATGTTGGGATGGCTCCCACCAGCCATTGTTGTGCTAGTCTCATGAGACTGTGCTTAAATTGCCTTCCTACATATACCACACACTTACTGTGGTGGTGGGTAGTGACAAAAAAGATGAAGCACAGACTTGCCTTGGGTTTACAGATCCTAGCCACCCCCTCCTGTGCTAACAGAACCTGGCATTGAAAATAGCACTAGTACGTACGTTTGAGGATCTACATACTAATGTCTTCTGTGCTCCGTAGTTTGTATCATTATTACACTTCACAGTTTTGCTTAAGAGTTCACACTCGCCTAATTCCATTTGTGCTTACAGCGCACACACACACATACACACACACACACACACACACACATACACACACACACACACGTATATATATATGGCTACCTGTTCTTCAAACACACCTGTTAGATCTTCTCACACCTACAGGTTAATATCTAGAACTCAGTGTATAGTAAAAGACAGTGTTACCCTGTTGTCTAGTTTTGACTTGTACATGAACCTACAGTGAGACCATCGCCTGCTGAACTGTGTTAAATGTACTTTCTCTGACTCTGGATGTGTATAAACTTTCTGTCTTTGGAGCATTTTCTGCACTTTCCTCTGGATCTATCTCTATTTCCTCCCCTGACTTCATGTGGATTTACTTCCATGGCATTTGCTGGCTTTGTGTGGATTTGTTTCCATGGTACCAGAGCTTGGTGTGGAATTTTCTTAATGGCGCTCCGCGGCTTCATGCCATCGTCTATCCGTGGCATTTTGGTAGCTTCATGTGGATTTGTTTCCATGACATTTAGTCACACCTCCTTGACTTTTCCTTCTGTTAAGAATGATATGGGGAAATTAAGGGTCAGGCACTTTACACTTATTTAAAAATACGTCTCCTCTGAGTGCTGATTTTACTTGTTGGAATTTAGAACATGTGTTGGTTCACATTCCCATTGTTGTGTAACGAGTACTACTCTTTTTTAATTTTCTTTTTAATCCTTGTAGATAAAGAGGACAACAAGTTATTAATCTTATGAATCACAATCACAATACTCCAAACAAATAGGGGGCAATATATAACCAGAGCGTTGTGATGTCCACCAGAATCAGAAGAAAGGCACAGCCTAAGCTTCCCTCTTCACTCCTTAACAGTCAAGAGTAAATGCTGCGAGTTCAAAATCAGTCTTCATTTGTTTAGTCAGCAAGAACATCTCCAGCTGTAGAAAGCATCACCAACGTCTTGCTTCTATTTCTATCACTTCTTTTGTTTACTGCTTAACACTGATTTAGGCTGTGAGCTTTAGTCCTCATGGTATTCACTCTTCTGTTCATTGGCTACCTGTCCCTAAATATTAAGGAGCAAGACCTGTAATAAGATTAACAAAAGCATATCGTCACTGTCCAAATAAAAACATGTATCTCCATTTTTGTTGATTTTTACTTTTATGACTCATTTAATCACACGAGCTGCTGTTTACACTGTGTGTGAATTTCATTAAGAATGGACCAACAGAAATGGCCCAAAACTGTTTAGAACTACGTCTGGTTCCATTGACTTTCTCTCTAATTAAACAAGGTTTTTGGCCTCTACTGTAAAGTTGCCATTTTGGAGATACATGTTTTTTTTTGGACAGCGATGATATGGTCACACTAGCCTAACAGTAGTGGCAAGAATCCCAGTCTACAGGAAATTCTTGTCAGAACTGTTCCAGGAAAGACATCCACCAAATCCGGCCCAACTGCGCAATTCCTTGATGCGAGAGCAGTTCAATTGCTGTCGATTACACCCAAAAACCTGTCCCGTCCAGACCAAACCAAACCCCAGCTGATATTCACGCTTTTGGAGGTGTTACATACTATTATGTAAATATATATATATAAATGAGCATCTGAAAGTGAGGTGGGTGAGTTCTTGTGTTGAAATGACTTGCTTTCATTTTTAGGAGTGTGATTTCATATAATACTATTTATCAATCACACCCAATATATTTAAAACAAACTCAAACCAATCTGGTCATCACAAACAGTTAAATATTTATGGTGCTTCAAATGGGTGAACGGCAGCAGACAAGGAAATCCTTCCTCCAATCTGCTGCTTTATTTTTGCATTTTTAAAGCAGATCATAAAACACAAACCTCTGCCTGGCTCATTCGTTATTCAAAGTGAACCTTGAGGTTCAGCCTCAGTATCCTGTGAGTAGCGCTGGAAGGAAACAACTAAATGTTTAATAGAACCGGTGTGACATCAAAGGCGGAAGGTTGTGTAACGTATGGGCCAATCAGCTGCTCTCAGCTGCTGAGAGTTCAGGCTTAAATGGGACTCTGCGGTCTCTGCCTCCACCGACTCCTGAACTTTAACGAGACCTGCTCCCATTAGCTCCGCAGGTGGAATTTCACACATCGACGTCCTCCATCCTCTCGGCTTCATTCCGGCTTGTCCACCGTTCCCAAAACTCTCAGTGACTGATATCTGGTTAGTTGCACCCAATGCATTATTAATCTTGATTTGTTTCTGGCTGCTGTCGCAAGGCTGGTGGAAACTACACTGCACTCCCTGTGCACCAGACCATCCAAATGAGATCCCATACAGGATCTTGAGGCATGGGCAGAACCTTTCTACTCAGAAACAGAGGAGCACAGTTATCAATAATCTAGAGTGGCTGGGGCTGCTTTATACAACCTACAAACAAGTTAAATCTTGCCTAATGTTTCCTGAGCCTCGTTTGTGCCAAGCCTTCATTGTGTTTGGATGCTTGTCAAAGGATGCCGCTGTACATTAGCATTTGTTACTCCCATGCGCAAAAGATGCTGCTTCCTTCCTGTTTTCTTTCACGTTCTCTTTCAGCACATGGTGGATCAGCACTTGGCCTCAGGATTTTCCTTCTGCCACGTGCTGTCTTGAACTGCAGTCTCATAAATGTGCTTCCATATCATTTTCATGGCCCACTTCATTAACACTGCAACTGAGAAAAATACATTTTTCCTTGTTCTTTAATAGCCCTGGCCATATTAAGCCGGATTCATCTTTTCATAACATTTAAATAACAAATAGTTCCTGCAGTGTATCATTTAGTGCTTAGAGGACCTCACCATTGTATTTGGATAGCGTTTAAAAGATACAGTTGCTGAGGCAGTCAATCCCAAAATCCAGTTTGCTTATTATTCAGTTATAAGTCTTAAGACATTGAATTCAGTACCAACTAGGAATTATCCAATGACCACTATAACCGATTCAGCAACTACTATTAAATATTAAGAAACTACTTTGAATTATTAAGCAACTACCATGGTCTTGAATTTACTTTGTGTATGTCTGTTAGATTACTATCAATGTTTATAAATCAGCTTTCTAGGTTGTTCAGTTATTACACTGAATTATTCAGGAACTACTATAGACATTTTGGGGATATATACTATTTGGTAACTACTATGAACTATTTAGTAACTGCTTTGAATTACTCAGTAACTTCTATAAATGTTTTGGTCATTTCTACTAATTGTATATTAACTGCTAATGATTATTTAATAACTACTATGAACCTTTATGCTGAATTTAAATGAATGGTCTCACAAATATAAAATAAAAGCTGTTGTTTTATAGGTCTAAGCGAACATTCTTAGGCTGTAACTGGTCTGGTGGCAAGTTTGAACGGGTCCAAAAACACCAGATCATCCAACCTACTAAATTGCATCACCAGTGAGATGTTGGGATAGGTTGGGCTGCATGTGGTTTACCCTGTTTTGCCTCATGTCTAATAAAATCACTGCAGCACATATACTTGGGTAGCTTATTGTTTATTAGGTAATAGAATCTGAGATAACTCTAGAAGGGATTTGAGTGTTGGCATTGTTTTTGTTCAGTGTCGCACGGGTAAAGCTGTGCCAGGGAGACAGAGGAGGCTGCGCGATGCAGCTAGTGTCACAGTAGAGCTGAACTGGTTCTGAGAGCCAATAGCGGAGGCAGGCCGAGTCACACTACCCACCAGGCCCTCACACCTCCACTTCTGCACCTGTAATTGAACCCCGCGAAGAGGAAGTCCTGTAGAAGCAGCTGAGGACACTTTGAAAATAAGCCTTGTGCTCTTGGAGAGGATTGGAGGTGGTGTGGTGGTGCTTGTCTGTCCGTCACTTGTCAAAGCTCGAAAGGTGGTAAAAGGCTTCTACCATGAGTGTGAAATGCCAGCAGTCAGCTGTGGCTGCTACAAGATAGAGGCGCGAGCTAGAGTTTGTACGCCATGCAGGAAATCAATACGTGCAACAGACACTTTCCTATGTTGTTTTACCATATTACCTACTACACACTAAGGCAAATGCAAGCATGTGGTCATCTCTGCTGTTTAATGGTCTCTTCTGCTCACTGTCCTGTTATCCTATAACAGTAGAATTGTATTAATATAACATATAGAATTAATAACTGTCAACTAATAATATGCTCATCACATTGATTTATCAGTCTACTCAGTCTTTAGCAGAGCTCAGTAACACTGAGATTAATAACTGACCATCTCACTGATTTATCAGTCTACTCAGACTTTAGCAGAGCTCAGTGACACTGAGATTAATACCTGATTATCACACTGATTTATCAGTCTACTCCGACTTTAGCAGAGTTCCTTAATAATCACACTGATTTATGGTTTATAAGGTTTTTAGAAAAAGTTCTGTGGTCATTATCTGTGGAGCTGCACTTCTGCATGCGCTACATTGATTTTAAAATAGTTATAAAACAAGGGTTGATGATGTTTCTCACAAAGAAGTAGTCCTTAAATACGTGGGTGCTAAAGTTGGCTTCCTGTTTTGAAGCTGGAATGTGGAAGGTGTTAAAAAGAAACTGCAGAACAGGAAGCCAACTCTCAATCTGTCTTCATCAATCTAAAACATCAACCTGCAGTGATCAACACAATCTCTGCACATAATCCGTGGCCACACAGTTACATAAAACAACACCTAGATGTGACATAGTTTTTCCTACTGTGGCATTACTTTGGCATTATCAAACACAGATGTGTCAAACAGGTCTATTATCCACTCCCTCTATGGATGGGTCGAATAGGCTTCCGTCTCCCCCATCATTCGGTAAGATGATAGCCATGCTATGTTATGTGGGTATCTATTAGCTGACAGAATTTGTAGTTTTCATTCTTCAATCTACACATTGAGCTGTCCAATGATGTTCAATTAGCGGCCGTTTGAAAAATGTAGTGGTGCTTTGTGTGACTTGAAGGAAGCCCATGGTAGCCTTCGTCCTCCCTAGTAGGTAGCAATGTGTGATAGGGGGACCAGCTAGCAGGTGCGAATCAGCCACAAATAAACTGGGAGGAAAAAACTGAAATCATTCAACCTCCAATACATAACTCACTACAGAAGACACTGGAAGGTAGTGCCGCAGTTAGCTGTTTTTCTTTCAGCGCGTGTGATCTTAAACTAATCTGTTTCAAGGCAAAACGTGTCTTTTTGAAGATGAACATATTTCGTTACCCCCCTAGAACAAAGTGCCATCCTCCTGAGACAGTCATTTAGAGGACTTGTGATAAGCCCATCTTTTGCCTTCAAACACCATCTTCATTCATTTTGGATTCAGGACAGCGAAATAAATTAATAATGGCCATAACTAATAGGCACCATTACTTAGTCATTACATTGAATACAAAATAGCCCCTCAAAGGTTTTAAAATAGACACCGGATTATATTTGGAAAATATATTCCCCTACGTCACGACTCCTCATGTCTGCAGCGTATTAGGCAATTTCTGGCTAATACTTTTTGTTCTTGCCGCAGAACTACGGAACTACAGAAGCTCGTCCTCCACCATATCTCTTTTTTACCAGTTCTGTCCCTCCACAACCTCCTCCACCTCCCAATGCATATTTATTTATACTCCTTTCTATTGTTTTCTCGCAAAGCGTTGGTGAGGCAGAAATGAAAGAGCAGGCAGTTCAAAATGAAACCTCAGACAAAGTAACTCTGGGAGAGATGAGAGAGTGGTGGATGGAGGGACTGGGCCAACGTAATGCAGCCAAGTGAAGACCTCTCAGGGGGGGTCACGTAGTGTGAGTCATCCCCTTAGATGCCCCACGCCTGGTGCCTTCCATTTATAACCAACACATTATCTGAAGTCCAGCTGGTTTCCGCTTTAGTTTCCACTACCTAGAAGTTTAGCTTGAAAGAAGCTGGTATACTGATAACATGAGACGGAGAAAACCTGTAGTTACATGAGCCAGATCATCAGTCATGTGTTCACATACAGTATTTAGCATCAGTGAGCAAAAAGGTATTTTTAAAAATACCAGTTGGCCTTTAAATTGCATGGGCAAAACGTTCTGTTTTGTAAAGTTGCAGTAACAGAGATGTCAGATTAATAACCTCTGCATGTAACGGTGGTTACAATGCCTGCAACATAACTACAGAAACTCTAAAACCTTTTCTCTTTAATCAATAAAACAACTTTAGTTGGGGCTGAATTTAGGACGAATGCATTACAGAAAATGTCTATTGTCTTGTCAGTTAACAAAACAGTAACAGACACGTTCTGACTAGTCTAAATTTCCTAAATACTAACTACTGTTTTAATCAGTCATTTTTAGGCAGCTGTTACAGGAAGCATAACTCACTATCAGCTGCATAATGATATTATATTTGCCTACATGAAATTGCTTTCACTGATGTTTTTTTTCTAACAGTGTTCTAAAAGTCCTGAGACTGCAGATGCAGTGTCTCCACTGTCCCATTACCTGCTTAAATGCTGTCAAATAAAATAGTAAGGTAATGTCAGTGTATAACAAGAATACAGAGCTGAATATGGGAAATGGAAACTGAAACTAGAGAGCAGTGATGCTTTGCTTAATAGCACATCAGTAACAATTCAGTAAGTCACATTTTCAACATCATTTTGGTTTTATTTTTCATCTCTGTACTTCAAAACAGACAGTTTAGTGTCATCTTGAACCGATTAGTTGAAGATTTCCTAATTTTGATGTAAGATGCTGTAAGATAATAGTAAGATATCTAATGAATATGACCGTTATGATATGGTCTCATCCTGACCTGTCAGATCCTAAATTAAGACAAACGAGAGGATGCTTCTGCAATACAGCTAGGGGTTCATATCATCACCACTGTATTTACAATTTTGTGCAAAATTTTTGGCACCTGATAAAATGCGGTTTATCTGGTCACTGATCTATTTGCATTTATGAAATACCAGTATTACAGCATTTCATATTCATACAATAAGTGATTGTATCTAGATGGCTGGTGACATTAAGGAGAAATCTAGAACCATGCTCTGTTTTTAAGGTAGGCCACAGAATGTGAACAACCTATTTTACTCTTCACTGTATTTATATTTATTTGCATTTATTCTAATGAGATGTGCTGGTTTCACCTATTGGCAAAAACACACTTTCTGCCAAGCTAAATGCTTTGACAGAATGCGCCAGGGCGTCTGTAATTCCGACTCTAAAAGGGCACATTCCACATCCAAGCACTGAATGATTTTGTTTACATCTCAACCATTTCATTATGCAAAAACGTCTGTGGGATATTTCCTTTAACAAGTAGCCTACTGCAATGTGTTGGACATCAGCTGTGAGCTGGAGTGAGTTACGGCCTAACAGGATGTTTTCGCTCTTTGGCAATAACAACAACAGTTTTTCACCCTGCCCTTGTTCTCTTCATAAAAAATCAAATCTGACCCTACTGCCCAGGAACTGCGGCAGAAGAAAGGCTAGACAGGTTAGGTTTACACAGCCTGGCTCTCAATCTCAACTCCAGAAGAGTTTGTGGTACTTACGGCTGTCTGTCGACTCAGAGCTGGCTAATATTTAACGAGTTTGGAAGCAAAGATATTTGCGGCTGACAGCTCCACTGGTGGAAGGTTTATCTATTTGTGTAGACGTGTGGGAAGGATTGGCTGGGCTTTGACGAGAGACTCTCAGAGCTGAGGGTGGTTAAATAGAGCCTGAACTCAATGACTGAGACTGAGATTTCATTCACATCAAAGCGCCCCCAAAAAAACAAACCCAGCGTGGCCTTTTTAGTCGCTCTGTCTTTATCATGACATGCTAAATCTGACCCTTTTCGGGGTCTCCTTAAAACAGGAGGAGAAGAACATCAGAGCACGTAAAGGCTTAGGGACAGGTTCAATGTTCATGTATCAAAGGAAAAACATTTTAAACAGACCTTGGAAGAGGCTTTCTTTTGAAGACTTGGCCATAAAACAGTTGCGCAAGAAAAGAGTATTCAGTTCAGGGCTCTATTGAGCCATGTGTGAATAGCTTCATCAAGGTTACTTTCCATTAGACTAGTTGTCCTGTAACGTCAGCAGCTTTCTGGCCAGGTGAAATGCATTGCTAACATCCACTGCGCATCAACTATGCATCAAGGCCAGCGGCTCTGCATGCCTGAAACAAGATGCCAGGCTTTGTGCGCACTTAATGTTCAGCTCACAATATGCCTATCTGGCTAAGTCACGAACTCACAGGCTGACATGAATCACAGGCCTTTGATAAATAGGCGATGGTTGCTGAAAAGAGCCATGTGACTATGAGTATCCTGGCAAACTGACCTTAACTGACCGTCCTTGTCCCAAACCATGACTATTGGAGCTAGGCCTTCACTTCATCCGTTGGGGCCTGAAAAAAATAATCACACACAAACACACACTCAAATACAGATGCTTATTTCAGCTAGCGCTCTTACAAGACGTCGAGTTGGATGTCAGGACTAAGCTAACTATAGCTGAAGCTTAAAAGATATGAAGAATATACACTCTATTTATTTTTTTTTGGTTGAAGCTCATAGTACTTTACACAAAGTCCTTCAGGATAGAACTATGGGATTATCAAATTTGAAATCTACTGGCCAGCTACCTTCTTGTAATCAGTGACATATTTTTAGACTTAGACTGATGCTCTTACGAAACTTGTTCCAACCGCTATAAATCATATTCTGACTGGCTGCTTCCTTCTGATGCCTTCCAATTATGTTGATGGTAAATCTGTGATGGTTCATGTGTAGGGCCTTTAGAGCTGTTACTTGCTTACTATACCCAGTGGTCACTTCATTGGGTACACCTCCTTGTAACTACACTTAGTGTCCATTTTATCTGCTCCACTTACTATACAGCAGCACTTTGTACTGTAGTTCTATATTTGCAGATTGTAGCTTATCGGACGCAGCAGTGCTACTCTATCCCCTCACTGTCCACTCTTTTAGATACTCCTACCTTGCTGGTCTACCGTGTAGATGTAAAGTCAGAGACGATAGCTCATCTGCTGCTGCATGGTTCGTGCTGGTCATCCTGTAGTCCATCATCAGTGGTTACAGGATGCTGCTGGTAGTTTTGGTTGGTGGACTATTCTCAGCCCATCAGTGACACTGAGGTGTGTAAAAGCTCTAGCAGCACTGCTGTTTCTGATCCACTCACACCAGCACAACACACACTAACACACCACCATAGGAGCTTATAACAACACATCAACATTGTGTAAATTGCATGCTAAAATCACCACACAGACGCCTAAACCTATAATGAATTGTTAAGAAAGCTAAAATATGACTGTGGTTTTGGACACTGCATGACATTCAGCTATCTATAGCTATAAACAACAGTACCAGCTGTCTACATTTGTCTATTTTATGGATATCCCCTTAAGCTTCCATTATATGTCCCTCCTCATGGCTCCTGTGCAAAAATAGGGAAGCAAACACAGGACACCAACCACCTTATGGCAAGTTCATTTATCACCTACATGTATTAACTACATTATCAAATACAGAGTGAAGGGAGTTCATTATGTAGAATTGTCATCAAAGAAAACGTCAAAAGAAAAGTTCTTGAAAAAATAGAAATGATATTAAAAATGATGGAAAACCTGTAGCCACCAATTAGCATGATGCAAATCGCATGCCAATTTGTAGCTATTAGCTTTCATTCATTAGCATGCTTGGTCCTGTAACACTACTGTTCTTTTGGGAAATCAGAGCCACTTAGATCAAAGCAAATTGATAATGAAGGTTCTGGTATGAGGTGTAAAGAGATTTATCCCTATATTACCCTCAGCTTTAGCTTGAAGTGTGACACAGAGTACTGTTACTTTCACGTTATGCATTCTAATAATGGAGCCGGAGATTAACACGTTAATGGATCCAATGGGAATTCTGTTTCCAGGAGAACAATCTAGATCTTATGGCACATGTCTTAAGTGTCGAACGCTATTCAGCTAAAATGCTTTCACCTAGACTACTCTTGCTTAGCAACACATTTACAGCGACATAACAAAACGTGTGAAATTAAATGATGGCAAAATCACCCATTAAGATAAAGCTCTGAACTACTTTCTGTATGATACTGTATGCGATACTTTGTTGCCACTGAACATAACATGCGGTAGTTTGAGTTAATGGGAAAGTTCTGATTTTTTCTAATTGGCTGTCCTGTATTTCAATAAGAAAATTATTAATAATACTACTACTAATAATAATACTACTACTAATACTACTACTACTATTACTATTACTACTACTACTGCTACTAATAATAATAATAAAAATAATGATAATAATAATAATAATAATAATAATAATAAATATAGCCGCAAGCGGCAATTGAGGGTCCTAGCACGTCATAAGTCCACTGAGGCCTTTTGGACCAGCAAGGCCTCACAAGGCCTAAAGCAGTTTGGACCTTGTTTCTAGATCTATAAAGATAATACAGGTTTAACAGCTCAGGCAGTTTTCATGTCATTAGGAACCATGTCATTCGTTTGTATTTATCAAAAAAAGGAACATCTCACTTTCAGCTCAGTGTTGTAGAGGCCCACTGAGAACTGTCCAGCTGGTTTTAAACCCTTGAGGCCTCAGAAGGCTTAAAGCAGTTTGGATCTTGTTTACAGACAGAGAGGTAAAACTTACAGGAAGTGGGAGTTTATCATCAGGTCTTCATTCACCATAAATAATCAGCAGTGGTCTATTAACATTATAGAGGCTGAGGCTTATGTGGACAGGCCATAATAGCATGAAGGGACATTGTGGCACACAGAAGTGAGATTAAAGGCCTTAGAATAAATCAGAAAGCATTGATCAGGGGCCTGAGACACACTTGTGTACCAAGTTTCATTGAGATTGACCTTTGACCCTTGCTTTTATAAGCTGTAATTTCTGAACAAATACGTGAAAATAGCAGAGCTATTTTCTGACACAACATGTAATTACAAAGTTGTGCAGTACTGAGAGCTGAATCAAATGACATCAGGAGTTTGTCTATAGACTGTGTAATAACATTGTAATAAGCGTTTTAGTGATTTTAAGTGTTTTTAGGTGCTATAGCGCCCCCTAAAGGCCAAACTTTGTACATCTCAACAGAGTCTTGATTTGTACATGCCTGTAAAGTTTTGAGTCAGTCTGAGTAATGGCTGAGGAGTTGTAACGAAATAGGCTGTAAATTCCAAGGCCGAAGTGGTTTGTTGATTTATAGAAGCCATGTTAAGTAAGAAAGTCAACTTTTTTTTGATAATTATTTACCTAGAGACTCCACAGAGTATTTTAAGACCAGTTTGGAATGGCTTTGATCAAAATCCAGGGACTAGTTTGAAAAGTAGCATTTTTAAACATTTATTGATTAAACAATAACTATGGATTTTTTTTAACACAATTGTATTTGCAAAATTGTTTGGAACACTCCAGTGCATGAAAGTAATGCATTTATTTGCAATTAGGGTGAAATTTATATGAGATATACTTGATTTTCCAAAATAGCGCCACAACTTATAAAACCCTTGGTTTTATAAGCTGTAATTTCCGAACGAATAGGTAAAAATAGCAGAGCAGTAGTCCATTTTCTGACACAACATGTAATTACAAAGTTGTGCAGGAATAAGACCTGAATCAAATGACATCAGATGTTTGGCTATACATTGTGTAATAACATTGTAATAAGCATTTTAGTGATTTTAAGTGTTTTTAAGTGATATAGCGCCCCCTAAAGGCCAAACTGCACCAACTTTTGTACATCTCATCAGAGTCTCAGTTGGCACATGTCTGTAAAATACTGAGTTGATCTGAGTAAAAACTGAGGAGTTATAGCAATATAGGCTGTAAATTCCAAGGCCGAAGTGATTTGTTGATTTATAGAAGCCATGTTAAGTACAAAAGTCAACTTTTTTTTGATAATTATTTACCTAGAGACTCCAGAGAGTATTTTAAGACCAGTTTGGAACGGCTGTGGTCAAAATCCAGGGACTAGTTCGAAAAGTAGCATTTTTGAACATTTATTGATTAAAAAATAACTATGCATTTTTGTAACACAATTGTATTTACCAAGTTGTTTGTAATAGTCCAGTGCATGATGTTAATGCATTTGTTTAAGATTAGGTTGGAATTTCTATGAGATATACCGGATTATCCAAAATAGCGCCACCTAGTGGCCAAATCTTTTGAAATTTTACTGGCTGTTGCAAAGTCCCTCCAAAGACATACCAGTGAAGTTTCAGGCTGATTGGTTAATGTTAAGCCTATCAAATGCCTGCGGAAAGCTGATTGGCTAATGGCGTCCATAATTTTTAATGTATCAAATTGTCCTTAAAGATTCACTTATAGACTGTGTCATAGATGAAGTGTGCAAAGTTTCAGCTCGATCGAACTTGCGGTTGCTGAGAAACAGTTATGTAGCATTTATAGCGCCCCCTATTGATGTAGCGCCGCCAAATTTGATAAGCCACCTCAGAATCATGTCCTGAACCAATTTCCAAAGTTTCAAATTTTTTGGATGAAGCATGTTTGAGTTACAGAATTTTTTATTAATTAAGCATTTTCTCGAAAGGGTTAATTTGCATATGGCGGCCATTTTATTTACAAAAGTCAACATGTTTTTGATAATTATTAAGGATCAGTGTCTAGAGAATTTTTTGTGATTTTTTTCAGAATTTTCGGGCTTAAACCCTAAGACTAGTTTGCAAAAGTAGGTTTTGCATATTATGCTAATTAGAAAAAGATCTAAGTAGGCGGAGCTTAATGGTCCAAATGGCAAAGTGATAGGTTTTGACCCAAGGAATATGGGAAAAATGTCGTTTTGTCTGGCAAAATTTTGGTTTAGGAGTTATAGGCCAAAACGTGTTTTGGTTTGCTATAGCGCCACCTTGAGGCCAGTTGGTGCCATTCTTTGTGGCTGAGTCATTTCACCCCTACTGTACCTTCAGTCCAAGTTTGGTGTCTCTAGGCCTTACGGTTTTTGCTCTACGACGCGTTTCAGCCGGGAAAAAGAATAATAATAAGAAGAAGAAGAAGAAGAAAAATCCTAACAAATACAATAGGGTCCCTGCACTACGTGCTAGGACCCTAATAAGAAGTTACTCATATTTACATACCCATGTTATATGTTATAGCTGGGCTTTAAAGATAATAAGAGAGTGAGAAGAGTGAATATATAAAGGTAAAGAGGTTCAGAGTGTGGGGGCAGCAACGCTAAAAGACCTTCCATCCATAGAGAAATGCCTGAGCCTAGGAACAGCCAGAAGACCAGAGTCAGAGGACCTTGACTTGCATGATGGAGCATAAGCACATAAAGAGTAGACAGATAAGTGGGTGCATGTCTATACAGGGCTTTAAAGGTCACTAACAGGATTTTATACCAGATGCGCTCTGTCCAAACACTTACAAGTTTAGATTGAATGGGTGGAGCTAAATGCTGTAGGCTAAATAGTAGGATACGTGTAAATGTGTTGGTCTCATGACTCGATCATTTTAAAACAGGTGTTTATTGCAGCTTAATTTCCATCTATGGACTGAAGAACGAACGTTTTAAAACTTGACCTGTGTTTATGTACCACATCACACCTATTATTTTAAAACAGATATTTTTTGGCAATATTGGCTCTTTAAGATAATTAAAATCCTACCAGCACCTGAAAAAGTGCAGGAAACTATAGGCTATTGCACATTCGTGAATATTAGGTTGTCATTTTTTCTTTCTTTGCATTATAGTCTGGAGGACCAAATATAGTCTGGAGGACCAAAGAACCTTCTTCTAGGTGGGAAAAACTGTAGGCACTGTTTTGATACAACAAGATTTTGTTTTAATCTTGGGAGTTATTTAACCACAATGAAAAAAATAGAAAGCATCCTGGCAGGTTGATGAATTCATGACTTTGCGTGGTAATTTTTTTGTGGGTAATTATGTACCAGCTACATATTTCATTGCAGGATTTAATTTAGGAGCTTTATAAGTGTGTTTTTTCACTGCTTGTTTAAAATCAAGACCTGAGCCAAACACGTACGTAAACTTAGTTTAATCCTCGACGACAATTAACCATAAACACAACTAAACTTTACTTCTACTTCCACCCGACAAATGTACAAACGTTCTGGCACCCAAAAGCAACATAGTGTTAAGATCATCTTAACTGGGAGATCTGGGAGTTCAATGTGATTCTTATTCTATTACTTGAGAATCTACTTTGTGGTAAGATGTTTTTGGGAAACCTTGATCTTGGTCCTTGGTCTAGAGTCTTGTGTTTGCACTGGATTTTGCATGACCGTACGCTTCCATACACCCACAGATTCAGTCACTTCCTTCACAATATGGCCTTTGGAGTGCCCAAATGCAGTCACTCCTTTTAGCGAACCATTAACATGAACTACTTTGGAACAATTTTTCCACACAATGCATGAGACATTGAGACACTGTAGCACCTTTTCTCAATCTACAGATCCCATTCCATACCCTGCAGCCATTTATTGCCCGATTTTCCTTGTGCAATGGCGTCTGCAGGGACCTGAAGCTGCTATCACCCTGAACACACAAGGTGACTCATTTTTTGAGCTTATGTACTTACGTATTTGCAAATACTGAGCGCTGTGTATATTTAAATATTTTCCCCATTTTACATCCTTCATTTATACAAGTTTGAGGGTTATTATAACCAGATTTTATGCATACATTCTATATGTGCATGAACATAGATTTGTAATGCAAATGAGTATTTAAAAGGGGAAATATTATTCTCCTGGCATATGAAGCATTTCAATAGAGCACTGTGATGATGTACAGTGATTTGGCCTCTGGGGGAAATTGCAGAATTAACCTGTTTTTCTCTCCCAGCATGTGTGGGAGGAAAGACTAAGACTTCCTCATAAAGGAAAATATAAACAGCCTTTCATCAGCTTGCTGGAAGGTCTGTTCCGGATAACCATCAAAACGAGCGTTCTAATCGCAGCAAAAAGTAGCAGAGCCGGTGGAAAGCTAGTGTTCAGCATACCTGATCATTACAGAGCGGATTACTCGCTTAGAAGCCTCTAATGAGCAGACACGGCTGTCTTCACTTTGATGTTCCTGATTGATACGGTGACACACTCACCACACGCCCTCCCAGCATGCAACAGGGCGTGAGCGGAGCGGCGGCTCGCGCGCTCGACCTTGATGTTTACTTTTCCCTCTGTAAAGCGGATCAGAGCTCAGTCTGCTACTGCATAAAGGTGAAGTACTCAAAGGAGAAAACAGCTCGGCAGGCCAAAAACCAGAAACCCTTTCCACTGGAGACTTTCATAGAAGAATGCAGTATAGAAAACAGAGCAGGGCAGAAAGGCAGAGGCTGGTCAGAAGTGCTCGGGACATGTGGACTGATGAAAAAAAAAAATGTTGGTCATGTGATTTGGCTTTGCGTCTCTTGGTTTAAAGCCAAATTGTTTTGGAACATTTGAGGACATTTAAAGAGACGTTGTCATTGGAGGGCTAATTTCTTCTATTCACCATACCATTCATTACCCAGTTCAGTCAATATCTGGAGAGTACACACTAGAAATGTAATGTTGGATTTACTTTAAAAATGATTGAAAGTTGGATTTAAGTTAGAGGTACTGAGCAGTCATGGGATTACACTCAGCAGTAAGGTTCAGGATAACTTGTTCTTACAGTCAACACCAGTGTAGCTATAGGCAGAAAACTGTGGCATAGAAGAAAGAGGAACACACAATGGAAATCACACAGGAGAAAAGACAACACTGGTAAGCAATAAAGTAGAATACTATGCAAATAGATGAAGCTAAGAGTCAATAAAGATGTTGAATTTTACTCAACAAGATTACACTGACTTTTTGAATTTACTTACGCTGAATTTAAACACCCCACCTGACTCAGTTTCCCTGACTTGCATAAATTTGTTTAATGAAGTCAACAAAAATAAAAATGATTAAAACCAACAACAGGGCAGATTCATTTCTTAGTGTAAGCTGCCAAGAAATCTGTTGTGAATTGTACTTTTTTGTGTTGTCATAATAGTTAGTGTATTTATAAGAAGCATTTCAGTCTGGACTGCTTTTTGGATGCGGCACAATGCGGGGCATATATAATTTGCATACAGTACAAATGTCAGAGATCATTAAATATAACCCTGAAAAAAACGACTGTTAAATACAGGATATTTGTTTCTTAGGAGATATTTCTGAGAGCAGATGTAAAATAATCCACTTCCTATTAGACAGAGGAAATAAAAGGAAAACAAGGGATTGTACTTTACTCATATATCGCTTATCATCCTGGGTTGTCTATGTCAGACAGGAAACACCCCCAAACAGGTTTGAATGGTAGTTCAAAAACTTTAAAAGCTATATGGAGACTGAATAGACCTCCATACCTGATACCAACCGATAAGCGGCCTTTAAGCTTTCAAAGAGGAGAAAATCCAGCTCCACTCTTCCTGCAGATCTGAAAAATCCACAGATGTTTCTGTCCATCCCTCCACTGTGTGAGGAACTGCATTCTCTGAGTCCAGCTGAGCCCAGACTTCAACATTATTGAATGAATAGAGGTTCCTTGAATCATGAATCATGAAAAGCATAAAAGGCAGCCAACTTGTAAGACTGAACTTGTGTGAAAGGCTTGGAAAACAGAACCCTGCAGATTTCCTTGAAAGAAAAGTCTGCTGGAATGAATGGAAGCTGGGATTAAAGTTAATGCTGGAAGCTGGCTTGTTGTTGAGATTTCAGCGTACATTCTGTTAATTGTCTTCCTTGCTTTCTTTCCAAAGCGTAACTCAAAAACTCTCGCTTAATGGCCATTTAGTCTAGAAAGTACTATATAGCAGTCTTAAAGGTTCAATATTTGCATCGGCTTGTTTAGTTTTAAAGGGTTAACATTCATACTGGATATAACAGGACCCACACTTATAGACCAACATAGACCTCCAAAGTAGAACTCAGGGACACAAAACTGGTTGGCTTTTGATTATTGATTATTATGACTGGTGACACATTGTTAGAGTGTAGTTTGGTCGGATTGCTATGAGGATCATTGGAACACTTGTACCTGGGGAGGGGGTTAGTCTCTAAGGCAAATGTTTGCACCTCTACGCTTGTTCCAATTCGCAGCATGCAAGATGTTGTGACCTTTTGGAAGAGCCTGGCATTCTCTTACGGAACGCCTCTGAGCTGATGCCATCAATCACCTGAAACAAGGGAGAAGATGATGGGCAGGAAGAGTGTTGCTAATACATCCCTGCCTGTTCAATGCCCTTCATCCAGTACAGAATCTCCTAGTGTTACAAATCTTTTCCTCTTTTCCCTCTCCTCATAAATATACAAACAACTCCTCAACTCATCCCAGTACATGCTACGTTTCTTTCTTCCTCTATCTCTCTCTATCTATATCCCGCACTCGCTGTCTTTCTGTGTAGGTATGAGCGGTGAGAATAATTCTCACAAGGCCTGAGATATTTGTATTTCATCCATCATCCTTCGCGCCGAGGGCTCAGCATAGAGACCACAATACATTTGAACACAAGGCTTAATCGCTCAACAAGGCCTTTGATACTCTCCCCAGAGAGCTGTGTACAGCAGTGAAAAAAGAAGGCCCGGATCACATGTGCCATAGCTGTAGATGAGAAATGGAGAGAGGGGGGAGATGAGGGCTGACGAATGACTGATAGTCATCTCTTGTCTACTGTATAATGAGATAACAAACCTAAGGCATGGGGTGACCAGTTATGGTCCTGGAGATCTACCATGCCCCATGGTTTAGCTCCAAGCATAAACTGACACACCTGTTCCAGGATGAAGCCCAACAGTGGCACCAGAAGCCAGGTGTGCTGGATCCTAACTCTCCAGGGTTGTTGATCTAGAGGACCAGAAATGGGCACAAATGCCCTATAGTGTTTCTGAAATGACTGTGCACCAAATTACAGCTGCACAATAAAATCATATTGAATTTGGGAACTTCAAGTGTTACTCAATTCAATTTAAACACAGCAGGACATAGGTTGGAATGCACAACTCAGCACCACAATTCTCAGCACACAAGACCCGACTGGGACCAATATCACACAGTCAATACATAATTTCAACAATACAGTGGCAGTTTTCATTTAGAATTTAGAACCATTTGCCAATTGTGTTTGAACACTGTGGAATTTGTCTACCGCAGACAGAGAGCCCTTTCCACATCACCCAAGAGCAATAGGGAGATAAGTGCAAGGCACTCAAGGGCACTTCAGTCATGTCATGTTGGGTTCAGGGATGGTCACAAGGCTGTATAGAACTTGTAATGTGATGCTAATATGTAATGTCATCGTTTTCTAATAACTACTATGTATAATGATATCCTAATCCTAATATCATAATGTCCTAGGATGCGTAATGGTCCTTGTCAGTGCGATGCTAGCCAAATGTGGGGGTCTATTAACTAATGCAACAGAACCGGCAGTTAGTGTTCTCCTCTAAGCATGTTAAGCAGTCCAGTGATGTGGTGGTGCTATATGTGTCTGAGAGGAAGTGCCACCCCTTTGGGTGGTACTTCAGTATTGCAGTCAGACAACGGCCAAAGTGGTTCATCAGAGAAAAGGAAGCTGATGTGTTATTAAACACATATTTCACTTTCTGAAACGGGACCTGACCTGCGACCTGTGTGGTGCATTTTAATGTGGAACCATGCATAAGTCCTGAATGAATGAGGCATTTTGAATGCAGGCCTTCACCATAACAGATGAAACAGCTTTCAACATAACAGATGAAACAGGCTGACCAAAAGCCTTAGCAAAACTTCAGAATGTGGTAGTTGTGGGTTGAATGCTTGATGCTGGTATGGGGTAAAAGGAATACTTGACCAACAATATGTTATACTTTTCCTTAATGCGTCCTTATGCTCATCTAAAATGAGAAAGACACAAAACCCTTCAGTTTTTCACCATACAACAAAAGAGACATACCAAAATTAGAACTTTTCATTTGTACTTTTCCTCATGTACGTCATTTCATAATAACTATTTGTCGATACAGCAAAAAATAACAATCTCAGTTTCCCTGTCCCACTACTTTTATGAGGGCACTGGATGTTGATTATTTTGGGTCTAAGAAGAATCTAGACTCACTTCGTCTTATTTACTCAGGCAAAGCTCCAGCACCTGCTTCAACAGTTCTTTGAACATGCAGGTCGGAGAGTTCAAACAATTGTTGGTAG